>SRHC01000321.1:339232-436375 GCA_004794325.1 Pomacea maculata
TTTTTTTTTTTTTTTTTTTTTGCTGAATGAAAATGATCTTTCAGAAAGTCCTCTCGGAATGTATGATTGCAAATGTCCGTTTTAAGAGTTTTATTTTTTTTTTTGTCGCCAAGCTGCCACGCCTCCTGCTCTCAGATGGTTTTATGTGAAAGGACGAGAAGCCCCACAAAACTCTCCAAATGATGACATTTAACAGATTGCAGTTAGCAGCACTCGCGCCTGCTGTAAAAGACATGGCAAGTAAGCACTTAAACAGAAGACATCGATATGCTATCAAGCGCATTTATGGAAAATAATTAAATAAATTGAAAAGGTGCAACAGCAGTCACTTGCACGCTGAACCAAACAGGAAGCTGGAGAAAGTGTAATTTCTAAGGTGGCTGACCTCAGAAAATATATTTTTGCATGAATGAAAAAAAGATTAAAAGTAAAACTTGTCAAATCCGCCCGAAAACTAGTTCCATTAATTTTCCTTTGTGTGGGAGACGTGCAGCTCTCCACGAGAGTGTGTTGATGACGTCATATCCTCTCAGAAGGTGCGTGCGCACACGCGCATGCGCCGGTATTTTGAGAAGCTTCTTATGTCGTCTGTCGCCATGTTCTGTGAATGGGAGCCAGCGGCACGTTCCATCCTCTCTTGACTGAAAAAGTCGCATCGACACTCTTAACGTGAGAACTATTGAACTTCCGAGCATCAATCAAGCCAGGCTTTATTCCTCTCACTCACTCTCGAGTGTCTTTATGCTTTCTTTTCTCACTCACTCTCAAGTGTCTTTCATGCTTTCTTTTCTCACTCACTCTCAAGTGTCTTTCATGCTTTCTTTTCTCACTCACTCTCAAGTGTCTTTCATGCTTTCTTTTCTCACTCACTCTCAAGTGTCTTTCATGCTTTCTTTTCTCACTCACTCTCAAGTGTCTTTCATGCTTTCTTTTCTCTCTATCCCCACCCCTCTTTCTCTCTCTCTGGCTGTTAGGTGGGGAACGCCTTAGCGCTTATCACCAAACACGAGGGTTTGATGCCCAGGGTTCAGATCTCGTCTAACGCACATTGTTTTTGCTTTGCGTGTAGCATCAGTTTAACCGGTACAACCGATGTTGCACAATGATGTAAGTATAGATGCTGGCCATCGTTATTAAGTATCTCTCTCCCGACCAATGTGCGCGTGCAGTTGTGTAGGAGGATGCCCAGCTTTGGAGGCTGGGTAGTGGGGACAAACTCCGTGGTGACAGTGAACGGCGTTCACATTCCTGCCTCCTCAGTATCTTTTTTGAGGGGTCGGCTGTCCTGCCTCCCTGCCTTGCCAATCGCCCCTCCCCGCCCTGGTTCCTCCACCACTGTGTGGGTGTGTGCGTGTTTGCAGTAAATTAACTGTTCTACACCTTTTTGTAGCTGGTATATCTAACTGTTTTTACATAAACTAATGTTTAGCACAGTCCTTGCCTCCCCTGTTGGAGGATGGAGTCTCTTTATTCTATTCTTTGCACTGTCAAGTCTTGTAAGTGTTTTAGTATCCTTCTAGTCGCAACATTCAACATTTTGTCTTCATCAAACACACTTTCTCTTTCTCTTTCTCTTTCTCTTTCTCTTTCCAATAGTTTGCCTGTTTAGGGTGGGAGAACCTTTCTGTCAGCAATCCTGTTGGAATAATTGTCAAACGTTTCACTCTCTCGCCGTAACTGTAGTGTTGGGGTGGCATGCCGAACTGATCCTGACACAACTGCCACATTTCCTAGTGACATCGATATGTGTGATGCTGGCATTTAGAGCGGAAACGGTTTACATACAAGGTTTCCTGCGGGAACTGTGGGTAGGGATGGAAGGAAACTGATGGCTAATATTTAAAGACCAATACATGACAACATCTCTCTCTTTTCTTTTTGTACTGGTGTCTGACATAGCCCTGATCCTCATAAAACGATTCTATGCTTGGCCGTGAATGTGACGTCAGTTCCTGTTCAGAAAATGGCTGCAAGTACACTCTGGACACGCATGGCGCCAGTCAACCGGACAGACTGTCAACTCCCGCTGGCACCAAGGACATGTCTCCTCCAGACCTTGACCTCTGCCAACCTCTCTAATGTCCTTCTGTGCGGTCTTGACCCCATCAGGCCATCCGACTACTTTTCTTTCTCCCTTTACTGACTGTTGCTACATTCCTTTTACATTTCGTTCTTGTATTTCTTTCTTGTATTTCTCACTCTTGTCTACCATGTAAACACCTGACCATCATCATGAAAATCTTCAAGAAGGTAAACACTTCATTATCCGCACACCTATAGACAGACTAACACTAATACTTTCCAAATCTTCTTACAAAAAGAATAGTTTTCTCGGTAATTGCTAATTTTACACACTATTGACTACACTGAGCTGCTTGAGGTTCTGAATACCCTCACCTGAACAAAACGGTTGTGGGCAAGCAAAGTTCAGACGGCGTGTCAGCAATCCGCTTGACTGCTGACGTCAGATTGGTGTGTGACAGGTACAAGAGGTAGAATCAGGGTTTCATCAAAGACAAGACCAAAAACAGCAGCTTTCCATCAGAAATTCTGTCCTCAGAAAGTTCGAACGAGTGCTCGTTATTCTCTATCAAGGCCAGGTCCCTGTGTGGCGGACGTTAAAGGGTTAATCAATTCAGTCTGTTTGTGCCTGACATTCCATCCAGGGTGTAGCCACCGTTAAGTTGCTCATCGCCAGAACTCACAGACACTCGGCTCCGGCTCAACTGGCAGCTGCACTTTTGAGGCGGCGAGCCGTCGTCAGCAGTGAGTCAGCTGGCGGGGCGAGTGAGGGCGAGGGAGGGCGAGCAGGTAACCCCGTTGCCCAGCCTCCGGGGTCATAACCGATCAATAGCGTCAATCAGTGAATTAGCGTAATCACAGCCACTAACCACCCGCTGCAGCTCTGCTGCTGTGGTCATTAGCCATGGAGAGCGTGGTCCCCCCCCCCACATCTCCACCCTCCCACCTTTAAACTGCAGTTATGGCAACAATGATGGCCGACTGATATCTGCAACGCTGTCCAATTTCTCCATTTCAGCTTAGGATTCACTGCACGGATGCTCCGATCCTCTGTTCAGGGAGGAGAGGGATGAGGAAGACAGCACGCTACTAGTACCCCCAGTCTGAAATACAAGTCTGGAAGGGCTGAAAACAAGTAGGGACTCTAACGTATTAACAGAAAACAACACCCGGCAAAACCAGAAGACAAATGAAACAAATGAGGAAAAAAATGGAAAAAAATGGAGTGCATGAAAAAGAAAAAAAAAAACTCTCACATTCAAGTCTAGACAGAAGATCTACTTCTCTTAAATATCTTCTGATTTAAAAAAACAAAACGAGTGCTCCAACTCGAAAGCTTCTCAGAAAAATTGATGCTGACACCTGTCCGATGTACACGAGTATCTATCGTAGATACGAGTATCTCACTCGATGGGAAATATCTACAACTGGTTGTTGTTACCAGTAGCTCTCGTGCCTCAAGACTTCTCGCTTTTCACCTGAGTATCGTGGTGAGGGTAAATATTATTTGTTACGACATGATCTGGCTGTGTTGTTTATGTTTGTCGTGTTGTCCATAATGATAAGTGACAGAGCAACTAAGTGTGCCTGGTGGTTCAAATCTCAGGGTTCCTGGGAAAAGTGTGTTCAGCTTATAGACATGGTGAACACAGGATTTGTGTGGACTACCTTCCACAGTGCTCAGAAGTGCTGACTGTGGTGTAAAAGAAATACTTGCATGCAGCTAAGACGGGTTTTAGAGACTAGGTACAAGCTGGAGGAGTGATGTACAAAGCTGAAGTGCTTATAGAAGGGTTACCTGGCTGCTACCGGTAAGGCCGACTCACACGCTGCAACAAATCGCACTGTGCGAGGTGTTTGCAAGGGGCCATGAAGCAAGGTTTGCAAGAATAGAACTCTATTCTAACCTAGATTGTGGAGGCTATGGTGAATGCTGAAATAAGAAAGCCACATTTTCTTCTTAAACCTCCAAATTACAATACCACAATGGCGTCGTGGTCAGATGAAAGATGTTTCAGCAGATGTCGATGTGAGAAAATCACTCTTGAAATTTTGTATCAAGCTCATTGTGACGACTAGGGATACGACCAAAGAAGCATTTATTTAAACTGTTCATGCGCTAGGCAGAAATACAGATCTCACCACAATATCTTGTTTCCGAATTGCAGGCTCAGTCACTTTTAAGTTCATTAAATATCGCATGAGACATGCGCAGAACGGGTCCGCACTTTTTGGAACCTTTGGACGATAGTTCTTGCAAAAAGCATCCATAGACGCCTTAACGACTTCCTTGTGTTATTCACCCACACCTTCTCTGTCTCTGCTTCTTTCAGTAAAATGTCTACATAACCACAGCGGCTACATCAAACTTTTGTCAAGGTTGACTGCCATCTTGCTTTACACCCATAATCCTCTGCACGACTGTTTTTGTGACGTCACTGTGCAAGCCAGCTGCGAGTACATGTGAAAGGTGAGAGGTCAAGCGCGTTGCAGTGTTACAATACAAGCACAGGTTTGCACGTGTAATCATTGAAAACATTGCAACATGTGAGTCGAACTCTCAGCCCTCCATCTAGCGGTGCGGCTGGTCCATGGAGCTTGTAAGTGCGTGTTTCTGGCTGCAACACGTGCTCGTCACGTGCGCTGCTCTGGAAGCGTGAGGCGCAGGATGCACGAGCCTGCCTGGCGGTGACTGGCAGCACTGGCTGCACCACCACGCTCCGCTAAGTCGAACCCTGTGTGAATTTTTTGGGTTGGTTATCAGGCTCTTCATCACCGCCACACTCTCATCAGACATTTGTGCACCCGATCAGTTGCAAATACACACAAACACACACACACGCACGCACATACACATACGCGCACGCGCTCGCACACACACTGATTCTACCGTGACCTTTTCCTCCGAGGTCTGATGTCGTTTGCGTGTGTGCGTAGAGCAGATGGCGCTAATTTATCAATCGCTACAACGCACGCGCAGCATCGGGGGAGTCGCACGTGCCGAGGGCCCCCACCACAAACACCAGATCACGTGGACAAGAACGCCGATTCTGGACTAGCGAGCCCCAAGCTCTTCTTCCGCTCTCCACAGCAGCCCCCCGCCATCTTGCTGGCCAGGCCCATCTCTATCGCTCGTTACCTAGCAACGGCTTCTGGTAACCATGACGATTCTCGGCACTGCAGGCCGATGTTGATGCTGATATCTGGACATTCCCGAAACCCTTGCTGCAGTACCATCCGCTTGTTTTAGTCGGGTTAGGTTTGATGGGGGGTAGGGGAGTGGCAATGGGAAGATAAGGCAAAGGTGCAATCTGGACGACTTGTTCCGCTCACTTTCAAATCAACTGGAGCGAGATGAACCTCGACCCAAGACTCCTCCCCTCTCAAAACTGGGTAGAGGGGTGGCTCTGGGCTCGTGGCGGCCCTGGGCAGAGAAACAATCGGTGGCCCACTCGCCCGCCAATGTCAATAAAACCAAGAGGCGGCCCGTGATATTCTCATTACGGCAGGACGATATAATACTACACATAGCTACATACTGCTCCCTCTAGTAATTACAGCGAGCTAATTAACAACAAACAATGTTTTTTCGGTCACATTGCCGTCAGCTGCGTCGTTATTTTGTCTTTCTGTTTTATTTACAATGAATATTGGCGTGGCGGCCCCTGGGACTTGGCGGCCCTGTGCAGGTGCAGAGTTTGAACATACATGAGGTCGCCGCTGCTGGGTGGCAACCATGTCGACAACGGGCAGCGGATAGAGGATGCTACGGAGCCAGAAAGTTGTTGACAGTACGAGAATTTCGATACTACGGACGATGAGGAACCCAACATTAAACAGCTAAGTTATTGAAGAGCAAAAACTTCCTATTGTCCTGAAGTAGGGTTAGAATATTTTGTAAATGTGCCACCTTCAAAAATTAAAAAAAATATCCAGGAAGCTATCCTTCCCTGACTAAATTCCATTGCTCATAACTCATTCTCTATTTCTCATGTCAGCGACGTCTAACTTCAACACAATACAAAGCCAAAATACAGAGAGAGAGAGAAGAAAGAGTGAGAAGGCGAAGAGAGATACATGAATTATTTTTTGAAGTCATTCGACTGAGTTGGTTAAATGGAGTTTTACGCAATGTCAGCAACTGATGCTCTCTCATGGCGATTGGACTGAGTTGGAGCAGGGTGGGTTAAAGAAGTGAGTCACATAAACAAGTATATATGCAGAGTGCACAGAAACAAATATGGAAGTGTCAAGAAGAAATCTAGCAGTTCAGTAAGCCATGCTGGCCTTTTTGCAATTCTAAGCTTCTCTAACAAAGCATCCGGGTATTACAGGATTGAACCACACACACAAACACACAGCATTCATATACTCTCACATATCCCCGAAGACCCGCCTTTGTGAACTTTCACCGAGTGTTTGTGAACATGTATACACGTGCTGCAAAAGTACGTTAGACAAACACGAGGACAGCTATTTGCCCAACATACCGGAGAAATGCGAGAACAACGAGAGGAAAAGGTCAGATGCGACAATCAAGCGAATTATGAGGAGGTGGCTGCTGCAGCAGGCGTCTGGTCGCCAGGTCGTCAGCCGGCGATGCCAAACAGATAACAACGCCTAGAAGTCAGAAGATGCGATGTTGTCGCAGTGCATGCTGCATCTGTTGCTGCTGGAGATTCCGATAATAATATGGAACTGCTTGCCATGCAAACACATTGTTGTGTGAACGTTTATTGTTGACTTTTGTTTCTGAACGAGAAACACGCGCGCAAACATACATACAAAGCGAGTGAACGAAAATCAATTAAAAGTGTAATGTAGGCCACAAAACGAGGTGACCTATATTTTTAATTCTCAGGCCACTCACAGACCGGAAGTGCGGACGTCGCCAAGGCAGAGAGCATACTTTTCTGACGTCACCAGAAAGGAGAAGAAACGCAGGTGAATAATGTAATTCTCAAAGACTTGAAATCGCGAGCCGACCAAAATTAATTGTCAAGATTTAGGGATTAATATATTGTAATAAAGTCAACTCCACCTTTGAAAATACTGTCCTAGACTGGTTGGCATGTAAAATTTATTTTCTCTTCACACTCTTAACGATAACCATAAAGCAAAAAAAAAAAAAAAAAAAAAAAAAAAAAAAAAAAAAAAAAAAAAAAAAAAAACGAAAAAAAAACCCCGAAAAAAATTGAACAAAAATAGTGAGATAAAGAGTTGGTTGAGATAAAGAGATGCTAGTCAAGCTGTATTTACGAACACTAACTTATAAAATAACAAGCTGTCAGGAAATCACGTGGGTTATCTTTGAGCCGGAGGAAAGATGAAAATTAGGGAAGACTTCTGGATGCTTTAGTACTGAAGAGGGCAGAGGCAGAGGACAGAAGGAGGTTGTAGAATGAAAAAGAGGGCGAATGGGAAGAGAAATGGTGAACAGATGTGTGCTATTAATCCGTCATATTAATCTCATAAATAAACAAGAGTGGGGTAATGTTTGTTTGTGTATTTGTGGCGGCGTGCTGTGTTCGCAAGAAGCTGCGTGTGTGTGTGTGTGTGAGGAAGTCGTTCAAGTGATTGTAGAAGAGGCGGCACGAGCTGACCGGGGGACTGCTGCACATTTATCAGCCAAAAAAAAAAATAAATAAATAAATAAAATAAAATAAAATAAAAAATAAAATAAATAAAAATAAATGAAAACCCAAGAGACACGACCAAAATATCAATCACTAAAACTACAAACAATACCAGCACTCCCGCCCTCATCCCCTCATGTACCAAGCTCTCAAGATGTCGCAGACAGAATGAGGTTGACCCTGCCTGCAACCTCACTGTGCATTTATTGTATTTATCAGGTGCAATGACCTCCTGCTGAGGGACTTTGTACAGGAAACTTCACAACACGCACATCATTGTTTTATTTTTCTTTTTTTGAGCAGAACCACTTTAAACATCATTGAGTGAGGATTGAGCTGCAAGACATGTCGCCCATAAGTGTTTGAATATTTTTTTATTCAACACACATCACAGAAGGCATCTTGATACTTCAGACATTTTGACCCGTTGTTTTCTTACACTAAAACACACAATGAACGTTTGTTTGTGGAAGTGATGACATTTTGGGCATCTGAACATCTTCCCATGATAGATACCTAGCACTCTCAAACACTTCCGAATGGCCGCGTTTGGTAAATAACCGAGGTCGAAGACTCTTGATTAACAGTTCCAACGACCGAAGAATACGTCAGTTAGAATGATTTTGCTGTTTTGTTGACACGTTAACGGCTGTTGTTGACCTCGTGCCTGGTAACTAGCAGGACCGGTACATTTTGTAAAAGGCTTTAAGGAGGAGATTGGGTGACGGGTCGATTTGCAAACACAATATAGCATAATTAGCTTTTGTTTTGAAAGCTGAGGGTAGAGTGGAGTAGAACACTTGTTCATGAACTTCATGTTCAAGGGGGAAGGCTATACCTACCCATGAGCACTCAAAAATATGTCTCTAGCTTTTCAGTCGCGGGGAAAGAGAGATTGCGGAATGTCTCTTTGTTCTTCGAATAATTCCAGTGACGCACACAGCGTCCTCGAGGTTCTGGTGGGAAAGGTAAGCACCACCACCACCACCACCAGCACCACCACCAGCAGCAGATCGATGACATTTAGGTCCGCACAGTGGGCCAGATGTCAAACACCGTTGCTGTCGTTGCCTAAATACGTAAGCGAGCTGTCAACTCCGCCTGCCGCGCGGTAACTAATGGGTCAAGGCGGTGGCTGCCAGCTGCACCCGGGGTTGTCGGTGCTCACCAGCTGCACCACCACAGTCCATTAATTAGTAATAGGTGCACCACCACGTCCTGTGCCCATTCTCAGTCTTCGTTTATCTAAGATTTGCTTTTTCATCAGCCACTAGGAAATGGCTTTGAAACCTTAACCCCTCTCTGTGCCGCGGGGGTAATTTTTTTTCTCTCACAATATCATGTAACGCCAGACAGCTTAGCAGGCATAGGTGAGCAATGTTGTCATCAGATGTTTTTCTAGAAATTTGAGCTGACCGTGTTCTTTTGTTTGCGAACGCTGGTTGAAATTTCTCATAATTTTGCTGGAAAGCTAGACATAACTTGATATATTTTGAATAACTAGGTATGTGGGTTGCTGACTCTATTACATGTCAATCAAAAGTAGATATAAAGTTATTTTGTATACTTTGGAATATTATCCCTTTGTTCATTCCTTCTGACGGTGTGAGTGTGGGGTTGGGGCGGGGTGGATTCGATTGGTTCAGGCGAAGTCACCATTTTTACCGTTCTTTTTTATTTCTTCAGTTATCGCTCACATTCTCTCTTGTCTTGCGATGCCTGCCCCCACCCACAGTTCCCCCCACAGCCACCCGAGGCCGTGTTGTCAATACTATCGCCACATGCAAGTTTCATGTAGCTGGCTAAATCCTGGGGGAGACGGGGAGGGCTTAGGAACCCCGGTGATCACACTGTAGAACACACAGGCAGTCTGCTCACACACGCAGACTGAAGAACGACTCTGAATGAAAACTGTTGAGATAAAACATGGTCTTTCGTGCAGTCGCGCACTCACACGTCACTTCAGATTGTTATTTATGGATTTTCTGGGGTGAGAGAAAGGGTACACCAGTTTCCGGAGGGAAAAAAAAAAGATGTTTTTCTTTACTAGAAACTGAACAGGTCCGAGAATAGTTTATTTTGTTTCTATGGTCAGAGGAAGGTGGAAAAAGGAAATAAAATCTCTGAGGCTCGCGGCAGATGTAGTAATACCAACAGGAATTTTTTTTTAGACAGGTATGCAGCTAGAATTTGTTTCACTTAATCCAAGTTCTCAGATGTTTTTACTTCGCTCGGAGTCGTTACCTCCTTGATGGTGTGACAGACCTTTTTATGCTACGTAGTCGGGGAGTGCTGACAGGTGATATTATTGATATAAAAACAGCACACCCCTCCCCCAAAGAAAATCAAGTTTATGGCATAAGCTGTTTTACCTGGATATGTCTTGAGTGTCGTTTATGTTGACATTGTGATTTATTTACAGGCCAGTCAAACCTGCGTTCGAGTGTTCAAGCGAACTATCCTTACATGTCGTCAGTGTTGAAAAAAAGTTAAAGCTTACCAGATGTTAGTGACAAATAAACAAATATTAAATGCTAAATATTACTGCATCAAAGACAGACGATTAGGATCATGGTTCTTTTACAGATTGAAATTTCTGGAGCAAATTTATAACCACTAATATCACACATTATCCTTGCAATTTTTGTACACTTTCCCAGTTGCCTTGGTGACTTGGACAGTCTAATTAAATATTTGTATTGGAGCAGGGTAGAAATTGTGGAATCCTGTAAACGTACAGCCACATAGTTATGTGTTGATAACTGTATTTATTATATAGCGGGAAGGGGTCCTGGCGGGCATATGCGCTGGGGCAGGTATGACACCGCGGTCATCAGCCTGTCTGAACAGGTTGGGCACGAATCCCACCCATCCTTCAGACTGTAAACTTCTTTTGATGGCACCATGCCCGTGGTCTGGTTTGTTTGTTTGTTTGTTTGTCCGTCACCTCTAGAAGTTTCTGGTCTGTACGCTCTCTCTCTCTTATAAGGCAGCCACAATATCTCCCCTCCTACAATATCTCCCATCCTCCGAGTCCGTAATCGCCTTTAGGTGGAATCACTTTTCTCTCCCAAAATCAACAACAACAACAGGCTACAATAAAGGACATCTCGACAGGCTCGTGTCTGATCGTCGTGACCGAGTCTGTCTCTTGTCGCACCGTGCCAGGCTCAGGATGTAGACCATGGAACCTGTCTCTTGTCAGACTGTATTAGTCATACGAGACCGCTGTTTCTTGTCACTCTGCGATAAGCCCTGACAATGAATGGCAAAGACTTTCTGTCTCTTGGAAGCAGGACATCGGTGCTCATAAGTCGTTGTCCCTGGCTTGTGACAGGCCTTGGGTTCTTGCAAGGAGGGCGTAGTTCCCAAGTGACCTCTGCTAGCGTTTTGGATCACATTAGCCACATTGCTCACCTCTCCCCCCAACCACCAGTCCCAGTCTGGCACTATTTGTCATTACTCTCTGCTTCCTTTAGAAGTCATCAGCTGCGTGTGAATTATAAAGCATGGTTTTACCATGTCAGAAGCAAAGTACTGCATGCACATAGGCCAGTAATTTAGCTGGACATAAATAAAAGAACCGACATGTCACTGTCAAGATTTTAAATACTGTAGCCTTCCATCGCAGCTTAGTCCCTTCATCTAGCGTGCTTGTATCTGGAGTGAGGGGGTATCGGGAAGAAGGGGAAGGGCAATGCGGCAGTTGACATGGCCCTCTGTCGCAAAGTGCTTGAAGTCTGTACTCCATGAGACTATAATAAGGCGTTTGCCTTGTGGGGGGGGAGTATAGACATCTAAACTTCCCTTTATTAACACAACGTGACTGCAAAGGAGGGGATAACAGGGACTCATGTTATTGTTTTCGTTTTATGATCATTGGATAGCACTGTAATCTTACCTTGAAGAGTTCCATGATATAACTTGTGTGACACACACTAAGGCAACAGTTTGGGAAGCTCCTTTAAAACAGAATATGAAACAGGGACTGTGCGAACCTTCCTCCACCCCCTACCACAGTGTATGTGTTAACTTTTCTGTCACCCCTCCCTCTCTCCCCCTGAGCAAGAAAGGTGTGAAGACTAAAAGCTATTCCAACAGGAAATATGTTTGTGCATCAGCAAGCAGAAAACGTCAAGAATTATATTATTACATTTTAATCCACAAAAACATTTTTCAAGATTTGCATAGCTGCAGGGCGAAACGCGCCATCAATGCCTGGGGCATGAATAAGCTTGATCAAAGGTTATTTTAAAGATTTTTAAAAATTCCTCCTCCCCAGGTTACTTTTGTAAAAGCAGATCTAGTGAAACCCCATCAAGGGGCTTTGAGTACAAAAACTTATGTTGTCGCAGATACAGCCGATTTTTCTTCTGAATTTTGCATGCTGTGACTAGTCATTAAGGAAAGAGGAAAAAAGTTCTAGGCTGTCTTTGGACAACATTGATAGTACTTCTTACCTAGTCCCCATTCCACCCACAGTTAACATCACTGCATTTAGGAACAGATGAAAATATGTTGCAATACAATAATAAAATGGGTTGATCTCATTTGTTCATTCAAACCATTTTAGATACATTTTTAAAACTTTAAAACTGAGTGAAGATGAATCAGTACAAGTCCAAATCAAAATGCGACAATGTATATATTACGTGACAGTGTAGGTCTAAATGCTTCTGAAGCAAGCAGGATAAAACTTTTGCTGACTAGTCACAATTCAGAGCTACTTGGGACTGGGAGGTTATTATCTTGAATTAAACAGAAATGCCAGTATGCCTCTTGCACAACATACCTTTTCACGGCACAAGCAAATGTCATAAAGAATAATCATTTTTCAAATGGTGCTATGTGCATAATATGATACACCTCCACCTCCTGTCAAATTTCATTTCCTCCAATTTTTTTTCTTCCTTCCTTTAAAAGCTTACACCCCACCAACCTCCAATTTTGTTTTTCTTCCTTTCTTGTCTTCCTTAAAACTGAAGCCAACACAGAGTAAGCATCACTGAGGAAATATCTTAATTTTAAATTGAATTTATAAAATTAAATAACAAACTTTTACATTTTGTTTTAAAAAGATGAGAGGCAATAGCTGAACTTGAAAAAAAAAAAAAGGGTTGAGACCTGTGTAAGCTTATTAATGTCCAGGAAAGCCATGTGGAAACTATAGCATTTTATTGATGTAATACTTTTATTCGTATGTTTGCTTGCTCAAAAACTTGGGAACGATAATATATTTAGTAATATTACTAAAACTTTGTCCCAGATGCAAGATGAAAAAAACTTGGATAACTTTTTTAAATATAAAAGTTCTGGTCAACTGAGGTGAAGTGGAATTAGAATTCAACCCTGCAATTCGTCATCATTTGCCATGCAGCTCCTCTTTCTTTTTGAGGGGGTTGGAAAAGAAGGTGCATAAATTAATAATTAATTAATGAGCATAAATTTTGTACATTCATAAAACAGATTTGTTGGCATTGCATTTTTTTGTCGGCTAAGCTGTTTAAAAAATCAGGTTAATAGAAATAGGCAGGACACATGTGTATTTATTCACACACACACAGACAGCCTGCAGAGATATACGCCTGTCTGGACACATCCGAGTGTATTTTAGTGCACAGGAACTGATGCAAGTGTATTTCTCGAGTACGCACGCAACGCCTTGCTAGGATGCTATCAGATGTATCCACTGAATAGAATGGAGCTGATAAACATGATGCATCGAGCTGTGTGCCCTTAACGAACTGTGTGTGATAAAGATAGTTTACTTTCCTTGGTCGGTTAAAATTAGGCATAGTTTCATGTGCACTGGAGCTGTAGAATTGTACCTAGACACGCAATCAACACTCTAAACACTTCATTTGTTTTCTGTAAACACAACTGCTCAAAGGTGCAGTGTATAAGCGCTGGACAGACAAGCAACACTCACCGCTACCATTGATTCACTTATCTGAGGGAGGGGTGACAGAGACGAGACGAAGAAAAAAGTGAGAGACGACGGGTAAAAATGTAAATGAGCAACAATGTCTACAAATCGTACAAATAAGATATACAGAAACTTTTCACAAACTGTGTGGTCAAAATTCTTTAGAGAAAGATCGATTTGTTTTGCTGAACGACGCATAGACTCCTCCCCCCTTGCTTCAAGGCCGTTATAGTGTCACTTCCGGTATGTCCGACGTGCCTTGTTATGTTCAGCATAAACGTTAATATCTTCATTATTTTATATTAACGCTATTTGATCATCACAAAGTCTGAAGAATTCAAAACTTTCTCGATCTAGCTTCCTACGTGATGCTGAGAAATTATTGTCAGATAGCAGTTGCGTGTACTGAATCGGGTGACAATCATCGACTATCCTCGGAGCGATTGTGAGAACTGAGATATGATTTGTACGACAAAATCCAATTTTCAGTGATTTTCTTTTTTAAGTATACGTAATCTTCAGGACGACGAGCATTTTCATGAAGTTATAATGTCACAGAGCAGAATAAATGCCGACAATGACAGGTAAATATTGCTGGAACTGAATCACATATGACGCCTACTGACCTATGATGAAACTGAAACTATCTCATTGTCTCAATCTCTCTACACCACATTATAGCAGAAAAATTTAATTTTTTTATGACATTCTTACTTAGCAGCAGCAGCATACACGTGAGAATTAAATAGTAATATTTCGTTCTTATATAGTAACATAAGTCACAAAGTGTGACCTAATTGCCCTCTGGAACAAATTTATATCGTTTATAATGTTCCCTACGAGCAAGTCTTAATTCGACTAATATATACCTCCTTTACTTTTGTTATTCATAAGTTTATTGCTAATTCACCCTATCATCTATTCATTAATCTAATTCTATGTTCTAATGGATGATTCATGAGTTTTAAATTTAAGCTATTAATCCTAAAGTATGGATGTCTTTTTCTTTGTAAACAACTTTTCATGCCACAGTTTATATTAGCACCAGAAATATTTAGACATATATGCAGCCATACAGATTTCTATATAAATACAGTAAATACTAAGCGAGTGAAATAATCATACATACATTTGCTGATAACATTTCTGGGAATTTTAGGCAGTCGTGCTGGGTGTGTTTTGCCACTGATGAAGATGATACTGAAGCAGCCTGGGTGCGACCCTGTCGTTGTCGAGGAACTACTAAATGGGTGCACCAGAGCTGCCTGCAGCGATGGGTGGATGAAAAACAGAGGGGAAATAGCACAGCCAAAGTAGCTTGTCCACAGTGCAACACAGAGTATATTATCATATTTCCTAAGTTGGGTAAGAATACTGTATTCTATTTTATCAATTAAATTGCTGTAAATTATTTGTGCTGGTCAGAAAATTGCTGAACTTTGAATGGAAATTCTCATTTGCAGACTTGTATTTAATACGTATAGATTTAAAGTAGGAGATACTATGAAAAAAATATTTCATTTTAGTAATACTGAGCTGATCTTTTGTACTGTTTTTATCTGCAGGTCCAGTTGTTTATTTGATGGATATAGCAGACAAGATTATTTACAAAATGTGTCCCTTTGTAGCTGGTGGCATGTTCATAGGCTCGGTGTATTGGACGGCTGTAACTTATGGTGCTGTCACTGTAATGCAGGTGAGCAGATTCAGCTGTACAAGAACTTGGCTCAAGTTTCACACACCTATTTCAGACTTAGCACACTTGCAGCTATTTACTAAGCATTAGTTGGCTGTGAGACAGATCAGTTTATACATTATTCTGGCATACGATATGCTATGCGTTTTCCTCATAAAATTATGAATGGGTTCAGAACTTTCTAATCCAGCCTTGAAATGCCCCCCGTCCAGCAATATTTCGTGTAATGAGCTAACTTTTTCCCTTGCTCCTTAGTTACCCGTTTTCTTCCATATTCTTGTTATGTGTGTTAGTGTATAGTCATTAATGCTGTTGCTTATGTACTTGTGTGTTTTGCTGTATGTTAAACTGTTTGTTTGCAGTCCTGTGAACACAGCTCATTGAGAAATGCATTTTCTTAAGTTACATTATTACTGGTGTAGAGTGTTTAGTAAGATTTGATTGCTTACTCCCAAACTGAGGTGTCATGTCCTATTAAAAAATAGACTAACCTGATGAAAAAAGCATTTTTCCTATGTCATGAACCTTAATATGCTTAATATGTGAAGTTTAGATCTGAGATGTATCTTCTAATTAACATCAAAATATGATAAAATAGCAGTAAGCACACAAATGTTTTAAAAAATATTTATTCTTTGAGGGAAAAACAGTTTGTGCTGTTTGTGTGACATTTTAGATCCACCTTCTTTATTATCTTCATGCAGCTTAAGGTAAGAAAATTCTTATAAATAGTTTTAGCACAGAGTGCAGCAGGCTTGAATGCTTGGTTTCTGTACCAGGTGTTAGGTCATAAGGAAGGGTTGAATGTGATGGAGCGAGCAGATCCTCTCTTTCTGCTGATTGGTCTGCCTACTATACCCGTCATGCTGATTTTAGGCAAAATGGTTCGCTGGGAGGACTATATTTTGCGTCTCTGGCGAAAGCATTCGTCAAAGCTGCCGCTTCTCAATTACCTTTTCCCAGATGGTAAGTTCCTTTTCTTTTAGAAACATGGTTATTAAAGTCAGTTTAAAGCATGAAAAAAAATATAGAAACCCTTTCACAGTTCATACTTTGCCCTGATCTTTATAAGAACTTAGTCCTTTGTCAGATTATATAATGAAATGAACACTACAATTATTTTTACTTATGGGTCTTATAATCCCCAGCATGTGTGATCCACAGGCATCTCAGATGGAAAAACAAACAGAAATGTAATAGTTATTTTCATGACATGGCTAGTTTGTCCAAAACCAGTTACTGCATATTTCAAAATCAAGTTTTTCAGGAAAGATTGAAACTACAGATAGCATAGACCATAAATATTTAGCCATGCAACTACTTAGATTTTTACCTTACTGCATAACTCCAACTCTCTTTGCATTTATTTATTATGCATTGCATTTATTTATTATTCATAATTACATATGTGTACATTATAGAGCCAGGTAGATGGCACTCTTTGAACTCACTAACAAATAATTAAAAATACAAGAAAAAGAGAGATAAAGCAGACACTAGCTAACACAAAACATACTTTTCCACGACACAGATAATAAACAAACTTAAATAGTTATAAAATCTCATGTTAAAGTACATTTAAGTAACTAAAAATAATATATAAAAACAATTGCTGTAATGCATAATGCTTTCTATAAAATGGACAAACAAAGGCAAGAATGGCATTTTTCAAATGGTCAAGTTTTAAGCAAGCATTTAAATGTTGTCTTTTGAGTCTGAAAAGTGAATTTGATATGGAAGGTGCCATTGTTTAGAAGCGCAGATATGCTACTATCCTTGAAGTTGGAATGAAGAGAATGCAAGAGTCAGATGATGGGTGAATGTTTCTAGCAGGAGTGTAGACACACAAGAGATTAGAAAAATATGCAGGGGAAAAAATCTGGGCAAATGTACACCTAGTAAACATTGCCCATGGCTGAGCCATAACTGAAGCGAATATTCCTGCCAAGTTTATTGAGGATTGGACAAATGGTGTGGATTTGATTAGGATTCAACTGCTGCCTGCCCAGCAGTCCTGACTGTCTACCCCTCCCCACACACACACACATATACACTCACACACAAACACAAACAGACATCACTGTGCTTTATTTATGAAGGTTATGGCATGTCTGATTTTTATGGATTGCACTTTGCCCTATTCCTAACTAATGAAGTCAGATATGTGAGAAAACTTATTTCCCTTTTAAGCCTCAGAAAAGTGCCAGATTAACTTCAAAAGTATGATCCACATTTTGTAAGTCGGTGTAGAAGTGTATGTTTTTAACCCATTTTTGGAACAAGAGGTGTATAGTTGACTTTCCTGCCTAACTAATTACAATCATTAAATGGCAGATCCTTATTTGAGCATCTGATCTCTAAATTTTCTATTTAAACATGGACTTCCTTTTAGCTTCATTGTATTCACAAAATGAAAGTGAAAAAAAATGTTTGAGGGCATTTGAGCACTTTTGTGATAATGTTGTCATGCCAGCACATAAAACTATATTGATCTGTCAACAGAGTTAAATATGATGGTAAAAATAGAAATAATTATAGTACAGTAATACTTTGATTTCAAAAACATTAACAGAAATGCAAAGTAAACACCAAAATTAGTTTTTTGGAAGAAGTGAATTTAACTTTTTAAGCTTTCTTATGATCAGCATTTCATAAAATGGCCAGAGATAATAAGGAAGCTCCAAGTTATACAGCTGAATACCTGCAAAACCTTAAGTTCGTAATTTTAACTAATTTCATAGGTATTCTTGAAATAAACTGTGGTAGTATGGTGCAGCTTTGTTTTGAAAAGAGGGATGACCTTGTGTTACCAGTAATACTGTTTGACTGCTTGTATGAAGACAGCTGCCTATTAAATATTGTATTGAAGAGCTATTCTTTAGGAGGTATTTTTGTTGGTGGATTTAGGAAAGAAACCTAGAATCCAGTCTATCCTGTGGTAAACATAACATTCTCTTTTGACATTGCTAAAGTTCTTAATGAAAATGTTTGTACGCAGTAAAGCACCATTGTGACAGCTGAAAATGCAAAGCATAGTTGGTGCAATTTGAATGCAATTTCTAGGCATAATAACAATACTGTAGATGTATGGATTTGTGATCTTATAATGTCACTCCACCACCAATGACCAAAGTTTTGTATTCAGAACTGATAGGTTACAGCTTGTCAAGGTCAGTAAGATGTTTAATGTTTAACTATGGATAGTGGTTCTAAAGTCATGCAACACATAACATGGTGTCAATCAACAGGTCGCATATATGTTCACTCTTATGATGTTTGCACGACGACGAAATCGCTATCATTAATCCACGCATTACCGTTCAGAGTCGAATAGAGTTGAGGGCGGGATAGTTGGGTTGGTGGTGGTGGGGTGGTGGTGGTGGAGGGGAAGAGGAAACTGTTGTGGCAAATTTGTCGACGTCGAGATAGAAATCAATAGTAAGCCTCTACTCCACAACTGGACTTTCGAATGCTTGTTAACCAGTGATCCATCAACAGGAGACACCCATGGGTGTTTTGTGGGTGGGGGTTGAAGTGATCCCCAGACTTGGCGAGCAAAAGTTGTCTACCGAGAACCTCTGACTTTGCGGGTAGCTTGGGGACCATGGACCCAGCGCGTTGGTGCATCCGTCTTTTGGCGACTTTACAAACGAGTCTTGAGGGAGCCGTTTCCGATTGATAGCCATGAAAGGTGCGTAGTGTAGTTTTGACTAGGGAAATCATTGCCAAGAGGCCCGCTCGGGGTGCCTCGGACTGTGAGACCGCCACCTTCTGGTAGAAAGAGATGTTCGTCCTCAAGAACATGACCTTACAACGGGTGTACACTTGTCAGGCGCGTTTCGAGGTCTGTAGATCGCGTTTATGTAGCACAGCTTGGGCTTGATATTGCGTCAAAGCACGGGCTTGATGTCTCAGACCACGAGGTTGGCACAGACCTTCGAGAGAGAATTGTATTCTGTACCAAGCAGCCTGTCCTTCCGTCCACCATTTTGCGCGCCGGAACATTGCCTGGTCCGCCATACTCGACAGAAACATAAGGCAGTATTGCGTATTTGTTTATCTTTTCCTGACACATAATTTGTATGTAGGAAATGAATATGCACACGCACGCACAAACAGTGATACACACGTGAGTAGAGAGCTGGTCACTGGTCACGCAGGCGGCAGACGATGATGATGCTAGCTACCTGACCATCCGCTGGCCCCACATCCATCAACGGCTCGTTTTGCGCGCATCGACGTCTTCCCCGGACGTGCCGAGCACAGACAGATGACTGAGCTGTATAGAGTGTACAGAGCTCGAGGCCTTGCGAGAGTATTGACCTTGTACTTTCCTATCTCCACCAACTGACTTATACAAACAGAAGCCACCCACCCCAGACCCCAACAGCCACGTGAGAGGGAAACGTAAAGGGCTTAAAACGGCAGAAACGGGAAGTATGAGAATTATATTTCAGAAGCGTAAATGGTCTGTGTGTGTGTGCACGCGCGCTGGTGCTGACGACGGTTGCTGATGGCGTCCCTACCAACTCGCCCCCCCTTGTCGGCAGTTCAAAGGCGAGTAGCGGGATGCTATGACGACGATGCTCCTTTTAGCGGTGGCTCATGATGTATTTATAGTCATTTATTGCCGCATGGATTGTCATGAGCCGTTATATGTGTTTGTCGGTTATCGATCAACGGCAATTGTTACTTTGTGTTTTTTGGCAGTTTTATGCCGTTCTGTTTTTACCCCTTTGGCGATAATTGCACCATCGGGTGGTGGCTATTTTAGTGTTTTCGAGCCTTTTGTTTTTCTTGGTCCTTTTTTGGTAAATTTTGTATGAAATGGGAAGCAGTTTAAGGTAAAGGACTATAAACCGTCGCTTGGACAGTTCCTTCTATATTTTCACGCTGCATTTCTTTCTTTTTCTCACTTGGTATAACAAACGACTTTTTAACTTGTTTCCCTGGACACTTTGTAACTTAACAAGTTACGACTTTAAAACTTCGGCACTTTAACTCCTTTGGAGCTTAAAAGAAATACACCGGCTCTTTTCGGTGGATCTACGATTTATCCAGGTTGGTCATAATTTACTATCACAGCTTAATACTCGATTGGTTTCACTGCGAT
This sequence comes from Pomacea maculata, assembly GCA_004794325.1. NCBI lineage: Eukaryota > Metazoa > Mollusca > Gastropoda > Architaenioglossa > Ampullariidae > Pomacea > Pomacea maculata. The sequence continues at coordinate 359,626 of SRHC01000321.1, forward strand.
GTTCGATACACGGAGAAGGTAAAGCGACACAGCGGTCAGCCTGGTCCAGACCCTGTCAGCTTTTGATGGAAAAGGCGTTGGTGCATGTTTGCCAGCCCACCAGCAGGGAAAACCGGATGAGCGAAATATGAGGGGCATTTTGTTTGACACCTCTCAGGTATTAAAACATTGCTTAGTCGCGGTGACTGATGTCAATGGGAGTTTCTCGGGTAAACGTCCGCTGTTTCCTTTCATGCGAAGGGAGTCGATACGGTCTGGAGGTGGGGTAGAGGAAGAGATTGTTGATTGTTCTGTTTTTGTCATTTCTGTAAAATGCTATGTTGCTTAGAAGCACGGAGGTTGCTGTGGTGTAATGCTGCTTGTGTTCATCATCTCAGCATGTAACTACTCGAAAGGAAGCCTTGTCCTCGTTTCTCTGCTTCAGAACATTTGGAGAAGATGGTCAGGTGGTTACAGCACTGGCGTCCGAACCGAGGGTTTCGATACCCATGTGGCACAGCAAACTTTCCGCAGTGGACTCAGATGTTGGGATTGGGTAACTGACTCCGTAGAGTGTAAGTCAGAAAGAGAGAGAGAGATGGGCACCGCCCTTACATAAAACTGTCCCGAGAAAAGTGAGATCTCACTTCAACGACCGTAAAAGCTTATGGGACTACCTTCATCAGTCGGTCGTTACCCGTGGCTGTGCCATATTTTTTTTTAATATATTAATTATTAAATCTATTAATACATTAATATTATTTTCTTGGTCCTTTGGTCGACCGCCTCGTGGGAGGGTCAAGAATTCCAGAGATGTTAGCCTCCTACATCCCCCAGCCAGTGAACACGCTAGTGGAGTCATTGTGTTGCCAGTAGTCGGAATATTGCGGGGACGGTGACTGGGCGCCGTGTAGTGTTGATACCGGCCAACTACAAAGGTGACAATGCAGGCGGATTGGACATCGATCTGTGCCGAAACCGACAGCACTCTACAGCCCGTGTACTCTGGGAGTGAGGAGAGGGGGAGTGAGGAGAGGAGGGGGTGGCGATTACGGTTTCGACGACGCGGAGCAGTTCGCCAGGTTTTTGTTCAACCTGGTCTACAGCGGCCGATAGAAGCACCTGGTTTTTTTGTTTTTTGTTAGGTTTCTTTTTTTTTTTTTTGGTAGGTTTTATTTTTCTTTCTCACCTTGGCGCACGGCGGCGTGCGAGTGTCGTGATGAGGGCATTAAGCGGAACGTGGAGGCCTTCTTGAAGCAGTATTGATTGCCATAACGCACTTCATGATTGCTTGCGGCACAAGCACTATGGCGGTTGAAGGGTTGGGGTTGGAATGGGCATGACGGGAGGGGGGAGAATTGTTTTTGAGCGGCGCCTTATGTGTAAAACGCAGGAGAAAACAAAACCCCGTGCGCCTCGCTTTCGCGTGTCAGATCGATGCTGCGCGTTCCTGCCGTTATGACGTCAGAAGCTATTGCGTCAGAGCTGGGGGTTGGGGGAAAGGAAGGTTGGGGGAGCGGGGAAAGAGGGAAAGGATGAAAGACAGCCGCACACAGTGGAGCCGAAACGATTCCCCCCACGCTTCGGTCGGGCGTTGGTCCCGCCACCCTTTCTCCACCCTGTAGATGTCCGGTGCCGGTCACGAATGAAATAAGATCTCTCGTTGATACTCGGCCTGCGTCATCGGTCTCGAGAGCCGACTACTTTACTTTGATCATAGCCTTAGTTGCTGGCTCGGAGTAAAACACTAATCCTTCATTTCACAGCTTAAAAAGCGAAAGTCGCTGTGTTCACCCTGATTTTCTCTTTAACACCATACCTTGCTCACCGCTTACTCGTGACATCATCTTGTCGCGCAGTTACAGGTTGCTTCCGAAAATCAAAAAAGCAGCGCGTTGACATGTTACCGTGGCCACCAGAAACGGAAGGTGGGGTGGGTGGCGAGCGCATTGTCCACCCGGCAAATGGCGTGAAAAATGTATCGTCCTCACCTCTCATTAATTTCGTTCTTGAGAAGCTGTCGTTGATCTCGTCCAACCGCATTGCTTCGTATCGATTTACCTGACGCGGATATTAGGAGTGTAATCGCTCTTGTAAAGGCTGGAAAAACTGGCCATGTTGCTGGACAACTTGGAAGGCGAAAAAAACTAACTCCGACATCAGTTCGCTGCTCTGTTTGATGTGTGTGAGTGTGTTTAGGGTGGTCTTGTGTGTAAGAGAGGTAATACAAGTGTTCTGCTTCATCTTTGATCATCCAGTACAACGAGAAAAGATTTATAAAAAAACCATTGACTTAAGATTTGTGTATGGTTACTACAAGAGGGAGCAGATTGTTGTCTGTAGTTTCAATGCAGAGCAGTTTTGCTGGTAAATTAAAAAAAAAAAACTTTTGCTTCATCGTCATGTATTCGCTCTGTTCCTTTATCCTTCGAAGCATCCTGAATTTTATTATGCACCTGACAAACCCTGTTAGTTCAGCAAGAACGTTTAGACCAGCTCGTGATCACAGGACGTGGTCACAACATTCTGTCCCTGTTCTCATGAGGGCAGTGCCAGTTCCTTGTCGACACTTGTGGGTCACGCCATCTCCTAACGGACTCTAACTGTCCGGAGCTGAAAGATGACGTGTGAAAAGAGGGAAGATGTAAACGCCACGTCCGTGGCAATATTTAGGCAGCATATATCTTGTTAAAGGTGATCAATAGGGCGAGACCACACTTTCCCCTGAAGTATGGAAAAATAAATGATCGTGGCTGTTGTTACAGCAAAAAGCCATAGCGATAGTAAGCTCCTTTGTACTCTTGTGGATGAGAAAAAAAAATGAGACAGCCGCAGTATTACAGACATTTGTCTTTAAAAAAATCACATCTTTGCTATGAACGGGTTAGAGATATGAAAAATCGAAAACAATTATTAATATAATGCACAAATTGCGTAGCGTGAAGGAAGCAAAGCCAACAGAGATTTCTTTGTATAACCCAAGCAGGAAGTCGTTTGCTTCTTAAGCTGTTTAATGGAGAAAACAAAATGATCTTGATTACTGAAAGTGGCTCTCTCTCTCTCTGTGACACGCACACACGCACCCCGTCATGTTGATGTTGAATACTGCACACTATTACCCCCGGAGCACTCACACCCTGAGCAACGGTAGTGTAAACCTCTTGCATGTTCTTCTTTGTCTCCTATTGTTGTGGCGGGTGGACACGGTCTTGCCGGGCAGTCTGTCAGTCTTGTCACACGGCGCAGACGGATGGTCTCCACTCTGCCTGTTGACGCAACACGTTTCGCCGTAGGGCCTGTTGCGCTTCCCACTCTTTTTTTTTAATTATTATTTATTTCTCAGAAAGCTGAATCCCTGCGCTTTTGTGATATCTCTCTTAAACAATCTCCCTGAAACAGACTAGTGGCAAAGCGTTTTTATTTTCGGTGAAGCTGTTCCTTCGTAGGTTTTTACTTGCTCTCTTTTGCAGAAGCGGGGGATGAGGATGGGAGGGAGAGATTCCAGCTCTGTGTGTGTGTGTTCAGTTTACCGAGCGGGCGCCAGTGTTGGCAGGGGAACGAAGCTATTGATCTGAGCGAGTGCAAGCGTTCACATAGGTCTCTATTTGCCTCTCGGCCCCTCCGTAGCAAGGGGAGGCATGACGATAGCGATGAGGTGGTGGTGGTGGTGGTGGGGGAGGTTGGAAAGAGGAAGCAAAGCTCCATCCTTTATAGTGGGAACAAATTATCGCTGCTGACAGGTGGTGCGTGGATGTGCAGTGAGGGCGAGGGGAATGCATGGTCTGAAGTAGTTGGGTGTGACATAAGGCACGTCAGGTTTGCTTGTGGTTTGCTTTTTTGATGCTTCCATCAGTTTTGTTATGCAAGAATAAGTGTTTTGGTATACATTTATTGCTGTTTTGTTACACGAAATGCTACGACCGAAATACGCTGTCTTCTGTAAGCAGCGGTGACTGCTTGTCTTTCTCCCTTTCCTCGCGGCAACAGACAAATTAAAACTAAATCAAGTTTCCAGTGGAATCCGCTTCTAAAGGAGAAGGCAGAGGACGAAAGTAAAGAAGACACCATGTCAGTAGCGGTCAGTGAGGGAGTTGCGTGGTCGGGGTCATCGTGACCCCGAGTGTACGAGCACCTGCCGTTGATGGCCAGAAAGTAAGAATGTCATACAAGCGGCGAGAAAGCGATAAACGACCACTAGGACATGTAGGACACAATAAAGACTAAGAACAATAAGGTGTCTTATCCCTTCTCACCCCCGCTATTACCTTGTCCTGCCCCTTCCCTCCTGCCAGGGCGGTCCGTTAGAGGTGAAGCGCGTCAGGAGCTTAGTTGTGGGGGTTCAGATCTGGTTTCGAGGCACATACTTTTCTGTTCACAGGAATAAGAGATGTCTCTACTACAGTTTCATCCCCTTTTCACCACTCCTTCCCCTCCCCCTTCCTTAAGTATGAGATAGCATTTAAAAAAAATCGGTTTGTCTATTTCTTTTTCATTAGCGCTGAATTAATAAAAAATTGCTGACCAGTTTTGCTGAGAGATGCGAAGACTTGACTTCTACACGAGTGGTGATTATTTATTTCTTAAGCCCTCATTGAGGCAGTGAAGTCTAGAGACAGCAGAGAGCAGAAATCAAATTCTGCCAGCGCATGGGGACCTTTTAATGTCCTTGCTGAAGGAAGGAGGAATTTTTTTAAAACGGGTCAGTCTGCTGCAATTAATGACAGCAAAGGGCTCAGGAGAGCTCTTAAAGGTCTTCCCTCACCTTTTTCTGTCGGCAATGTTCGTAGCACGTAGGTCGCAGGACGCCGTCTAACTGCACCTGATGCATGGAGCTTCGTAACGAGATAACCACGTGCAGCAGCGCCCTCCGTGCGTGGCACGACTGTGAGCCCTTAAAACACATTTGTTCAAGAAACACCTTGTGACGAATTTCATTTTGTTTCTGGTCGGCGACGCCATGATGATTAGTTGGCTCGACCGGCATCTTGTCGACCCTTCTCAATCTAACTACACCTAGTTCTACATCTTTCTAGTCGTCAACTTGCTCGAGAGTTCAACGAGGATCGTCGTGTGAAAGCATGGCACCGACGTCATTGACGACGACAAAAGCGCCGGGGGATGATGTATACTCGTCATCGGCGTCACCTTCTCACCTGTTGATTGTTAACACATGTAGACGTTCAGTCCACAGGTTCTTGCTCGCTGTGGTTCCATGTCATCTGCGGATTTCGCTGTATTCATTTCATGTACAATTTTTACTGTTTTTATTATTCCTGTAATTGATTAGCTGTCAGAGCACAACAATGATGTGCATCATCATCATCATCATCATCATCATCATCATCATCATCATCATCATCATCATCATCTCTTATCACTAATAGCATCTTTAAGGAAATGGAAGCACACGGCTTAGAAAGGGAGGCTCTTTAAAGGACGTAGACACACGGTCAGCCAGTAAGGACGTTCGAAGTATGGAGATTATTCTTTCAAATAAAAGATCAAGACTTCCATCCCCTTTCCATCTCTTTATTCTTGAGGGTATTATTTTTTTGTTTTGTTTTTTGAAGTGGCGTGAATTGGAAATTTGAATGCTGTGCAAATGCACACGATAGGTGTCTGTTGTCTGTACACCTCGGCTGTCCACTTGAAAGATGGCGGACTCGCCTGCAATTATACGTGCAGTGCGCAGCTAGAGTGTGGGTGATATTGCTTAGCGCTGAATGCTGTGAGGCACACACACACACACAAAACTCACATTTCGTCTGGAAATATTTTTTTTTATCTAGGTAGAATGTAGCTTGTCTGTTTTTGATACATGAAAACCAAAACCAAGTAATTTTCCTTTTCTAAGACTCGAGGTTAGACTGGAAATAAAGACATTAAAGTAAGCTTTTGTTCCTGAATGCAGTGTGCTGAGAATGTTGCCACTGCACAGTAAAGTGAAGTCAGCGGGGACAATGGCCAGCACTCCTGGGAAGCGACTGCATGGCCATTGAGGTGTGAAGGTTTATGTAACATCTTGTTCAGCACATTTCCTGCCTAGGAGCTCCCGCCATTGTTTTGGTCGTTTTGTTTTAATATTGAATAAGGATTTGGTGCTCATCAGAATTGAACGTCCTAATATAGCGACAGGGCCTTACTTCTAGCGTTTACCTACTGGAGTAGGGGACCAGGCAAGAGGAGTGAGGATCGGGTACAATCACACATCCTCATCCCCCAGTCTGTTAGAGCAGCTCGCTAGACAACATCACGACATGTTAGCATGTTAGCATGTTAGCATGCGGCCGTCAGGGTGCGAGCAAGCGCCTGCCTTCCGCTTGTGCAAGTCGTGGACGTGGTGACACGCCAGCTTCCCTCCGGACACCACCGCGCCATCTTGTGGTGACGTGTCTTGTGCTAAGGGACAGGTGACCTGGTAGCTGACAGGTAATCGCCATGTAATCAAATGGATGTCGACACAGATAAAATGGCTTTGGTAGGAAACCAGCTGGTTACGTAACTTACGTTACTCCGACAGGCGAAATAACTCCCGATTCGTGAGCCATTGAGGAGGTGACGTTAACCAACGAACTAGAAAAGCGGGAATTTCCGAAACAAATGGACATGTAACCCATGCGTTTTTCGATCAGAGGCGGGAAAATGACAACTCTGACGAAACATTTTAAAATCGAAAAAGCAAAGAAGTACGGAAGGTCGCACTTTTCATTCTGACCAAATGAGGTTCCTCAAGGAAGTATAAGATGAGAAAAATATTTATTCTTTTTAACTGCCGAGAAAAGCTAAGGGCACAATGTCGACTGCGATTTTGCTTTCTTTTTTTATGACGTCTGGTACTCTCAGATTAGGAGGTATTTGCTGAATAGCTCTGTACCATTATATCTGTTCAGTTTGTTAGGCCTTGACAAAATTCGGTTTGTTTCGGTTGAACTTAATCAATGATAGATGGAAGACGGAAGTCAGAAGGGGACACGTCAGATAAAATACCGACCTGTACACCGAGCCTCAATATGTTCGGGTTGAGCCGCTAACTCCGGTTAGCCGAGCTATCTTACTCAGATAGAGCAGAAGGTCGGGTAATCGTGCTTCATAATACAAACCCAGGTGATTTCTGGGTAGCCGGTGAATGATCAAACTATCGCAGGTGTCGGACAGGGAATGCTGAACTCCATTCTGTTTGAGAAATGGCGCAAGGATAAGCTTTATCACAGGTTATGATGGCTACGAACGTTCTCTAATGAAAGTGTATTTGGGGAGGCCAAAAGGAAGGTTTTGGTTAACCAGATGTTTTCGAGCTTGAATCTTGGGAAGGTGAGGATACCATTTCTTCATTCTTCGCCCTCGTTTGTAGTTGCCTGATTAGACTTTAGTTGTTAGTCCGAGTCTAGTGTCCACCAGGCTAACTGTTCCAGAGCTGGTTGATGGATGGGGTCGGCGGTAGCGGCAGTCGCAGTGGTCGTGTGAAATGAAGCAGGGAACAGGTGACTGGAGAAGAGATGCGAACTGTATATCAATATCATATTTTAACATGAGAGCATCATAACAGAGATATGCACGTCGACAAACAAGAAGCAGCAAAAGGAATCTGCAGGTACGCCGTGTGAGTCACAAGTTAGTATTTGTCTTGGCTACTCGCCTGCTGTGTGCTGTGGTAGATGCGCGTGTCATTTCTGTAGCGGCGGCCATCCTCCAGCCTCACCCATCTACATATGTTAACCACCAAAGTCGTTGACTACAGATCCCAGCAAATTCCACTTGCATTGAGTTCATGATATCTGAAGGAATGTGATATCAACTCTGTCTCTAACAGACCATGCGCCGTAGAGGCGATTCCTACATCGTTGTGTTGTATCAGCGGTCAGCTGCTGAACCCACTCATCCCTCGCTCGCCTTCGCATGATACTAAAGCTCTGTGGGCTTGAGTTTCCGCAAACTGTGTCGAAAACTGACCTTCTTACATCTTCGGCGGTGCCGGAAAGTGGCATTGATCCCTCTCCCCCGCCACCCTCCCATCACTTCCACCTTTCCTGCCTCGGACGTTGCTCGGGCATATTCAAAAGGTGGGTGGGAGGTATCTTTTTGGACTAAGAGGAGTTGAAAGGGGAAAAGGGGTGTGGGAGGAGGAAGTGGCGGGGCGAGGGAGAGGGGTTGAGGGAGGAGAAATCAGGTCAGGAGGAGGAGGAGGAGGGTAGGGTGTTGCCGCGTGCTTGCAGCTACCGGCGATGGCGTGCATGCCGCTGCAGTTTGGCTGCGCAGAGGTTGGCATCTGTTGAGGTCACTGCAGGCAAACCTTGTAGGCCAGCCAATTGATCGCGGCGGGCGTGGGGGGGATCGGGAGGAGTGGCGATTGGGGAACCGGGAGCGATTTCGTGGAGGTCCCTGCTTTTCATGTAACCGTGAAATAATGGACAGCGGGAATTTAGCACAGCAAGAACTCTCTCTCTCTGATACACGATGTGTGCGTGCGTGTGAGTGAGTGAATGTAAGGCGATTTTTTTGTTATTGCTCTTTTCTTTTATTTTTTGTATCGCAGTTGAAACACGGGTCTTTAAGATACAGGGGGAAATGGAAGTCTCGGGGACATACTTCAGGGGACACATAGCGAGCAAGAAGTGACTTGAAGACCTTTTGTAAAATAAAGATGAACAGCACTCACGCACGTACACGCTCGCGTACACACACACCTACAGAGACGTAGATACAGATCGTAGGCCATTGTTGCTCAAGGGTAAATCTTCCTCTCAAACAGATGTATGCTCAGGTCCGTGTCTAAGGCCTCGCGAATCTTTACGAGTTCAAATCTTGTGTTTGTTTGCTTGGCCCCCAGGGTCTAACCCTTACCTTTGAGATATATCTGGATTTCCGGTCCCCGGTGGAGAGAGTTACAGAGTATATTTCTGGCTGGGGTCTCAGCTGACTCGTGAGATTACGTGTCCCTACACACGTCACAGTCCTGTAAATATTTAATAATATTAAATATGACAGCGAGAGTTGCAAGGGTCGATAGCGCGATGTTGACAACATTTTGTCTCAGGTCATCTTGCCGAGGATGTTTAGAGTAGCGGAAGATGATTTCGTGTGTCGAGCAAACACGATATGCACACACCATGAGGCTCAGCTTTTAAATGAGACAGTTAGTTATTAAGGAAAGCACGGCGCTGCTGCAGTTGTCAGTGTAAATAAGACGAATTAGAAGCAGACCGAATCATATTCCTGTCGTCACCGTTGCCATCTCCCCCTCCCACAGTCCCTGCTGCAGGGTTTGCTTGAAGCTAAGCCGACAAGGACAACTTGAACTTCGCACAAAATAACCTCTGTTTGAGGTACATCATACAGGATACATTATACAAGATACATTATACAAGATACATTACACAAGATACATTACACAAGGTCAGTTGGGGTATCACGACTCGGGGGTACAGGTAGCTGCAATGTGAATAGCTCGACGGTCAAACCGTTCTCTGTAGAGGGAAGTCTGTGTGGTTGAGGGGAGGGGAAGTCGTGATGCTATGTCGACCCAGAGCCAGAGAATAATTGTGTGTAGTATATGTATGTGCCTGGACTTGCGTGACTAGGTGTGAAGGTAGTAGTGTGAGGAGTTCCTGCCGTCGGGCTGTTAGAAGGTGAAGGCAGTCACGTGACCTTTTCGGGTCTGTGGGGAGTGATGTCAACACCACACGTTTCTCTCGGGGGACAGCTTTTCTTGTGAGGGCGGTGTTTCTTTCCTCTGCCTCGCTGCCTGTCGTTCCCAACCCATTTTAAAAGACCTGTGGGATGCACTTATCATTTTCAAATGAATGAGTAAAGCACAGAGCAAGATAAGATTCTACTTTGGGCGAATACACCCGTTCTGCTTTCGAGAGAAACGCCCAAAATCATCACCATGCTGAAAATAAAATAAGTAAAATAAAATACCAACACTTTTATTTTAAATGTACTAAAAAGGGTAAAATAATATTTTCCCTAGGTCTCGGAATTTTCCTTAATACTAAAAAATAAAAGTGAGGGGCACCGGGGTGTTCCAATAGTGCCCCTCAATCAAGAGTAATGAGTTAAATAGAAGTGTGTAGAAAGTCAAAATTGTGACGTCATGTTTGTATACGGATACGCCTAATTAACATATAGTCCCAGCTCTCCCATTGGCTTAGTCCTTCACTGCGTCAACGTATCCACATACAGTGGTGAAGTCTGTGTCGTTAACCTTCTTTGTGCTTATGCTGATTGGTGTGAGATGTGTTAGACATTAACTGAATGGTTGTGTACAGCGCTGTGACAGTCCTGTCTTTCTCTTAGTCTCCTCTTCAAACAGTCCTGGCAGTTACGTTGGGCAATTCTCTTCCCAGGGTTAGTGTTAGGGTCGGAAGGTGTTGCGTGTCACTCGTGGGGGCGTTGGTGTTAGGGAGGTAATGACAGCGGGGCCGCACTGTTTAACCTTTTGCCTCCACCTTTCACTTGTGCCCCACATCTACGTTTCTTTGATTCTGCCCTCCGTTAGTTCAGCGAGTGCATTTGAGAGGCTTTTCTAATGCTTCAACACAAACCCAAGTCACACTTGAAATTATTCAGAGAGTAGTTGTCACAGAAAAGCGACCTTTGAACACGTGGGAACTAGCTTCTAAATGAGGTGGAATGTCAGTCACACCAGCCATATCAGCTTTCTCAAGCTTTCTCTTTTTGTAAACAAGAAATAAGACTAAAGACGATTTCAACACGATTATTAAAAAAAAGTTTCATACGATTTTTGTTACCTTGCATTTTTCTCCCATTTAGGTTTAGAAGTTTAGTTTCAATGAATTTCTCAGAGTTTTCGTGATTATAGCGAGACAATCTTGACATCATCATGTGCAGTTCTCCCTATAAAGTCGAATATAAAGTTCAGACATTTCTATGAATGAGGTTGAAAGCTACGAGAAGAGAAGGAAATCGTCTAGATCACCTTCTTGCATCGCCTTCACATCCTCACTTTACATGGTCTGTAGAGACACCGTGCGCCGCAAGAAACTGGCGCAAAAACCCACAAAAAAAGCAAAATAACCAAAAACCAACTTGTTAATGCATCTGTCATGACCTGAGTTGAAGGCTCGGCCTCGGAACAAGCCAGGAAAGTTTCAGCTTCGGGTCAGTAACCCCGTAGGCAGTATTTTGGCTGTCGTCATTGCTGACTTTATCTTTCTGTTGTCAACAGCCGGAAATTCATCAAAATAGCGAATCAAAGGATCCCGAAATCTCATAGCGCAAATATTTCTGTGTGGATGGAACAGGTTAACTTGTCTTGTAAAAGAGCTAGCATCCCCAAAAATACTGTGCTTGAACAACAAAGACATTGTATTAACATTTTGTTTTGTTTTGACGTTTTAGCTTTTCCGTTTCCCTGTTTGTATTTCAAACAAATAAATGTATTTCTAACGGACCTTTCTACATTTTGATTCGAGAAACGAAAAATACAGATATGAATGCGAAAAATATTTTTTTGATTTTGATGGCTTCCAAGATAGGTAAAAACAGCGATGAGGAGGCTTTGCCGTAACAGGAATTGTTCTTTTGTGATGTGACAGGAAGTTAGCTCTTGACGTGTTTCTTAGGTAGATGATGATCGTATCTCGTGATTGGAACGCACATTACTCGCTGGGATTTATGACAATCACATGATGTCATAAATTAAGCCACATTCATCTTAAAATAATTACAGTCGGGTTGGCTTTTAGAAGCATATCAGAACTTGGCCTCGTGTGAGACCATGACGTTAAGCCCAAGTTTGTTCTGCTTTAAAACATCTCCGTTGGTTTTTGCACGTGAGCCCTAACTCGTCGATCTCGTGACGTCGACTGTTCAGACCACACTTAGCAAAGACGACTTTACACTTGAGGCCGGCAACTGAAAACTTATTTTCAAGCCCTGACATGCAACCAGCCCCAGGAACGAGGGTGAGAGTGTGGTCAGCGTGTCGTGAGAAAGACGATGTCATTACTGTCCTTTGTCTTCACCGATGTCGGCAGCTTCCGTGTCGGCACTAGAATCGAGCCGTCGGAGGAGTCACGTGACGAAAGGCAGGCCCGTGTGCAGAAGGACATGAGCATGGGAGGCAATGTCCGATGCCGGGAGGCGTTGGGAGTGAGAAGTGGAAACGGTTTACCTTGCTTGGTGTATCTGATGCCGCTCACCTTCTTGAATTTTTCTCAAGGGTGTCGTCGCTGTCGTCTTAGAAGAACGAAAACAAACAAGACGCCGCCAGGTGAGAAGCCTTTGATCCGCGGCTAAGACCTGTATTCACGCAAGGTGCTTTGGTAGGGAGTTTGGTTGGCGTGTTTCTGATACCATCTGCGCAGAACTCAACAGAGGAACGTATTTTAACCCCTTAGTTTCTGAGATGCGCAGATGTCGCTACCGCCTTCTCTAAACGTCTTCCCAGCCTAAAGAAGAATAAGAAAAAGAAACAAACACGTATGATTCTAGTAAGTCTGAGCGACAATATTTCGTAGAACTGTTGGCACGTGATAAAAATCTCTGTCTCCCCCTCCCTCTCTCTCCCCCTCCTTCCCCATCCCTACCGAAAAATAGTCCGCATTGTACGTGGGTCGTTACGCAGTTACCTGTTGAGTTATTTAGGAAAACAAGTGCGCGAATCTTGTTCACAAAACGTGAGAAATAACGGCTGCTGTTGGCAGACACCTTTTGTAACATTTGCTTCTGCTGTCAGCCTCGTCAGACACCCTGCGTGTAAAAATCATACTGAAGAGAATGAAGACAACATCCCTGCAGAAGGCCTGTAGGCTCCAACCTATGCCACACGACTGCCGAGCAGAACTTGAAATATGAACCCGAAATGAGATCCCGGAGAATGGCCTCTGTGACGTATTGACTCGTAAGCAAGCTTTCTGAGGCTGGGAAGCTGTTACCAAGCTGTGGATGGATTCGATTAGAAGAAACAAAAAATTCTAGTGAACCTCACACGGTATCTCAAGCGTTTTCGTTTTGGAGACCGCCGAGCATCCCAGCTACTCGCGCGAGGACATGTAGAGACAAGTTCTATAAGTTTGTCGGAGGCTGGTCCGCAAACAGGGTCATTAGGTTCAGCCCGACTGCCCAGCAATGCCATCTTATCGTCGTGGTGGACTCTCGTAGCCTCAGGAAAAGAAGTCCCTCCCCACCCACCTACTTCACCACCCACCGTTCTCTCTCTCTCATACACTCGCGCACGCCTTTCTGTTGTACCTGCGTGGGCTCTCGGGGAAGAATGGCATGTGAGAACGGAGGCAGAAGACGTGGGGAGCGAGTAACATAAAATCAATTCAATTCGGGCAACGTGAAGGTAATTACCCCTTGATGTGCAATTCTGTCAAACAGAAAGCCGGGAAGTGGAGGGCCTGCCAAGTTGCAAACCACTTTCGTTTTTCGCGGCCAATTTTTAGCTTCAGTGCCAACCACCACCACCACCGCCACCACCACCGCCGCCGCTTCCACCATTCTTCTGGCTTTGCTGGCTCATCATTTATTCCTTGGTGTTTCTTCTTCATTTGTCTTTCCTTTTCTTATCTGGGATGTAGCCCGTTCTATACTCCGAGTTGCAGATAGAGCGAAAGCAGCTACGTGCAGGTACGTGATGTGGCGGAAGTGTACGTGATGCGTCCTCTGTCGTCCTGCGTCACGTTGCCATGTGTACGAGGGATTCTGCAAGCCAGCGGTTACCACACGTGGGGGAGTCGCATTACTTGGTTTCCTACAGATTCAAATTATTGAGCTTGTACATTGCTCGACAGTGGAGATTTTCTTCCAAATACATAACTTCCTGTCCTTGGGATGTTCTGACATAAGTGTCTCTTGTTGTCGTACATTATGTTTTAAAAGATTGTTAGTTTTTTAACATAAAAAAATGAAAACTAAATAAGTATAAAATAAGGTTTTTAATTGTGTATATTCCTTAAACTATATGTTCAGTGCTTCCTGTGGTGTCAGTAACATGCTGTGTATACATGTTTGTGTAGTATTATAATCGCTGCACTCTTGCTGTTTTGTCATGTATCGATGATGACGTCATGGACCGTTTGCTAGATCAGGAAGTTCACACCTGCTCACGACCACACCCAGGAAGCCCGATACTCGAGAACAGCTTCGTGGTCAAGATGTAATTAACGGTCGTGGACCTTGACAACGCTTTATTTACACCTGCGTTGGCTACCTGTGCCCCCCACTTCCAGCTGTCAGCTGCCTTTCCAACAGTTTACAGCGGGCCGACAGGAACGTTTTTGACCGGTTGTGTTGTCGGGGACAGAGACACTTCCGTCAGACCATCTTTGTCCAAGGACAGACCGCTCGAGCACGCCGTTGGTCCTGTTTACCTCAGAGGGATCCAAACACACGCCGGAGGTCTTCGACAACAAGCCCGTCAGCGTCCGTTTGTGTGTGTCCCCCGACCCGACCCTCCTCCACTCGCCCCCTCACACAGACACCATCACCCTCCCCCCTTTCATTCTCCTATATATGTGCTCGTCATCAGTTATTGGCTGGTCAGCAGTTTCACAGGGAGGTTAGGTAGGGAGGATCAACTGGAACGTGGGGCGGAGGAACTGCATGGGATGTAGTGCGGACTTACTACTGCATACGATGATGCAGCGACAGTGCACACGTCTTGTACAAGCATCCCCCCCCATTACCACCCACCAACACCAGTATTGCTGCGGCAGGTCAAAGGTTGCTGGCGCTCGGCCAGCGGTGGCTGCATCGCAGTACCCTTGAGGAGCCAGCTGATCGATGCCCCGTCCCCGTTTCCTTTTTCTTCTCCCTGTCATGAAAGAGTGCGCAAATTGAGGAACACAGCCTTGTGAATGATGTTTATGCCTTGTGTTTGACAACAGTCGCTGAAAGTTTCCGGGCGCCGGAGGCGTTTATTTTACCGCCGCCTCCCGCCCAGACCCTTGCTTGCTGTTGGTCCCCGCACCGTGTACTTAAAGAGCGAGAGGGTGCAAGTTTCTTTTTTTGATGATCGAGTAAAGCTAAGTGAGAAAATCGCTTCTTGTAATCTGGGTAAATAGCCAGCTTCGGGGTATATGCTACACACATTGCTATGCATAGAAACAGGTTAGCATCGTCATGTCGCTCTTTGCCTCATTAATATAGTCCAAGCTCTCCCACTGGCTGAGGCCTTCACAACCTGAATGTATCTGACAACATTGGGAAATAAAATCTTGCATAGAGTTTTACCCAGTCATTAGAACAAAAAAAATGTTTCACTTCACTAGTCCTTTAAAAAATAAAATGTGACACTTGAAGCCCTTATTTTATTTATTTACTTTTTTTTAGTCGTCTTCTGGTTGTTTTATCTTTTGAACATCTGATCAGTCTTGCTTTTTGTGCGAGCTAAACATGTGGCGCTTTGATGGTTGATCGGGGAAACAAGCAGATGACAAGAAGGTATACTTATTAAATGTAATTTATACTCTTCATTTGATAATTCTTTATATTTTTAATAAATCCCT
Source organism: Pomacea maculata (assembly GCA_004794325.1). Taxonomy (NCBI): domain Eukaryota; kingdom Metazoa; phylum Mollusca; class Gastropoda; order Architaenioglossa; family Ampullariidae; genus Pomacea; species Pomacea maculata. The sequence goes on from SRHC01000321.1 coordinate 375,081, forward strand.
AGCATTTATATTTAATTGTCGGCTGAGTCCTTTAATGTCCTCTGTTATCTGATTATCTGACTTGGTTGAAACTAGAATCACATCCGTTTACAGCTCTCTTATGAGCTTTTCGCCAGTTGCGATTGTCTGGTGTTCGTATGCGGAGTAATGACAAACCTTGTGTCGACCTTTGCACACATGACAGCCTGCAATGGCACAGTTAGTGCCTGGCGTCTCGCTGTCTTAAGCAAAACCGAAAAAGACAGGGTACTTCAGTCCAGCGCATGCGCGTCGCATGTAATCAGTTCCCGCGCGCAAGAGATGGTGGTTTATCTCATTTAACGCCTGTGGACCATGTCCTTACTACAGGGCCGTGCGCACGACGAGCCCCTTACATCCCACATCTGGGTACGTGACGAAGCGGGTAGATTTACGTCAAGACTTGTAAATATGTTGCTAGGGTGGGTTCAGGGTGGCGGTGGTACCAAGGCAGGTGCCACGTTCGTGTCGGTGTATATGGCAATATGGCTGATCTACTCGAAGAGTCGACAACAGCAGTTGATGATAGGGGAGTCTTGGAGACGGCGAGATACTCAGCTGCAGTTGCAGGCGGTGCTGCGCTCAGGATGATGGGATTGCGCTCACACCTCACGGGCGGCTGGTTCCTGGAGCGAGCATCGCCTGGCTCGCCGTGTCCACCAACATCTGCTCTCATGTGAGGGAGTTAAGCAGGGGAGGGGAGGGGCTGGTGTGTGTGTGTTGGAGGGTGGGGTAGGGAGGAGCTAGCGGTTGTGACGGCGGTGGAGTCAAGAAGTTTAGCGAGGCTGCTGTCGTCAAAGCTCGTTACTCACAAAGGCTAGAGCGCGAGGAATGTGCACGAGTGTGCAAAGGACAATATCGTGATTGTCCTCACTGGCATCGACCGCCTGCGACACTCCGATGAGTGTCAAGTAATAATTTTTCAAGACCTGCCCTTCCGTGAATGGATTTTTGTGGAAGAACGGGAACATTTTGGACTCAAATGTTGTAGTCCGATATTACGAATTCTTTTTCTTTTTACCCTCATTCTCGCTTCCTCTCACACACATACAAACACACATGAGAGAGAGAGATGAGAGCCATCACACTATGACCCAGTGACCTCCTAATTAACATTGTTCAGTCATGAAGCTTGCGATGCTTACCGGCGTGTAAGTCAGGAAGAGTAGGAACAGAGCAAATGGTTTTAACGGGTTCAGTTGAAGATTAGTGTGCAAGACCATCGATCTCCTGGCTGGAGGTAGCAAAGTTAGAGGATTAAAAATCACACTGAGAAAAGTTATCGACAGACTGGCAAATAGTAGACACCCGTGTGGACTTGTGAAAAAAGATTGCCGGACCGTGTCGTCAGTGACGAGCAAATCACATTTGGATGTGTGCGTGGATGCTGCACTTCTAGCTACATGGGTCAGGAGGGTCAACTGAGATGATTGGTGCACTTTTTTCTTCTCTCTCTCACACTCACATGCGTGCGTGCACGCGATGCTGATGAGGAGTGGATAATGATGCTCTCAGTCGCCAGCGTTTGAACCATGTTTCATTTTGCACCCATCGGACGTTTGCTGGTATGTTGCGCTGATAACGAGAATCCCGGTCCTCCCGCCTTTTGCCCATCTCCCCTTTCAACCCCTCTCCTCCAACCCCGCGTTTATTATCATCGATTGCCGGATTGTTTCGCATAAAAGGAAGCTTCGGTCGGATTTGGGAGCCAACATGACTTCACGTGGACCAGGAGCCTTTTGCCGCCCAGGATTGGGGGTGGCCTTTGGTGGGAGAGAACTTCTGCACCAGCCCCTGTACCCACAACCGTCCGTAGTTCTCGCCAAATCTCGTCGCCTGCCTCATCGTGGACACCAGCCTCCAGTCATCATCAACACAACATGCTTGGCAGGGCAACACGGAGGTGTTACAGCCACCATCGTGAAGCTCATGCGTGACCGAGCACGTCGTCAACCTACATCCACGACTGTGCCGGGCCACTGATGTGATGAGAACAGAACACCGCACCGGAGATATTTGATCAGATGTGTCCTTCACAGGAGGTCCTTTAGCTGGCTGGTCGGATGGCTGGAGCGCGCCCCCAGACCTGCAGTGAACGGCGGCTCGTTGCCAGGGTTTGGAGGATGCCAGGGGGAGGGAAGAAAAGAGGCGCTGGATGAAAGATGGTTCATCGGATGGAAATAAATTTAAGTGGTGTCAGATAGATGGCTTGTCAAGTGTCTCTTGCTTATCGCTGCGGTTATCGATTCTTTTACAGATTGAGAAGAGCATCTTAGTGAGCGAGCGTTACAACCTTTTGTTTCCTCGTCCTTTCTCTCTTTGCACCTCTCCCCATCTTTCGCATGTGTGGGGAAAGGCCTTATTTCTCCTTTTTCTCAGGAGTATATACAGCACACCTCTTAAAACCTACTGATTCAGGCCTTTTCACTCTGTGTGTGTGCGCGCGCGAGTGTACCTTTCTGGGTTTTCTTTTTTTTTTTTTAATCTTCATCGGCTTTTTTTTTTTTTTTTGTCAGTCGGCAGTCTTCGTGACGGCTGATACTGCTTACTGGCTTAGGAATGGAGCATCCCTATATTGAAGCCCGTTATTAACTCGGGGGCTTGGGATCAATCGCGGAGGCGGGGCTTACCGATTCGCCGCTTCCTCAGCGAGACGTGACTTCACACTTTCAAAGAAAGCAGAGTGGGCTTTTTTTTCTCCTTTTTCTCTCTCTCTCGCTCCCTCGCGCGCAAGGACAACTGCACTGTAATTACAGTGGTACTACTTGCAAAGGCGCTTTGTGCATCCCCCCAACTTCCCCTCCGTCTGCGTGAGCACTAGTGTGCCTCAGCGCGCGCGAAATGGCGCACGTGCAGCATAAAATATGCGATTATGATTAGTAATGCCGATCCACAACGCTGCAGATGCGTAAGGCGCTGTGTTTGACCTGCACACCATAATTCCTTCCCTACCCCCCCATTCCTCCTACACACACTACCATTGTTACACAAAAACCTCACTGAAAGGTTGTGCTCTCTCTCTCCATTCTGTAGGAAGACACACCACTGAAGGCGTGAAGTCGCATGTTGACACCATCACTGCTAGACCTCGGGTGCAGGGTATCCGGGGAAGGCAAGCACTTGTAGCACATCCCTCATCACCCTAGTTAACATCGGCGTGTCAACAAAGTCTTTTACAAGACGGATGATGAGCGTGCGATCAGGTGTGTCTGGCACACCCCCAAACTTAATAGTGTGTACTGAAGTCGTCGCACTGTTCATTAACAGGTATCATCCAGTCATCTTAGGTCTCGCCGCTCGCACAGGGTACATAGAATATTGTCTGGAATAGTGCGCCTCCCGCCATCTCTCGTTTTGTCGCTCACCTACGATAACTTCTGAAATAGAACGTTCGTTACTTTTCTCTGTTATTTTTCTCTCATAAGGACTAAAGCAGTTCGTGGTCTAATGGCTTAGCTTTAAAAGTGTAATCGAAGAAAGTCGTTCTCTTTCTCCCACACACACAGAAGACAGATGACGAGGGGCGTGGCCGGGAGTGGGGGATGGCGGCCATATTGGAGGCTGGTGGTGTGCGCGTGCATGTACTTCACACGCTCATCACAGCGCGTGCCGTAAGTATCAGCATGCACCAGGTACGAGCCTGGTTGTAGCTTGTTTGGACAGATGTCAGAACTGACTGCAAGACAGACACAACATGGGTAATGCAGGTGGCTCGGCACCTTCTGTGACTGGCAGGACAGACGCAACAGATGGTAAACACTGCCACCTGTTGCTCCGTCTTTCTCTCTCTCTCACACACACACACTCGCGCTGGCGCGCACACGCACACACTGTCGGGGAAGGGGTGGAGTTTCGCTGTAGAGCTCTTCAGCTTCTCCAGGGGTCGTGGAGGGCTGGAGGATGCTGTTGGAGGTGGCGTGGCTGTCTTCATGCGCCGGTTGAAGGGCAGAGGACTGGAGACTGGCTGCCCAGAGGCGAAGAGGTGGAGAGTAGTGGGGACGGGGGTAGCAGTAGGTGAATGTTGATGGAGGCTGCGGTCCTTTCAAAGACTGCTTTGCCAATTTGCGCGAATTTCTTTTTTAAATATGAGCATGGCACTTTCTTAAATGAAATCCTACGGACGGACAGATAAATCCGTTTGCTATAGAATCTCATTCTCATTCGGCTTAACGGGACTGTCACCTGAGGCAGAGCGCTCCTGTCAACATGGCGAGTGGGCTTAGCCCAAGCTGCTGTACGTGTCAGCCAGCCTCCATCGTGTACACCCGGGGTGGGAATCAGTTTTCCTCCAAAGGCCATTTCGATTGTCATAACATCATTCTACCTTTGGCTTGGGTTATGGTCACGTGATACGTAATTCTCTAAAGTCGTTCATACAGGCCGCAGGCAGCTGACGAGCTGTATACATGTCTGTCCTGTCATGTACTCGTGTGTGTCCTGTCTATCCCGTCATGAATGTTTCTTGCTTGTTAGTCAAAATTTATTTCTTTTTATTTTGATTATTCACTTAATATAAATTAAAGTTGTTGTGAAAAAGGCTCGTATATTCCCTGAAATCTGCGATTGCCTTGGCGGGCCGGAGGTTCCCCATCCCTGAGGTAGACAGTGCTATCTCGACAACGACAACATGGGAACATGAACATAATGATGCAGACACCACGATCTCGCCAGCGACGACTAGAGAACGAACACGATGCAGGCGAGATAATCGTGTCAACGACAAGCTCAGAACGTGAGCATCATACGAGCACCACGATCTCAAACACACTCCACAAGAAGAAACTTCATCCTCAACATCTCGAGTGACCCAGAAACAGGTTCTTGGAACAAGCGGTGTATTTTTAAAGTACATTTCCCCGCCTGGTGTAGTTAATGTGGAATCCTCTCCGATATTAATCATAGGCAGTGTAGCAGCCCTGACGCCAGGTCTCCGGATGCTCTCCCGCTTAATACCGTGTAACATGGCCGCCACAAGCCACTACAGCGGAAATGAAGGGACTGGCCAGGACGCTGGCGGACGAATGAAAAATAAGCACGCGGACGTTGGCGACGAGATGCTGAGGCTGGGCCTTGCTGGGGTCACGCCCTCTCACACACGCACGCACCCATGCACGCACTAATGTCCAGCACGCTTGTGTGTGCACCCAGGCGATGCCATCCTTGTTACTCAGCTTCGCTTGGTTGGGTTCCTACAAGATTGCCGCCACCTAGCGCTGATTAAAGGGAAAGAAAACCTCTGACAGCCAGTCTCTTGAAAAGGTGTCATGGAGTGCGGATGCCATTCCCCATCCCCATCCCCATCCCCATCCCCACCCGCCCCTCAAATCCACGACCGTTCAGACAGATATTGAACTAAGGACCTGACCTTACAGGGGAAAGCCGGTCAAAGGGTGAGGTGGGTAGGAATGAAAGGAACTGTCGTTCTGATCACAGTTTCTAATTGCAAAATTATTGTTTAAAATTGCCTGTAAAACACAGGGAGGGCGTCAGATCGCTGGCGTCCAGGATTTGGACATCGCAGAAATGAAAGGAGCGCAGGGATGAAAAGCTGAAGGAACTAGAGAATGCTGGCGAGGAGCTTATTTGCAAGCAGGGAATTATTCTTGGTGTGGTCACAAGACCTTAAGCACAACCCACAGTGTAGGATCGCACACGGTGCTGTATCTCGTGCTGCATTCAGACCATCGTCGCCATAGCTCTCACATCCTCCCTCCCTCCCTCCTGACGCCAGGAGAGATTCTCGCCTTTGATCTCCATGGCGACGGAGGCAAGGACATCGCGGCGACATGCGGAATTCATAAGTTCGGCTTCTTATCCAGAAGCAGTCCATAGACTTGGGTTGTCGGTTTAGTATTTTGTATTAGCTTGCTCCCCGCGGGTTCAAACCTGAGAGCTGACTTGAATGTTTTCTGGCGCCCAGAAGTGAATTTGGATGAAGTGTTTCCAGTATGGCAGAGGGGTGTGGCTGGGACTGGCGTCCACGTGTGGGTTTTAGCGGCCAGTTGCTACCCAGATGGAACAGAGTGGCGGTTGAAAAAAAAACATTTTTTTTTTAGGAGAAGCTTGGTAAATTTCTTTTCTTCTTTGCTTCCGCCTCGCCTCCACGTCCCCTGTCTTTACTTGCTGTCTCTATTGAACACTCCCCGTGTCTCTTGCTGATTGCTTGTGGGCACCGTGCACACTGCTCCACATCCCCCCTGTTCCTAACTACCCACCGACACACACACACACTTCCTGGTGTTCACAGCTCACAGTCCAGCGGTCACGTGGTCTCTTCCAACCCGCGCTTCTTTTCTGCTTTCCGTCGCGCAGTTTCAGGTGGGCGGGTAGGTAAAAGATACCCGTGATTTTGTTACTAACCGACCGTTTTTCAGCACGCATGATGGGGAATGGGAGGGAGAGTCTGTGTGTGTGGGTGGAGGAGGCAGGAGAATGGTGATGCAGCTAATCCACATAGAAATGTGCAAGAGGCTTGCGTTCTGAGGAACGCCTCCGAGACAAGCGTTTGGGGGAAAGAAAATATACATTATTTTGCAATGTCGGCGAAAGAGAGAGAGGGGGAGAAGACAGCAGGGGTCATATCCTCCCCACCCCCAGCTATGATGCCTTGTTTTCCACTGACAGCTGCTCGTCTGTGGATGATGGGGGTTGATGGAGGCAGGGCTGGGATGAGAGATTTGATTTCTTGCTGAGGCGAAGGAGTAGAGGACACACACGCACACTTCCTTTTAGGTCAACGGCCACGATGAGTGGGTGATTGATAATCGTGGCGCTTACCGTCATCAAAGCTATCTGGGGGATAGGGGAACCAACGTGATACCACTAGAAGTGTTTGTTTATATGCTGGTTTTGTTTCTCCTTCTCTGCACCTATTTTCTGTCGAACCGAAAGAACTTGTTCGTTCATGTTACATGCAGTTTACGAGAGAGAGGCTTTACCTGCATGCTAGCGCTCCTGTATTTGCATAAAAAACGAACCATAATGCAGCATGGTAATCCGATTGAAATGAAATCTGCTCCCTTTTGAGAAGTGCCTGGTGCGCAAATGTTGCCGTTGGTGTTCAAGAGGAGGCGGCGCGTGCTGCGTGCACCGAGTGCGCCGTGCCGTGCAGCAGGACGAGAGGCTGGAGGGACGCAGCAGCCGCGGGTGACGGGCGCCACTAAATATTTGAGGAGACCTGAGTATCACTCATAAAATCGCCGCTTCCACAAGCAAGCGGCGCGCAACCGTGCACTGTCTTATTTAAAGCATCTCCCTTTTATTGCCAGGGAGGGTGGCGGGGGAGGGGAGAGAGAGATATCAGCAATCGTTTGACAGTTATGCCGATCGAACTTGTCCTCCGCTCCACCCCACCCGTTCCTTTTCCCTCCCCTGAGTGAAGTGGAGAAGTAAACACGAGGCAGCTGTTGAGCGAATCGCCCGGTGGACCACATCGTCGGCGGGGTTGTTGCTGGTCGTAGTAGAGCGTTAGCGCACGCGCGCACACACACACGTACAAGTGCACATCCGCCGTATTTTGCGAGACAACCCTGTCGTACCTCCCCTCACAGAAGTTCTTAAACTTGTGTTACAAACATGATTGCTTGCCGAAGTTTCTCTTTGTAGGCTGTCATCTAATGATTGAATGATTGAATGAGCAGCTCCAGTGGCTTAATTTACTTTATTGAGTATGTAGTTCCTGGTTTTACACGTCAAATAATGTTCTGACTAGCTAAAGATTTATGTTTTACAGCTGTTTTATTTTACTTTGAAAAAACACTTTTTAGGCCTTGTCTTGTCTTTACAACAGTAAGTGCAGTGGCTAAAAGGTAAAGGTTAGTCATTATATAGACACACGATACTGCTCAAGCGGTTATTTTTGAATATATATGAAGATAATATCAGAGTGTTGCTACTGAACTGGACATATAAAGCTGATACGATGACATGTAGAATGTTTATGTTGTAACTATATTACAAGTTTTCTGTCTCCTGTCTTTACTGGTTGACAGTATGTTGAAATACTGTACAGTACATGGCGACAAACACGATCTGTTAAAAGTAATAATGTGAGGGTGATATTTGGAAACAAAAGTAAAGCTGTTCTGTTGTAAGGAATTTATATTCAGGAAAGGACACTTACTTTACTGTAACTCAGAAAATAGAATCTACAACACAGTACTGAAACAGTATCGCATTTCACGTTGATAATAATAATTAATAATTGATAATAATAATAGATTTTTATAACCCATACTCACACTCTAAGCGTTTAAAACTCGAACCAGACATAGGCAACATACGAGGGACAGAAGAACAAACAGCAGTACTGAGGAGGAATATAAGACAAATATAGAAAACACGAAAAACATATAAAGGATGTTAAAAATAGCATCGCGCCCTACTTTCCTGTTCGCCTTTGGAAACTTGTAGCAGGCAGCTGCAGATGATGATGTGTTGATGTTGTGTGTCTCAGTGAGGTCTGACAGGAAACTCAAAGCAAGAATAAAACAATAATTTGTAGTCTGTCAAAACCTAACAAATGTAAACACTGGAAATGTTTGTACAAAACACAAGTTTACTGTGACAGTTCACCTCGTGTGTGCAAAGCCCTTTGTCTGCGGCTTATCTCGTGTCTGGAGCATCAGGTTGCTTTAATCATTCATCGTAATTATGGCTAAAATTTGCTGTAACAGCTCAGCACTGAAATGCAACTTTAAATGCTTGCTTTCACCAACATAATTTCAGACTCTTTTTCGCTTGCTCTTCTTCCGAGCTTCCACCGTTTGTTTACTTGCGGATAAACTTTTTGCTGTGACTGTGACCGCTCTACAGTTACTTTCCGACGAGATAGAAAATACTAGCAAAAATCTGAATTTAAAAAATAAATAACGAAAATTATGCAATGTACAAGAGGATTAACGTATTTTGGATATATATATTTTAGACATTCAAGCCCTAATTCCTCTTCCCCCTACCTTAAAAATAAAGTGTTTCGTTACATTCACTTCTGTAGAAAGTCCTCTCTGAACTGAAGTTGTAGCTTCAACATCAAAATACAAACACAACAGTTTTCCTGGTCGCTGTTGCTCTCGAAGCCTAGCAAACTCCGGTTCACCAATGTACAAAAAAATAGATAAAGAAAAAAACCTAGATATAAAATATAGCCCTTAAAATCTAATAGCTATTCAGCTCAAATTTACAGCATTACTAATAAAATATTCCCCAGTTAATAATTTACATTCTGTCAAAAAGTTACACCCTCACACAGATTCAATAACAACTGACGCAGACTCACATCGACATATATTCAGGTGAATAATATACATTTTTCTATCAAGTCTGGTCAGACCGCTCACTTTTTTTCAACTTATTTTGTAGTTTTAAAAAAACATCAGGAAGAGTATATTTTCAGTCCTCGACACATTTTGTTGACAATTCGTCAAACAGAGTGAGAAAGAGTCCCATGCATGGAACATATCGCTGTGTTTGGCTAATTTATATGTGGCAGTCACATCACTCCGCCGATTTCCTAGACGTGTCCACATAATCATGCCCTTTAGCCAAGCTTGCAAATTTAGTGATCACTAGCGACTTGCAGATTAAACAGTGTTTGTGTCTAATTCAGTCAATTAAAAAATACAGGATTAAACTGTGCTTGCATTTGTTTTTCTCATTGTGGTATTTTTCTGTCTCCCCCTGTCCCGACCCCCACAACCGATCCCACCCCTATCCACAGAATATTCCAGGTCGTCAAGAGTGCCGGCGGAGACCGTGCCGCTGTCGGACCCCATCTCAGCCACCCGGGTGTTGTGCGGGGCCCTCATCCTACCCACCATCGCCACCATCGTGGGCAAGCTCATGTTCAGCTCGGTGCAGTCTAACTTCCAGCGCACACTCCTGGTGAGATCATCATCATCATCATCATCATCATCATCATCATCATCATCATCATCATCTTATTTTTGTCATCATCGTAGTCGTTGTCGTCAACAAGAAGATGCACACAGGTTACCAGTTTGTGAGTAGTCTTGCAGGACCACAGTCCATTAGCCCAGGGCACACGGAAAGACTGATCAGCGTTGGTTTTGCTTTTTTTCCTATTGCTGCAAATTGATTTTGTCTGTTCTCACCGCCATCATACGCCGCTATCACTCTTTCCACATTGTCTGTTTAGTTTTCACTCGCTCGCTTCTCAGATCTGAAATGCACCACTCCCCCCTCTTTCTTTTTTTGAAAAAAAAGGTTAGGGAGGAAGGGGGTAACCGTGGGCGGATGTTGAAATAGAAACCATCAACCTCATCTTGCCTTGACATTTTGCTGTCTGGTGTGGATGGACGCGCCTTGGGCAAAGAAGTCACTGATCATCTCCTCGTGGGCGGCGCTGTCTTGTCCGTGTTACAAGAAGTCACTGATTTATCTCAGCCTTCATCGTTATCTGTGTTACAGAGTCACAAGAACTATCTACCTGCCTCCGTCTTTCCGTCAGTCCCTTCGTCCATAATTTCATCGTCTTTTGCCAACATGTGATGTCGCTTTATCTCTTGCCCAACACCACTTCGATGTGCAGCTGTTTACAGGTCACCTGCCTAAGAATCAGTTCGAGCACCATCCCTGCCACCAGACAAGTTGGCTGCAGGCAGCCTGTGCATTACTTATACATGGGGACCAGCTACCTGTCTTTAATTGGGTGGCAGGGGGGAAACAGTTGCTTTTACTCGATTATAAGATTAATTTTGTTGAGCTCGTGGTAAATGAAAGTTTGTGAACAGATTTGCCTATACTGCTGTATAATTAAGTCTGCTGCCAGTTATGTTTATGAAATAAAAGGAGTTTAGCTGACTGCTAGGTATTAGCATCCAGCTGGTTACCCACATCCCGACCTCACAAGAACAACACCTGGAGCGCTAGTTATGAAGCGAGGATAAGTCGTTGCCCTGGAGCAGCATGGAGAATTCAACAGGCATCTTGTTTCCGAAGTTATAAAGCGGAGTCCAGCCCCCGCAGGTGTTATTTTACCCCCAAATATGTTGTTATACAGCGGAGGCAAAGGTACCCTGAGGTAAAGAAACACGAAGTAGTGTCCGGAGGATCTGGACATCGCTTTGTATCTTCGAAAACAAAACTTTTTTCCTCAAGTTCCCTGTTTTGCTCTGGGGACAGGACTTAATCTCGCTTTAGAACTACGGTCCCTGCTGTCATGCTAACTTTATGCACGTCTCTCCCTACAGTGCCATATACTATATTCTTCGCGCGAGCGTGTGTGTGAGAGAGAGAGGAGGGACCTTCGCCTACAAGGCAGTTTCTATTGAAAGCGAACAAATGCTTTTAGTTTGGTTCCAATCCTCCAACCCCCGAGTGTAAAACACTATCTGTACTTGTAGAAGAACAGCCAATTCATTCACAGGCACTCATTAATCATTTACCAGCGTGTGCTGGCCCTCAGGAAGTGTCGAGTCAGCGTGTACAGCAAGATGCTGTGACGTGCTGCAGCCTCCCTGCACCTCCCTTGCTGCACACCCAGACTCGGCCATCCAGGGCCCAGCTGCACGAGCATCAGCTATCGTTCAGTGACTTTTACAAGCAAAGCAAAACGCACTCCTCCTCCTCTCTTCAACATCTGTGTTCATTTTGCAGAAGCTGATTCAAGGTGGATTAAGGGAATAATTGCTGTTGATTGTAAGATGAGATCAAAAGATGGAGCTGTTGTGAGAAATACTAAAGAATAATGAACTATTAAAGAGGAATGTATTTTATAATCGTCTTACTTCCCTATAAACTTAGGGGAAAAGGCAGTATTCTTTCAGGCACCTGGGAGCATCTGACTAATTCTCCCCAACCCCCTTGGATACACCACCATGTCCCTGGCTTAGGAAATGTGCTTACAGGACCCTGGTCCTCCCGTGAAATCAGCGAACCAATCCCAGGGCAAGAGGTCGGACGAGTGGTACGCAGTCTAAAGGAATGAAAGTTGCCTGGCGTTGACATCGTCCCAGCTGAGCTGATGAGGGCAGGGATGAAACAACAACGGTTCTCACGGACATCACCTCGCAATCCAGAGGGGCAGCACCTCCCATGCAGACCGACACTGCTTCCTCCGTCGTTGAGGTGGGGAGGCCACTGGGTGTGGTCAGCAGCAACCCCCCCCAATACCGTCACTTCCTGTTGGGACGTCTCTCTGTTATCTGCTCACTTCAACTACCGGGTATCTTGTTCCAGAGTATGCGAGGTGGCACGCTAGCGTACGGCCATACGACTTCTCGCAAACCCCGCTCCTCCTCCTCTCCTTCCGTCACACCCCGGCCACTTCCAAAGAGAGAGAGGGACTGTGCTTTGCGACGCGTGTGTCGCTGCAGTGATAAGAATCGCACATTGTGTATGTGTGGTTGTGTGTTTTTCTGGCCACAAATTCATCGCCTTCATCGACGCGGTTGCTACGTTACTGCCACTTAGTTTTGCGGCCAACACAGAACTCGACTGTTTCGCGGACGATTGGCGCTCGCCTCCTCAGCGCCTGCAGCTCGTTCCGCCAGACGATAAGCAGATAACACGGCCGACCTAACCCCGCATCTTCTCTCGCCAGCACATAAGGCTAGCTTTGTGAGGTGCACGCCGCACTCTCACAGACCTTTGCGTGTACCGCTGGGGTACATAAGCACTCACTGTCATGCTCATAGTATGTCTGCGTGCGTGCTTGCCTGTGCACGTGGGACTGGGTGCGTGTGCACGTGGGTCAAACCAAATCAAACTTTATTGTCTGTCGGAGGAAGTCCAAGACAGAAATTTTTCTTTTGCTTACGAGCCCAACCACATATACAAACATAACATGAGCATAACAAACACATTATGACCATAACATAGGGTGCGCGTGTGGCAGTACCAGTGTTCGGCAGGTGTGAGAGCTGTGGAGGGCCTCCCCTCCCCTTTTATCAAAGAAACGGTCTCTAAGACTGATAGTTACTTTTTTAAGAGTTATTCAGTTGAGAATAAACCCTAGCATTTCCGAGTTTAATCTTTTTTTTTTTCTTGATCGTCGTTGTTCGCTGTCTAACCCGTTATTATAATTATTATTATAACTGTTCTGAGTCTTCCAGTTATCCATTTATAGTAACGCTACCACACATCATGCATCATCGCCGTCATATCATCATCATCATCATCATTACAAGATTTCCACGGAATTCCTTATTGACTTACTAATGTAATAATAATAGTGTGTACTTGTGACGCGCGACATCACGTACAAGACGTTACTTGACGGTTAGCATGACAGACAGCATTGCCCGGGAGTTAAGAATCGTAATTCAGGGAAAGTTTTAAGTACACATTAACGTTTTGCAGTTTTAATTTAAAATAGTAAAAGTATCATTTTGATTAATAAGATTATCGATAGAAAAAGAACCTGAATTTTGTCTTGTGCTGGTTAGCTTTATGTTCTCGTGATGCGCTCACACAATAGAGCATGCAATCCAAGGGAGGTAAGCATGCGTTTGGCCACTGGCGTCAAGCTGACGTTGTAGCCTACCCTGATGTGAGCCTGTAGTCAACAAGTAGAATGTTTAGTTCTTCGATTATATTGATTAAAACTTAAGATGTTTCTTAAGATTTTAGTCCAGCCAAAAGGACAAAAGTAAATATTGGTTTGATTATATTGGTAGTAGAATGGAAAAGGTGAATGTAATTTGTTTCTGACAGGGTGGCATCGCCTTCATTGCTATCAAAGGTGTTCTTAAGATCTACTACAAACAGAGCCAATACCATCGACAGGCCAATCGTGTCATTTTGGACTATAATGGAGAACCATTTCCAGCATCAAGTGCATCCACACCAGTCAGTTCCTAATGAAAATGAACTGTTAGCACAAGAGCATGTCTGTGGGAAAGTTAAATACAATGAAACAGTTTGAGAGGTTATCTATATGATTGTGTCATTAGGGAAGCTCGTGTGTCAGATTGTGGCGACTGCTGAACGTTTTTAAGTGTGGAAGAGTTAGATTTCTGCATATTAAGTACTTTCCTCTTAACAGGTATTTTTATGAGGAATTCTAGTTTCTAAGCACATTCTTTTCTGGTGAATTGATGCCTACATACCAATGTTTTAATATTTTTTGAGGAGGCATACTTCACTTTTAGTAGTTTCACTGAAAGTTTTAATCCATACAAATTGTGGTTAAAGTACTTCAGGAGAAAATCTTCATCATACAGTTGAAATTTCTATTTACATCTTTTTTTAGGCAAATATAAAGCAAATCCAAAGACTTGAGCACCAGAATTTCCATGAAAACCAAATTAAACTCTTAATTTTTGTTTTGCCTACAAGAAGAGAATTTTCTGGAATACAGCATATTTTTTTTTTTTGTCATCTTATGCTGAGAAGGTTTTCTTTATTTTTTTATGGTTTTGGTTGATTAAATTGGAGCATGTGTTACCTTTGTTTTTGTGTTGATATACAGAAGCAATATGCATTCTCTCTCACACGAACTCTTATTATATTTTTTGCATCATAGCATGGAAAGGAGTACACGTGTCTGCATGTTTGTCAATTTTTGTTTGCATATTCATTTGTGTTGGTATAAATACTTCCTTATGAGTATGCAAATATCCTGTGTTTATGATTATGTCTGTAGGTGTAGAGGAGTATTTGTGTATGTGTCTGCATGTCTTGGACAATAAAGTGAACCACATTTCACCAGTTATCAGGGAAGAAAAAGCCAACCAGTAACTTAGCACGAAAAAGAAAATCTTATGAGAGAATGCAGTATTTCTGGTAATGAGATTTGTGTTTGAGTGCTTTGGAAATGTTTACTAAGTTTATAGGTTGGAACATGGACACTATGCATCATTTTGTTTTCCAAAATTAAAACTCTTTTGAAGGTGGAACTTTTATTTTAAGGCTGGAAAGAATGGTTCAACCGATGGAAAGAGGTGAGGAATGCGGTGCCAATTACTCTAGCAGTCATGCTTAGCTAATTGCTCCCATCTGGCCAGACAAGTACCCTCACCTCCTACCCTGGGTCAAACCATTCCTTCCTACTGGACAGTGGAATGCAAATAGGAATATTATCATCTATAACATTAGCAGCACATAAATTATGTTTGTATATATTAAAAAAAATAGTCTGTAACGAGAGGGTGAGGGTTTTTCTAATTATGTTTAATGCATGTGGACAAGTTGGCATATTAATGTCAGCTGCATTACGAATTCAATTTGAATTATAAACAGATTTCAGTGTCAAAGTTTTGTAATGAGGAAACAGGGGGCTATTGTCTTGATAAATGTTTTGAAAATGTGTTTGAGTTAATGTGCTTTCACATCAAATTCATATGCTTCAGGGCTACCTTGGTTCAAGTGCATAACCAATAATTTTGAAAGCCTTTCATCTTGAAGGCTTTGCCTAACGGTCAAAAACAAACATTATCAATCATTCAAACATCAAACATACCTTGTAGAAACCTATGTTCATATATTGCAGAAAGAGTTGTGATTTTCAACATAGAGGACTACGCTTTGAATGCCCATTAAAAGAAATTGTTTTGACTATTTGTATGTGATAATTGTGGTCATTACCAGATGTGAAGTATAATTACCTTGGTTGATTGCTTGTGCAGTTAACAGATTTACCTTGCATCAATTCTGCTAGTGCAAGAGGGAGACGTGAAAATTTGTTGGGTTTTTTTGTGTTGCACAGCAACGCCTTTACTGTGAATGGGATGTTTAAATTGTCTGTTGGTTAAATTGTCTTATGGAATTTTATGCATGGTTCAGTCTTTTTATGACATGGACACCTTCACAAATCTGCTAGCATAGCACCCTTTTGTAAAAGAAATGGCATGCAATATTTCTATTGCATTCCTTTACTTAAACTATTATCCAATCTTAAAAGATGACTACAGGTATAAAAGCCCCTAACACACCCCTAACTAGCATTGAGGCATGAGCTTTTGTGTGCAATCAGTTGGACTGTTTTCTACATTTGTTATAAGATTTGATTAAATAAGATTTCTGTCCAATCCCCGACTTCTAAACAATAAGCTGTGCCCAATATGTAGCCTTTATTTAAAGAGCATAAATATTTAAACCAAGTTACCATTACAACCCAAATGCAATTTTGAGTTTACTCAAAGAAAAATATTTAAAATTGAATTTAATATTGAGGAAGTATGCCTATTTCTTTATTATTTTTGATCAGTGCGAAGAGTGTGACCTGCTTTGGTTGTGATTCTGTGTGATATATGTGCTCAATTAAATGAAATGACCTTGCAAAAAAACAAACCAGCAGCAACAAAAAACAAACAGAAAAAAACATGAAGCTTTAAAACAGGACAAGTGGAACTTTCTCTTATACTTTCCATTACAGCTATTAAATAATTATTTATTAAATAAGTTCCCTATATTTTGCCTTCTTTATATTATTAATAATAATAATGAGGATTTGTATAACACTTTTATAAAGATTTGCTTTAGTGCTTTACATAAATCATACACAGACTAAAATAAAAATTATTAACAACCATCCCCCCCATGTTCGTGTATAACAGACATGCTCACTTCTACAATATATACTCAAATCATGCACAAGTAATTTACAGACAAGTTATACATGCTCACTTCTACAACACAAACTCATACTCAAAGTAAATTACAGACATTATACACGCTCACTTCTACAACATTCACACACAAAGTAATTTACAGACACATAACATGTGTCAGGGTCAGGAGAGGGTCAAAGTGAAGCCTGACAGGTAATCCATTGCAAGTTGATGGGGGTTGGTAGGAGAAGGACCTCTGTCCATACGTCTTTGTCTTAGTGGGACTCGCAGAAGCTTTATGTCAAAAGATGAGTGAAGAAGTTCTGTGGGTGTATAGATGGGAGTGAGTTCAGAGAGGTACCAAAGACTAGTGCCGAGTAGGTCAAAGTGGAAAGTTTATATGGTCTACGACTGGCAGCCAGTAAAGAGAGAGTGAGTGATAGGTAACATGTTCGTATCTAGATGGTCTGCAGATGAGACGAAGTCTGCCAAGAAGATACTCGGGAATTCCAGCTAAAAGAGAATTACAATAGTCCATCCTTGACAGCACAAAGGCACAGATAAGAGTTTTAGTTACATCAGTGATGAGATAATGACGAATGGTACTGATCCTAAAAAGTTGAAGGTAAGCATTTCTGCAGACACGAGAAACATGCTGATAAAAAAGTCAAACTCTGATCGAGAATGACACCCAAGCCATGGACAAGGTGGAGAAAGGAATAATTGAGTTGTTTATAGACAGAAACTGAGGGAGAGAAGGAGGTCTCAGAAATTTCTTTGGACAAGTAACAGTTCAGTCTCAGTCATTCAGTTGCAGTCTCTTTTGGAGCATCCAGGATTTTACAACAGCTATATATTCCTGTGTCCGTGTCAGTAGTCCAGAGAGTTCAGTAAGTGGAGCTGACTGATAAAGTGATGTATCATCAGCATAACTCACATGTGACATGGCATGGTGTGACATCACATCCGATGGAGGGGAGGTATATAACACAAAAAGTATTGGATCCAATACAGATCGCTGTGGGACACCATATCTCAGGACAGAAGCATCTGAGTGAACAACCTTCACACACTGGGTTCTGTCCATGAGACAGAATCAAAGCCAAGGCAGAGCAACATGAATATCAAACTCCACATATGTACAATAAGCTGGGAAAGAAAAATCTTTTCTGGAACTTTAGATTGAAAGGATAGGTTTGAAACTGGCCTGTAATTGCTTATGCAGTTATGATCTAAAGATGGTTTCTTTATGAATGGGTGGACATTAGACGACCTGAACTTGGGAGGAAAGTGCCCTCAACTCGGAAGGAAAGTGCCCAGACGTGAGAGAAGCATTAATGATATATGTTACATGTAGTAACAGGACATCTCGACAATCGACAAGCAGAGAATAGGATCGAGTTCACATGTTTTGGGGCTACTACTTAGACAAATTTTCTCAACAAACTGTTCACTAAATGGCTCAAAACCACACAACTTAGGACCATTGTAAACTGTATCTGACACAGATGAAGATGGAACTACAGCTTCTGGTGTATCGATACAATCTTATTGGTGAAGAAATCAGCAAATTTCTGTGGGAGTTCTTATGCAGGAAATACTGACGGGAGTGAAGTACCTGCGGATTTTCCAAGCAGACTGTTGCTAGCATTAAATAACTGTTTAGTGGTTTTACAGGCAAGTATTTTTTCAGAGCAGAATGTTTACGTTGCACAGTGAACAATGTAATACAATTCCTAGTACAAGTTTATAAAGTGTTTCTTAAATGTATGTATTAAAAGATATCCGTGAAAAAAAAAAGGACCAGACAATGCATTCCTTGAAACTTACTGCACAGATAAGAAGAGTAGTTTATCCCCCTTTATTTCCTTTAACTGATCATGAAGATGAGTGGAGTACAAGTAAAGGACAATCACTTTCAGAATTCCTGTACTGCATCACAACAAAAGCATTTATCACATGATGACATGGAGAGAATGAATAAAGTAAAACTAAACAATATACAAAATGGCCACAGTTCATATCCCATGTAGTAAAACACATTGTCATTTGATGCTAGGTAGAAATATACTTTGAAACATCAGTGTCTTCAGTCACAAAGACTGTAAGCCTATTTGTTTCAATGCTTTTGGAAATATGTTTTACTTGTGCTGATCTGATCAAAACTATTTTAATTTTCATTGAAAACACAGCTGATAAAATCCATTACAGTTCACAAGTTCAGAGTAGGTCTATGATACAGTGATCATAAGTAAAACATTTTGAATGGACACAAGTTTTGATCCAGCTAGGTGAGATACGGTGCAAGCAAATGTTGCAGTGTTGGAAATCTATGAAAAATTAGGTTGCTGTACAACATAGGCCACCTGCAAAGTAGTTGACACCAATCGCCTTACAATTGATTTCCCTGTTTCACTAAGGGACAGTTTTCGCTGGTGGCTTATAAGAATAAGAGGGGTGACCAAGCAAAGTGAAGGGTCATCAACCAATATGTTAAGTACACACACATAAATACCAATAAATATCGGCCATTATGCAAAGAACAAAGCTGATTAATTAAGCTACTTAACTGTGATCATGGTGGTATATTTCTTGAGAAAGGAAAAGATGGGGAAGACTTCTAACAAACGATACCTTCTTTGGTCTTGCATGCATTCTGCATCAACACTGACACATGACTCAAGAAATACCAAATACCAACATTCTCTAATATTTCAGTATGCCACACAACAAAATTAAATGCTGCATTTGTCATTTGATGACACTAACATCTGTTGACAAAGCATGCTAATGAAACTTGTAATTTTAAATTATGTACATTATTTTGAAAAAAAATTAGATTCTCACAATTTCTTTTGCCCAACACCATGAACTAAAAGCCACAAATAGGAAAAATAATTGTAAGAATGCATGGAAAGAAGCTAGTCTAAATGCAATCAACTTCAAGAGGGTGGCTATAGCCAGTTACATAAAATTGTAAAAGCCTATATTTTCTGATATGCTACAGAAAATTCCCATGCTTTCTGGCACCTCTCTGTGTGTTTTAACAAGAGAAAAAAAGTGAATGCACTTGCATAAAGTGTTTCCAGGAAATAAATGGTGGAAGAAAGGGATGTGTCTGGATGACCCTTGTTCTTAGTAACACTACTAGTCACATCAATACAATACAGGGAATCACAACACACGAATAATGCAACAAATATATAGTCAATCCAGAGGAGGCTGCAAACAAACTTTGATGAATGGGTCTGCTAAATTAATCTCTTAAACTAAAAGCCCGGCCAAATGCATATGTAACTAGACAGAATTGGACCATACAACCTGTCATCTATATATCACACAGAACCATCAGTTTGCTTTCACTAAAATATGAATTTTGTCACTGCTCAAGCCACAACAGAGTGTTAGCCAGAGCAGGATGCATGTGTGCACTGCAGCAGAGACATCTGTAGGTAACAAGAATTGAAAAAGGAGACAATTTTCAGTAAATCTAAAACTTATTTACAGCAAAGAAATGCAAAGCTGATATAGGCAAAAATTTCTTAAGAAAATTCACATCAACAACATCAACCTTTGATCTCAGTGGGTCAATTGTAGATGATTGTACACTACTATCTTTTGGTGAATTCAAAGGAAAATCAACATAAGCTATAACATAAACCATAAGAGTACACAAAACTCTTACTACTGAGTTACTATTGGTGAAGCACATTTACCCAGCAGGTTAGCTCCTTGTGACAGGCTAATTCAGTTACCATACAAGCTAAAATAAAGCGTTCCCAAGATGTGGGTAGGTCTTTCTTAACCTCCAACCCTCAGGCTATAGGCTAGTTCAGCGGTTCTCAACCTTTTACTTGTGATGCGCCCCTGACAAACAAAGGTACGTCCTCGCCCTCCCCTTAACCACCAATGTAAGCTAATTTCACTAATACCGGTATAAGAAACGTTTAAAAATGACCACCTTCGTGCCCCCCTTAGAAGCATGGGGGCGCGCCCCACCGTTTGACAACCGCTTGGCTAGATGATCTCCTGATAGACCTTGCTTTCAGAGACTGTTTTTGAACTTATTTGAAAAAAAGCATACAATTCCCACAGATATTTTTCAAGACCACTTGAAAATCATAAAACGTTTGTTCCATAAATATTATTTTCATCGCAGTCTTTACAAACACTAAATACAAAATAGAATCGATCTTTTCAGTTGATTTCTTGTCTGATATTCCCTGGAAGGGGACCATTTGTTCAAAGTGGATAAAACTGACTTTTTTGCTGCTTTTTTTCCTGGAAGGGGGGGTTTGTTTATGCATCAGGTGTAACCTTGGCCATACAAGACCACTCATTTTTTTAGATATTTCTATAGTTGGTTGGTTACTTAGCTTCACTGTCTCAATAGCTCATGGATCAAGAAATAGCTTGTCTGTCAGGTAAATTTTACCTGCTGAGTGCCTCCCTAAACTAGGGTGGTTTATCCAACATGTAAATCAAAAGTGACCAGAAACACAAGCATGAGAAAGCATGAACTGTAAAGGCAAATATTCACAACAAAATAAACCCTTCAACAGGGCAAACAAAATTAAGCATACAGTGCACCAGTATTAGGCCATATCACAACTAACTCATGTCAAATACAATATTTTTATTAATCTATATAATATGCATACAAAAAGATATAAACCATTTGTATCTACAGTTAGTGTGTTTTTTTACAGATGATATCTTGTGGAACATAGACAATAGACCTGTTTAGAATGGACAGGACAAACACAATAATAGATTCTGATCTTGTCAGAAAAAGATCACAGGTGTTTGCACTTCCTAAGAGACTGATTGTACATACTGGTTGACAAATGTACCACATCTAGGAGGAAAACAAATAGCTGGATTACTCTATCTTTGTTTTCAGTAAATAATTAAACATTCATTAAGCTGTAATTTTGTAATTAAGCTCTGTAAGAATTGTTTATAATTTTTCACTGCAATTCTGACATATTCAGATTAGAATACATGATCACTTATCGAGAGACTGCTGCGATGATCTCCGACATACCGGTAAGACAATGACTACTAGTAAAGGATTGTGCTAATTATAAAAGAATGTATCTGATTATGGCATAATCAATATTTACAGTTAATAAAATCAGTCTCGATCTTCTCACCACCACAAATCTAAAGTATATCGTTGATCCATTCAATCATTTTGAAATAAATGATGTAAAGCAACATTTCTGTAACAAGGTCTACATAAACCAGTACTAAAGACAATATAAACAGTGAAGCAAGTCGTATCCCTCAGCCACATTAAAAACTGTTGGAATATATTGTCACAAAAATGAAACATGCTGCTGCACAACCATGATATAAACATTTGGGAAATATGTCTGGATGAAAAGTGCATGATGATTTTTAGCAGTCAGACTTTGTTAAAACCAACAATGATCATGCCACTGTCTAGTTCCGATTAAAAATGTTCTGCTGTGTAGATTATTTAAATTAAAAGAAAAAGATCGGTGATGAATGACTCTTCACAAACTCACACACATGCGTACACAGCTGGCCACTCTATGACAATTATGCAACTAATAACTACAGCTGGTTACCAAAATAACTGAGTAAAAATTCCTTTGTAAATTTTACAGTTTCCTTGTAAAGATTGTACTCGCAGCCAGCTATCTCACATCAGACCTGTGATATAACATAAATCAACTCTATCACCACTGAAACATTCTTTCACATAGCTTTTCTTATTAGTAATTGTCTAAACTGATATGATTCGACACAGATTCATGTGCTTTAGAAATGGACATCATGCACGAGTGGCTGGTCCTCATCATGTTAAGCAATCATTCAAATGCACACACAAGGCAAACACCATTCTATTATTCAACCTTGTTTATACTTGATTAAAGACCTAAATAAGGAAAATTTCATAACTCATTAGCCACATTCCATAAATTTGGAAATTAGAACTTTAAAAAATACACCCTTCCCCATAAATCTCTTATATAAAAAATTTTTTTTGATACCTCAAAACAGATTTCACCAAAAATGGTAGGAAACAAAATTCTTGAATGCTCTTATAGTGTTTGTTATTGTACACAATTTACACAATATTTTATGGTATTTACAATGTCCTGGATGGAAATGAATACTTTAAGGTGTGTATGGTGGAGGAGGTGGAAGGTGTGCCATAGGGGAAAGGTTATGAAAGGTTGGTGGAGGAAGGGACAGAAGATTTTCAGTGTCCTCGTTGAACTGATCGTCTAAGATGGTTCGTGCTGTAGGAGCTTCATTCTCGGTCAGAGGGTAACGACGCAAGCAGCTGAAAGCAACCGCCACAACAGAGGTTACACCTGCTGCAGTGATGAGATAGAAGCTGACATCAAAGGACACTTGCACCTCAGTACTTTCGACTTCTTGCTGAAGTGTCAAGACAACTACTGTGATCCAGTACATAAACAATGTTACCACCACGCATAGGATCACTGGAAATAAGAAACATAAATAGTTTACCAAAATGAAAGCTTAAACAGGAATTCTTACTGTAGTGTTGCAAACAGATAAAAACTGTGACATGTTCAAACTCAAGCAAAGAAATGATGAATTCATGGTAGTAAATAAAAAGGTAGCATTTGCTTAAAAAGTGGTATAAGGTACCATAATAAAAAGCAGGCATAAGAAAAACCTTGGGGAAGTGGCTAGCTGAGTGGTTAGAGGGATGGCATCTGCTGAATGCACTCTGGTTTAATACCTGATTAGCACAGCAAACTTCCCCTAGTCAACCCAGCTGGCAGGAATGAGTACCTGACTCCATAAAGATTTGGGGAAGCTAAGGTAGCGAGGGAAAGGAGATGGACATTACCCTCATGAAAAGCTGTCCCCGAGCAAAGTGAGGTCTCTAACACCTTCCCCCACCACACCAATATGAAAAGGTTAGGGGATGACCTTTACCTTCACCTTTAAAAAAAAAAAAGACTATGGTAGGGCAGATTAAGTCTTTACTTTCTTGGTTACTCCAAGATGTTGCACCAAGTTTGAATAGCATATCTCTTTTCTACATGGTGACCATTTGCTGTTCTTCTGCCTTTCATGCTAAGACAAGCCCTAATGCACACTGTATGTGGTGGGATCTACTATCAATCTGCACCATATTGGCAAATGAGAGGTCTTACCTGTGATGACATTGAAGATGGAGCTGCGGCGTATGAGCTTAAAAAAGCGCTGAGATGGTCCAATGAGATCAATCAAGAATGAACACAGAGAGCAGATAATTGCCATAAATGTGAAGGCAATGACTGCCTTGAACAGCAGGACACCTCGGTCTGTGATGCAGTTGAACATACCTGCATAAACCAAAGAATACAATTGGCGCCAATGACAAATAATTTAAGAACAAAGTTCATGCATTTAAGCATCTCTTTTGCTCAACGAGAAATGAATTTAAAAAGTCTTAAACTGCTTTTGACATAACAACCAAGTCTTAAAGATGAAATAGTGGGCCTTGTCAGCCACTGCATTTTTAGAATTTTACAGAAACCGACACCCAGTACTGACAGACTAGAATAACTATTTGACAGCTGCTAAGTAAAAGGATGAATGAATGAACATGTCAAAAAAATAATCAACAAATTTATTAGTTCTTAAAACTAGTTCTACAATAAATAAAATTTAATCTCTTACATGCTTTATATAATGGAAAAATGCTTCGTTGCATGGTACCAGAATTGAACTAATCATGTTTTAAGTGATACTGCATTCTGCTTGCTTAATCCTTAATCACTAAATTTGGTCCTATATCTTATAAAAACTAAACTCCTAACTCACAAAAGCTATGTTTGCCTGCATCTAAGCTTTTGTAACAAACACTAGATTTCTTCTGACATAGCCAATCAAAAAAAAAAAAAATTCTGTTGATATCAGACATAATGCCGCTTAGTAAAGCGAATACATTTGTATGGGGACAATTATGGAGCTAGTTATCACTTGATTAATTTTATAATAAGCTCAACATAGTGATTTTCCTGTTGTAATAATGCTACATTAGTGGTGTTAATAGTACTGTGATCAGTCAGCATGGTAATTAATTAATTTGTCAAACATCATTTACATTAAATCATAACCTACACAGCTATTGGATAAATTGTTGCTCAGAAATGGAATAATGTCTCTTTCTTAAATAGTATACTTTACATGTCTTACATGAAATTTCACATAACTGAGATATCTGCACATGAGCAACATTTTACATCTCACGCCTTTATAAACCCTCCCCTATACTTTTACACTACATAAACCTTTCCCATTTCCCTAATGACCATTCCCACACTGCTGTTTGCAATTCTTATTAATTTTACTATTTATAATATTTCTTTATTGTTTGAATTAATATTAATAATATATTTTTATACACTTTGGGCTTTTTTCATCGAAAAATTCATCAAATATATATATTTTCCACTGATCGAATTTTGCTGAAAATCCGTGAAGAAGCGTAGATTAATTTCTTATAAAAACCAGCGAAATAGTGAAGCCGCGAAAGGTACAGCGCAAAGTGGCAAGGGATTACTAAATTGAATTTGAAGGCAATGAATTTCTCTATATCTTTTCTAACTGAGAATTGATAACTAGTAAACAAGTACTTACAATCTGATTCCAGTGGACCGTATTTATAATCTGTGAAGACTGTAATACTCTTCTGATCCATGTCAGAAACTGTATGCACATTTTCCACAAAGTGTCCATTATACAAAAATTGGAAAGCTCCCAGATAGGTCAGTTTGCCTTCTGAAACCCGACAGCTTCCATTCTCAATGCGAATCCATCGAGGTTCTGCCATAGCTGTACTCAGAATGACAATGGCAACCATGCTGCAAAGAGCAGAAGGAAAGTTGCGCTCTCGATGCTTGTTGTGACGTTGGCGACTATGATGACGGCTGCTGCGGCGACTGGAACCATGAGAACGACGATGCCGACTTCGAGATCGCCCACTGGAATGACTACGCCTGGAGCTGCTATTACTGTCTCTAGAACTCGATGTGCTTCTTCTGCTGCCAGAACTTTCTCTGCCACTAGGAGTAGCTCCATTTGACGTAGCACAAGCACTCATGTTTCCACTCCCATTCTGATCTGAACTATTGCATGGCACAGGGAGAGTAACATTGTTGTTGACATTACTGCTGTTGTTGTTGTTACTCATGGTATTGTTGTTTACTGAATCCATGATGGCCTCTGAATCTGCTGATGCATAACCTGTTGCCATCCTCAAAAATTGCACTCTTCTTTAACGTCTTTCAAAAAATATAACGTGGATACCTAACATCAAGATAATGTACAAAGAAACAATGTTGAAAGTCTCGTGTTGATTTGACGGGGAAATTTCTTTGTAAAGTTATACAAGGAAGTGTGATGAATTCTGTTTTACGAGTCTAATGAGCTTCCTGATAATGGTTGAGAGACGAAGTTTTGTAATTTGATTACATACGTTTTGTATTATTCAAATATAAAACAAAACTACTACTGAAATGTTGAGAATGTGTACACATATATCTCTGTATTATGATGAACTGTATTATGTATTGTACTCTTTTTCCATTGACGTTTTGTTGCTAGCAATCGCGCACAGGCCTTAATGGTTTCAGTTTAACGATGGATTCTTTACAATACCATCGTATGACTTACAAGAAGTCAATGAAGTTTGTTTCGAAAACTATGTACATATACTCGTAAATAAACAAATATCGTTCACTTAGCTTTCGAACTGAGTTTTGATTACATACTGTTGTTCTGCTGTCCAGGAAAATGTAAACGGATATAACACCACCAATAACCTCCCCTAAATGGATTCTTGAGCACGAAGTTAAACTCTGAGTATTACGGTAACTTCCGGCAAAGACATGGAAGACAAAGTAGATCCGATAAATGAGTTAGAAAAGGCGTTCCAGGTAATATTTTATCGTAATTAAATCTCAGAAATATCTCAAAGCGCTTTGAATTCTTATTAAAATATTTTCTGACTTTTTTTTCTGAAGGAGACAATTGTACGTGATAGATCACTTTATCGTCTGCATGAGATAGGAGAGAGAGAGAAAAACAAAATAATGTGTGCGCTTGCTTGTTGGCTTGCATGCAGGCGTGTATAACTAAGAAGAAGCCTACGTACATTGAATGTTCTTTTTGCTCATTGCAAATCACAAGTGAATAGTTATTTATACGTTCTCTTTGCCGATCCAGACAGGCCCAAACAGATGTGGATAGTGTGCTTTCGTCTGCTAAAGAATAACACATCAACTCTAAATAAAAATAACACGAAAAAGCAAAACACATACAACTCACATTTTTAGTATGCGCTGGTTTTGACAAATAATGCCATGAAAATGTCTAATAATTTATTCAGCAACACTACAAGACCCAGTGTCTGCATAAAGAGACGTTGGTTCTCGCCTCTATGTGTGGAAATGTGCTGTATAAAATTCATATTATACTTATATATAATACTGGCAGATAGATATAAAAATTAACCATTTAACTATTCTACCAAATAGAACACAGAAAAGATCAAAGATTCATTCTTAAATAACACTCCTTTCAGAGAGTACATGAAAAAAACTGAAGCATTGGTGACTATCACTTAGATCATTACAACAGCATGAAAGGTCTTTATTTGGTACCAGCCCTGATTCCTGGGAACCCTGCAGTGTGGATCAACTCCAACAGAAATAGCTGAGTGAAACCATGGCATTAACAAATACTTATCTCACCAACTGAATGACAGTAGTATTGATAGACAATGAGTGAAGAATATCTTGTTTTTCTAAAGTAAAACTTTTGCACCATTCTATAAAATTATGAGCTTCTGTATAATAACCAGGAGTTTTCTCAATTTTTTGCTTTTTCAGGATTGTATCACTATTATGACTGGTCAAGAATACTTTACTGCTAATGAAACTGATGAGACAAAAACAAGTAAGTGTCCTCCATTGCCCATTTTTTTATATTCTTTTAAAAAACTAAATGAAACCTGAGTATGTCTCCACACCAGAAAATGTATTTAAACATTATTATTGTTGTTGCTGTTGTTTGCAATGAGTGGAAAAAAGTTTAACATTTGGGAGAAAGTTCAAAATATCTCAGAATTAATGGGGGAAAAGCTTTGAATTTTTTCTGAGTAGATAAATGGTTTGAAGTAATGTTTTACAGTGCAGTATTTGGATTATAACTGTTAGTGCTGTATGCATTAGTAGTAGAAAATGTGTTTTGTTAATAAATAAATTGAACAGACTTTCTATCAGAGCTGAGTTGCCTTTTTTAACTGTATATTTCCCTTGCCTTAAAGTGTTGCCTCAGCAACAACCTGCAGAAACAGGTAAATTTGTTGTGTATTATCATTAGATTTTAAATCATCATTAGCTGCAGCCATATAATTATGTAAGACAAAGCTGCATCATAACACTGGATGCTTATATATATCTCACTGAATACTGTATATTGTTTGATTAGACCCAGAAAAATAAACTCTTTAATGTTATAATAATTTTCACAGGTGTAGAAAACACAGTCCAAAAATTTTTGGATGCAGCTCGACAAACAGAGGCATTCTTCTTGAGTAAACGACTGATACTGTCAGCACAGAAACCAGAACAGCTTTTAAAAGAGGTAGTAGTTGTTGTAATAATAATAACAACAACAACAACACATAATTTATATAGCATGGAATCATGCTCGTTGGGGAGCATATTCTCGATGCTTGAGACAAAAAAATGGCATAACATACAATGGCCATAAACAAAGGATGAACAAACTGAAAATGCAGAGAGAACGAGGTAGCAGAGGAATAACTGATAGTTTTATTCATCTACAGATTATCATTAGAAGTTGAAGAAAGGAAAGAACAGGTTAATAAATAAACCAATATTAGGATGAATTGTTGTGAGGAGTAGTTGTTATAGAGAAGACTCAATTTAAATGCATGTTTAAAGGTAAAGAGATAGCATAACATTGTAAAAGGTTGAGCACATTTGAAATTCCAGTTTTCTGAAGACCCAAGCTGTCTTGATTTGTAAATGCTATCACAAAATTAGTTACTCTTTTTAACAGAATTGTATGACAATGCTTGATGGCATAAAGGGCTCTTTTCCTCTGAGATAGCAGAATGAATTGAACAGTTTTATCTTTATTCTAAGTACAGTTAAAATTTTAATAAGAGGGTTAATAAAAGGACAGCAAATAAGGGAGTTGGTCTACATTTTTGTTCATCACCATGTAATATTATGCTTCCAACTTTATCGTTACTGATGTGCAGATCTAAGTCTTTTTTTCTTTTTAACTTTTACTGATATGTTCGTGTCAAATCTAAAAGGTTAGAGAAGCTCATCCGCAATTTTCTGGATAGAATCAGATTTCTACAGCTCAATTTTTGTAGCATCTGTTACCAGGTTTTGTGTACATATTTTAGCCATACTTTCCCAGTCTTTAAGGTAGCTGACATGAATCTTGGCTGTTATTTCCAACCATCTGCTTTGCATCTAATCATAATACAATCTGGGTTATTTTGGTTTTAGGATATCCAGGAGTTGCAGCTTGAATTGGAAAGGAAAGAAAAACTGATCCAGAAGCATCATGAACATCTGCAGTTGTGGATTAACCTTTTGCACCGCCCAAATCCTCCCCCAGCACCTCCAGCATCTTCAGCAACAATTCTCTCCTCACAGTCCCACCCAGTTCCTCCTCAAGTACAGGGTTTTCCTGGCCCACCTCAGCAGCCAATGCCAGGCATGCTACACCAAGGACTTCCCCAGCCTGGACAGTACCCAGGTCCTCCACTGTCAGGGGCACAAGGCTACACCATGCCACCACCACAGCAGCCACCACCATCCTATTCACAGAGTCATCCTCTGCAGTATCTTGAACAGGTGTCTAATATTGTCATGCAAGATAGACGCTAGCCTGAACATTTAGTGGATATTGATTTTGTTCTTGTTCAGATGTTCTTGAAGATGTTGGAAAGTGGTGCATTGAAGGGTGTTGCCAATTCTGTTTTTGGAGGTGATCCAGTTATGTCTACATTCCATCATGAAATGGCTACATACTTTTCTGGGTTAAAATATTTATTTCTCTTGTTCATCTTCCACTGGTAGGGAGACCATTCAATTACACTTATTTCTTTAATCCACAACTTGAGGGATGGAGTTTTATTTTTGTTTTTGCTTTTGTTCGATAGGTATTGCAGCCATCTCCGAGTCTCAATGTGCCTTAGTTTTCATGACAGGAACTTGTCCTAAAATGTGCTATGGATGTGTAATTCTTGAGATCTTTTTATAACTGGTTAGATCATTTGGTCTATTTCAAGATAGTGCCTAAATAATAGATGTTAAATGAGTTATTAACTTGCACTCTTGAAAATTTTTCTTTAAATTTAAATTTCACTGCTGGCAGATAGATATAATTGTGAATTTATCCTTTATGTTGGGACCTCGCTATCAGCATTGGAGCTTCTCACTTGGGTTATGAATGTACTCTTAGAGGGTTGCAAACTTTCAAGGCTAGTGCCCTACCACAAAAGGGCTCTTGCTCATCCTGCTAGAACAATAATTGTGTATAATCTCATGCAGAAATGCACAAGAATACTGAAATAAGGAGAGTTAGTTGCTGAGTCCTTTGAAAAAGTTGAGAAAAACAGTTTAAATATAGAGAAGCTACGAATATAGAGAAGCTACGAATCCAAGCAAAATTTAGTCCACTTTTAGGTCACTGTTTGAAAACAAGGTATTTAGAAATAAACGGAAAATAATTTATAGTTTACAACAGAATCATGAATTTTATTATAAATCTTGGCATTGTAATGAAATTTTTAAGGGTAAAAATAGTATAATGGATTGTGCTTTTTTTTTTTTAAAGGTAAGATACCACAAGTCTGAGACGAGGCTAAGAATTTTTTCCAAGGGATAACTGTCTAATAGTGATATTTTGTTGCTTTTTTGAAGCTCACAGTTGATTATATTATTGTTATTGGTATAAATATAAATATTTATTTATTTAAGTAATTCATGTACATTTCTGTTATGTCACAGGGTTTCCTCTAAACCAGTTTTAGATCTGATAAGCGGGCCCTTCCTATTGGAGATTGGACTTTTCCCAAGTCCCATATTGGACCTTTCATAGGAAAAAAAAAAGTTGATCCACTGTAATCAGTGTTTGTCCAAATGCTCAGAGTGATTAAATAAAACTAAATTTATACAAAGCCATTCATTTTTTTCCATACAGAGAGAAAGCCACGAAAGAGAGTGCAGAGAGAGGTTTATTTGTGTGCTGCATTTTTATCATTTTAAGCCCTTACTGTTTCAAATACAGGATCAAGATGCGTTAGTTTTTGTTGTTGTGGGTATGTTGTTTGATGTAGTTTGATACCTTTTTGCCCATGTAATTATTTTTTTCTAGTTTACCAAATGAAGTGACTTTAGACACTTTTTTAAATTCTAGTTTTGTTCCCGTTACAGATTTTTTAATTTTATATTTATTGCAAGTATACTATTTTCAAATTTGTTTACTGCACTGTAATTCCCAGTAAGACAAAAAGACTAGAACTTAAAGGAGACATGCACACACAGAGAAAACAAGCATGGATTTGCTACGCCTCTCAATCACTGTGTTGATTTCTTTTCATCATACCTCCTCACCATCCAGACTTCATCCCCCACACTTTACTTGGTATCTGATCCCCTTTATATTTTATATCCCCTGCACCAAATTTATCTCTGCTGGCCAGCATGCCTTCACTTCCACTGGTTTACTTGTGACTCTCTCACCTTATGCCCTTGCGAGGCTACTTCTATAAATGGTTTCAAGAAGCATCTTAAAAAGCAAGTCTCTAAGAGACTTCAAGTAGTTGCAAACAACTCACCTCAACAGTCCCTTGAATTGATATATGAGATCAGTGTGCAATACAAGTCTCCAATTAGGTAAGAAATATCAAACAGGAAAATGTATCCAACAATGTACTTAAAATACTTTTTTTAAATTTTACCATCTTCACTTCACACAAACAGTGCCGGCTGTTAACATCCAAATATGTCTCAGTGAGGGAGTTTTAACTTACATAGTCACTTGATGCCAAATGGTCTGTGCTCCATGACATTTGATGAAATGAGCATTAAAGTTCAGTTAACTGTGCTTTTGGCTTTTCTGAATTCATTTTGTTTTGTTTTGATGTGTTCGATTGTGTATTTATACACATAGATGCTATTATATTTTTCACTTTATATTACTACATGAAGTCCTTGGAGACATTTGGTGTGTGCAAAGGAGTTGTATATTATGTAAATTTGCTTTTTTTTTTTTTGTAATATGCCTTTTTTTTCCTTGGAAGAATAGCTGAAGCTTTTTTCAGTAACTGGCAAACATGTAATAAAGCACCATATTTATTCTGGCTTTTATTGCGGTTTCTGCAGATAACAATGTGTGTGTTCCGAGATATTATACACCATCTTTCTGACTGCATTGGGGCACAAGTCAGAAAGTGATAGCTGTAGTGTACCAAAAATTTTATTTGGATAATAATAATAAATGCAAACTTTGTAAAGCGCATACTCACACCCCTAAGGAGTATGCTCTTAGCGCTTAAGAACACGAACAAAACATGGACAGCACCAAGGGACAGGAAAACAACATAGCTATAAAGGAATAAACAGTACTAACATTGCAGTGTGAGAATAGGCCTGCACAATAAAAATCCTGTGGCAATATGTTATTGTCCTGGTGATAGGAACAGTAAGAAGATGATCATCAGACGAAGAGCAGAATTTTCTAGCTGGGACATAAGGGAAGTTCAGTACACAGGATGGGGAAAGCACACACTCCTGAGGGGTACCCATGGTGAGGATCTACTCAGAAGTATTTCATTTCACTGAGAAATCCACCCTTTCAGACAAGCTAGACCCTACAGTACCTGTCAGTGGAACTCTGAGACCCACCCTCTGTGGTTGGTTCTTCAAAAATGATCTGATCCATAAAACTAGACTGGTGGTATTTACTTCCAGATCAAGAAGTAGCTGGACCATGTTAAAGGTGCTTGAAAAATCCATGAAACATCTAGACTTCACCATTTCTGAATCAACACATCTGACTTAAGAAATCTCTTGGCTTACAATTTACTTTATCACAGCACTGATTTATACCTGAGTTTTAGCTCAGGCACACACAGACATACACTCTGATGGGAGACAGACAAGGTGGTGAGATGAAGGTATCTATAAACATCTGCATTATGCTTCCTAATATCCAACTATTTACACTCCCCATCTGTCCTGGGAGACTGATGGTTGCAGTCTGGACAGTAAAGATTTGTTTACCTCAGTACGATAGCAGAAGAGAGTTAAAATTAACAGTACCGAAATTCTCCAAGTCCCTTACTCCATTCTCATTAAGTGAATGGTTGACAGTATTATCTCAAAAAAGTCTTGATTTATAAAACCATAATTGGTTTGTTACCATAGTTATAAATCCATAAATGAGAAACATAATTGAGAACCACTTCAAAAATAAAGCTGACATCTGACAGTCTGAAACATTGTACAAGATGGAAATAATATTGATTGGAATGTATTTTCCCCATTGTCTTAAACACATTTTAATAATAAAGTGGATTTATATAAAAACAAAAACACACACTTTACAGAGCTTATTGGGATCATACTGACACATCTTAAAAATAGTCATGACATGTCAACAATTTTAAAAAATCTTGATGCTTTTTAAACAATAGCTTCTTCACATCATCATTTTTCAGTTTTCTTAAAAAATGCTTGTCAACAATATGGATATGACACTGAAAACATACCACACAAAAGTTGCTACCAAGACATACCCAAAAATAACATTTACAAAAACAAAATTCCCTTCCAATAAAAAGCATTTCTGAACTTTCAGTCCTGAATAATTTATATATGTATATGTTATAGACTCTTATACCTGAAGCAATTATCAATAATGAACACACTTAAGAAGATAACAAAATTTTTTATGTGTACTTCAGATTATCCTGCCTACTATTTTTCTTCCAAGGCTAGTTTTTAAGGATAAAATTATCTACTGAAGACAAACAAATCACAAAGGAAGACATGACTAAAGTTTGCCAATCACATTTTTCTTCTCAAGATTTCTAAATTATAACCATTTTAAAACAACTTAGAAAGATATTATCAACGTAACATTTGAAATTAACCTGATTACACATTTTCATATTTTTTCTCAAAATTGTCAAAAGCTTGAAAATGAATTGGATAAATGTTGATTGGAGAAAAATATATCCAGATAGAATATACATAGAATTTACAACACTATGCTTTAGAAAGATATCCATTCATCACTTTTAAAAATACTAATCTTTGTAAGCTTTGCTTTAAGGTGTATGGTACATAAACAGCAGAATCAATTTGAAAATATCTGCCCATTTGACCTTTAAGTTATGAAATGAACTATTTTACAGAAACTTTCATGCTGATTAAAATGGGAGATCATGCATATCTTTTCTTGGAAGAAGTGTTACTGAACTTTCAATTTCTGTCATAAAATGTCTAGTTCTTTTACGTTCTTGTAACACAGCTTGTAAGTAGCTGTCTCCCAAATTAAACCTTCCCCTGGAGGATCATGCATTGATGGCAGCAGAATATGTCGCCAAAATGTTCTGAAACAACAACAACAAAAACTGCTTAGGACAAGAGACAAAATCATGACCTGAATACAGCATATTTTGTTGAGTTTGTAACAGTTATGTCTGTTCACCCATTCTTATTGAGCTGAGAGGCACAGGCAGTTAAAGCACTCAAGTAAAACCTTGTTAAGTGTAGTAGATAGATGCAAAACCTTCAAATATTCCTTGCATACTGTTTCATCCTACAAATATAAACATTAAGGAGATATAGATTTTATGGAAAAAATGTTTTTTATGTTTTCCTTTCTCTCCCTCACTCACTCTCACTGACACACACACAGAGGAACCCTCATGCACACAAACCTACATATAGTAGTGACTACATATGCACACTATGTAAATAAATATATACAGAAACAAATATATTAAGTCTGACCTCCCCTGAGTCAGTCCGAAGAACCGCTTCCAGTTGCCTAAAAAGCCAAAATCATAAGGATTTTTATAGACCTGTAAAAAAAGAAAACAATTTAAGAACTTTGTATCCTACAAAGAGTTCATTTACATAATAATCCTAGCTATTAATGATGCCCTTTTTTTCTTTCCCAGAGATTTAAATTTCACATTAAGTAGACAGGAAATTATGTGGGACTTGTACGGTCCATGCTTTGCAACAAACCTGATGGTAATGCTGCGCAAATTCTGTTCAGCCTGGGTATTACAGTTGCATTCCTGATCAGGATTCCTGCCATACAGGTGCCATCTTAAGATAGTTCTTAAGTACCAGATGCTGCTCACCTCTTTGAGATGATTTGTGAATCTCCGCTTTGCTGTCAATATTGGCCTTAACCACATTTTACTCTTGGCACTAGCACTACCTAGTCGTCAGTACATATGCATTGGAACTAGCTGTCGATCAATCTGTTCATAATATCTTATATTTTGCTCTTGCTTCTTGTCATTAAATTAATGATGTCTGCAAAGTGCAGATTGTATATGAGTATAAACGTGTGGTTTCTTTCACAAAAACTGCATAAAAAAATGTTGCAATGTAACAAATATTAATTATAGTCTTCTTTCAGGCTTCGTCATTCTGATTCTCTTGCCAACTTAAGTCCAAACTTAAGACACATTTTTTTCCAAACAGTGACCCTGTCCTGGCCTTGAGTGTCTGTTTGTTATGTACTTTGTGTATGAGCAGATGTGTGTTGTAGAAGTGAGCATGTCTGTTATATGTGAATAAGGGTACATGATTGTTAGTGATTTGGTCTGTATATCATTTCTGTAAATTTCTCTGAGCAAATTATTGTAAAAGCATTATATTAATCTTCATTATTATCATTAGATTACAATAGTACAATTATATGAGCATTGCAGCAGTACACCATATGACTTGAAGCTCCCTCACACACACATACATGCACTCACACACATAAATCTTATTACAAATTATTCTTCATTTTACCAAGCCCTTCTTTTTGTAGCGTTTTCTCTCTCTGGCATTGATGTGTGCCTCTATGCTAGTCTCCCCCCGACTAATGAGGCGTGCATGCCACAGTGTGAGAAGTCCTAGTGCCACAGACACGCCTGCACAAAGCATGAACTGGAAGATGACAGCATTGTGAAATCCCATGTCTGAATAAGCAACTATGGCTGCTTCTTGTTCAGTACCCTCTTCAGCTGCTTTTTGTGATAGCTGAAACAGGCCAACATTCATCAAAAATCAGCATAATTTACTCACACTTTTCACAAAATAAGCAAGGTTCACTAGTCTCTAAGAAAAATACTGCTTAATGAGATCGATCAGTAAAGAGACATAGAGAGAGAGGAGGTTATTCATTATACCTTCACAAGATAGAATCCACAGAATGACTGAAAGATCTTGTGTATATACTTTGCTGAGGTAGTCTGTTGTCTATATCCATGCTATGTTCAATTTTACTCTGTAGTTTACTTTGTTATGCTTTTGCCCCTATTTTAAAGTGGGGAAATGTACTTTTAAAAAATCTACTTTTATTGTTGTTGTCATTATATGTGTGTACATATGTTCGGAACTATGTTCTAACATGATCGGTAGTCTATCTCCTCACCATCTTTTTCATTTTTGCTTCTTTTACATGTATTACAAAAGACATTTGTATACTATAATAATACTCCTTGAAATTGTGGTTAATAATAATCACATGGTTTTTTTCAGTGCATATCATTTTGTATTTAAAATAATAGTTTAAAAAAAATTATAAAATAAGAAATATAAAAGTGAAAACTTTATAATACTTAAGAGATAGCACTAAGAAGAAACAGTGTACCTTGTCCCCTGTCCCAAAGAGTCTGTTATAGGCCATATTAACTGGAAAGAAAAATGCTGGCACTATCAGTTCCTGAAATCAATCAAGATAAATAAAAGATTAACATAAGATTAAATTTACATCAATATTTGCTATGTTTAAAGCAAAAAAGTGTCATTTTAATCATAACACTAAAATGTCAATGCTTTTTCTTTTATTTAATCCTGCTTAATTGCATCTTGTTATTCTTGTTCTTAACAGGAAATAAAAGACTAGTTTTTCACCATATGAAAGCTGAAATATGTTAAGAACAAATTAAACAAAGTACATTGCTGTTCACCTCTCTACCAAAAAAATGCTGCTTGAAGACATCATGGCCTGCAAATGTGACATACACTGTGCCAAACCACATGTAAAAACAGAACATGAAGAAGTATCGGTGGTTATGGAAACCAACACAATTGTTAAGCCATGCTGAAAATTGCTGTTAAGGAAAACACTATAGTTCTATTTAAAGCTCATTTCTTTGATTCTTAACAGTGAAATGTATACAAAGTGCTCTAAAACATCAACCAACTCAATTTAAAATAAAGATATTTTAATTCTATTTGAAGGACGAAAGGATACGACAGTGATGATCCATCTTAAGAATGCATTGTTTGCACACTGAACAATGATGACAGCGTGGTGGTTTTGGCGATATACACTTCTTACAAATAGAAACTGTTTGTGGAACAGTCTGAAGTAAGGAGATAACATCCAGCAATAAAAATACTTAAAATTGACAACTTTAAAATAAAGCCATAAATGTACTTTATTATCATTTACTGGAGTCTTTTAATTATCATCATTGAGGAAAAGAAACTGTTATATGTAGCTAACTTGGCCCAGGTATATAGCATATTGAAGGATGACAGTCAATTAAAATGCTTATTATTTTATATTTAGTTTAGTATAGTACAATAGGAACCATCCTCAAAATCCAGAAAATATTGATACTGATAAGCAGAACAAGCTGAGGTTTTCTGAAAATGAAGATTTATTTATTACTGAAAATATACATAAAAATTATGGAGCAAGAAATTTACTATAAGGACGCTTAATTTCTTTTTTTCCCCCAAATGAAGAAAGCTTTTCACCTGTGGAGGGTGGCCTGGAACTGTAAAAGAAGCCATGAAATAGTTGAAGATGATGTTGATGAGAAGCCAATGAGAGAAGACCAGATGTACCAGTACCCAAAAAAGCTCTGTCTGATAGTAGATATGTGGCAGCACACAAACATAGAAAACTGTCACCACTAATGTTGTCAGAATGACTACCATAGTCACCATGATCTGAAAAATGCAATGCACGCTTTGGTTGTCTATTTGTGCATTAAGTAACACAAAAAGCCAGTACAACTTTACTTTAGGACCCATGCCACCATGCCACCATGACACCTTTCTCATTTTTAAAAACTGAAATGAAGGGCTAGAATTAAAGGGTTGAATTAGGATGAGGATCAGATTTTGAATTTTAGGGTTCATTTTAAGGTTTAAGTGATGGTTAGGATTATATGTTTCATGGTGTATGTCAGCCTGATGTCAATACCTAATAAGTCCTCATAAAGTAGTTCCAAAAAATCTTATCTAACACCTATATATATATATTGCATAGAAAAAAAATTAATACAATGTTTTAATTTTAAAAGTGGCAATATTTTAAAAGAATAGTTTTACTAAGTTGACTAAATAAATATTGAAAAACTCCCATAATTATTAATATGCTTTGATGATAAAAAGTTTATAAAAAGTATAAAGAGCATAACAAGTTCGTACTGGTCCCATGTATGTGGTGAAGTGATCAACAATCCAAAACATTGGTTCGAGGGCTGTGTCGATCACTGTGTTCCATGAGGTAAAATGATTGTAGATAAGTGTGGATGATAAAAGTCGACAAAAATCCATCCTTCTGTTCAATGCAGCAACAAGGCGTTTTGGAAGCTGAAGAACGCGCCAGTGTATTCTCCGCATGATACCGTGTTTTGTCCAAACATCGATCATAGGTCCGTGCACCCTCACATCCGGAGGTATACGTATACCCGCAACAGCGGAGGACAGAGCACCTCTCTTCCTTTACTAAATGCGCTTATTAATATGAAAGCCATACGAAGCGTGTTCTTTGCCGCAAACTCTAAAAACGATTAAACCAACCCACACAAATTTCACTATGATCACGAACTAATATCCTATACACATCCTTGTTATGATCAAAATGAGCATTCGACCAAGAAGCACGAGTACTAAAAGCAGACGAACTCAAGTGTCACAAAAGCCGACAACCTATCCAGGAACTCTTATGAAACAACGTCATGTTTAAAGCAAGATCGTCAAATTAATTGTGATTATGGGTTTCAATTTCATTTTGAAAAAGAATATATATAATTATATATATATACGAAAACACTAAAAGTAAACGTAACTTGGATAGAAATATAGTGAATACGCCCCAACACGCTTTTAAAATATCGAAGAGCCCATAACGGGAGATCACCTCAATTTACTTCCTCTTTAGTGATCTCCCTTTCAGACGCACTATGTGGCGCTGATAAGAAACATGACATGCGATATACGACTTCTCATCCTCAGGATATCTGATAACTTTTGTTTCATCTAAATTTTTCTTTTTAGACTACGCATATTGAAGATTACAAATAAACTTCATGTGTTTGTTTTGCAAACGCGAGCAAGAAATATCAAGGAGCATTTTACTGAGATGGGTATAGGAGTAGCGTTCGTGGACATCATGTGTGTATATATGCTTGTTATAGCACACACATATACATAGATTTATTTGTTTGATTTTTAATTATATTCATAACTGACAATTTGTGGATGTGGAAAACGTTTTATGATACGAGGTATCGAGTATTCTTGGGTATGATTCGGTCCGCGGTCGAACCTTTACTCTCGTCTCAGCAC
The DNA here is from genome assembly GCA_004794325.1 of Pomacea maculata. Lineage (NCBI taxonomy): Eukaryota > Metazoa > Mollusca > Gastropoda > Architaenioglossa > Ampullariidae > Pomacea > Pomacea maculata. The sequence goes on from SRHC01000321.1 coordinate 414,496, forward strand.
ACTTTGGCAAAAGTACAAATAACCTTAGGTTTGCACAATAATTAAATTGCCAGTCTACACTGAGTTAGCAGTGTGAAGGTCAGACTTTATTTACAAACAAATGTTAATAGCCTCTTGTGTTATCAAACATGAACAAGGTGGCTGCTATTGGAATTATTGGTTATACAGTTTTCGTTTGAAAATGAAAAAGTTGATTTGATGTAATGTGTAATGTCTTTCACACACGTGTACAAACACATTTTTGGTTCGCGGGAGACAGTGCAACATTTGCATCACTGAGCAGCGATCATATTTCATTTAGTTTCTTGGTTATTAATGTTTTGTTGCTCCTGAAATTACAAGTGGTGAACTAAATACAAATAGGTCCGAATGGAAATGAGAATATTTGTTGCATTATCAGTTCTTGTTTAATCTCTTGGCATCGGGTGGTTCTGAAAAGGACCGTAAGACAGTATATTTCTGGTTTGGTTTTGGAAAGACTTTTGAGTTTTGCTTACAGTACGACTTACAAGTTTACTGACTGAACAGGTGTTGTTCCGAGCGCTATGGTTTATTCAGATGGGGGTTCAGGAGACGGCGCCTCAGGTGGGGGGTTGGCCCTTGATGGCTTCCTTCTCCTCTTTCTTCTTCTTTTCTTGTTTCTTGGGGTTCGACACCTTCCGCACCAATAGCTGCACTTTTTTCTCTGCGTTCTGCGACGACGTCGCTGCCTGCGTCTACGACTACGCCGACGCCTACGCCTGCGCCTTCGCGTCCGCCTCCGCCTCCGCCTCTGCCTCCGCCGCTGCCACCGTCTTCGTCTGGAGCGTCGTCTGGAATATCTGGATGTCCTGCGTGACCCCGCGCCGACGGGTGTTTTCAAGAAGAAGCGTGTCCCGACAGCTTGGACCTTGCCGCTGCTGATGGCACGGACCAGCGTTTGTTTGAGCTCGCGTGTCGTCAGACTGGGATCCCACTCTCGCTGCAGCAATTTTCGGATCGTCGCGAAGGAGGAGCCATGGTGTTCGCCCAGCACGGCCACAGCCTTGACGACATCGGCCACCGTCAACGGCCTCTTGCGGCAGCTGTAGCTATGACAGTGGCTTAGGTCTGTCAACCGAAAAGCAGGCGGGAGAGCATTCGCTCCTTGCTCCGTCGTTACTTCGCTTCGATTGAAAGAAAGGCTGGGTGGTTTTGACATTACGGCCGGTGAACAGAAACGGTTGCTATAGGATTCTCTGTTCGGAGACAATGGCAACGGTACTGACGGAACGATTATTGGACCTTCGCAGGCTTCCCCGCCGCCTCTGTGTGTTAGCTCAGCCCCCATATGTCTCCTTGATGTCTCAGACACGTTGGAAAAGGATCTTGTTTTTCGTGAAGGATGCCATAGCCACTGATGGTGTTTATGACCGGTGCCGAGGAAGGTTTACAAATAAAATGAAACTGCTTTGAGCCTGATGGATATGACGTATTTTCAAAATAAAATATGACGTCATGACGTAACATTAAATCATGGACGGGATATTAGTTCGTGATTAAATGGCGGGAATCGACTCGCTTGAGCACAGAGAAGATTCAGTCCTTCTGCGATTGTTTCTTTTTTAATATTTTCATCTTTCGCTAGGACACCCAGATCATCATCATCACCATAGCAGCAGTTTGGTCAACGCAAGCAACATATAATAATGGAACGCTCTCCCTTTCCATATCCTCCATCTACTCACTATTGAATTCTTTAGATGTGCACTGAAAACACACCTCTTCCGTAAACATCACTCTTAACACCCTATCCCATAATGCTAGTCCTTTTTTACATCCTTTTGCAATATCATATTACTCTCAGCTCTTGTTCTTGTTATTTGGTTCCTCTTTGTGTTTTCTGTATTTCATTTTATTTTTCGTTCTTGTTCTTATGCGCTAAGAGCATGCTCCTTAGGAGTGTGAGTATGCGCTTTACAAATTTTGCATTTATCATTATTATTATATACAAAACAATACAATATAGCATAATAATATCAAACCTTGTGCCTATTATCGATGATGGTGATGGGAACAAAGGACTTCTGGTTTGCGATTTTTTGCGTATGGCAGTACCTAACAGTTTGGGTGGAGAGGGTGTGTAAGGTTTGTACTCATGTTTGTTATTTTTCTGACCGCACGGAGATAATAATAATAAATGCAAAATTTGCAAAGCGCATGCTCACACTTTTAAAAGAGTATGCACTTGAATACAAGTCAAAGAGTGGTTGCTGGGGTTTTGCTTGTTATAGTAATAATAGGATATATATATAGAGAGAGCACACTTCCCGACACAGAGGCGAGCTCAATGCACTTTACAAGATAAGAGGGCAGGAGATAGAGATGCCATATGACAGAAGGGCATCATCTCAACACGCGAACAGTTATTTTATTTTTATTTTTGTTTGCCCTGTTGAGTTTACTACGAAAGAAATAGTCAAAACATTGTGAGGGAACTATATTCAACCTCATTTAATTTCAAATGCATAACTTTGTTTTTCGGGAATTTTCATCATAAGCCAGACATGTTGAGATTTATGTGGATGTTTAAATTCGAAGCAGACGATGGGCGCCTCAAGTTTCAATGAAAAGTGATAATTCGTTGGCATCAACGTTGCCTTTCACTTTAAAAGATTTTGATAATACAAAATGTCAATGTGCAAACACTTGATCATTCTACTATTTAGATAGCTAAAACTGGCTTTTGTTGGTATTCAGCTCATGGACCCTTCAAAGTTTTGATGATAATGATTGGCGCGCGACTTGTACGGAACGCGGAGTAATTTACTGAGAAATACGGTTTCACCTAATCAAACTTTATTGTCTGTACAAGACAGTCCTACAGAATTTTATATCTCAGTCACTACACACAAACATAAGTATATAAATATATACAAACAGTGCGGCTCTATGCTCCACTGGGGCTGATTAGGAACACGAGAATATACAAATATAACGCGCCGACACACCCATATACAACATTCACGGTGGAGGTTATCAAACTGCCCACAACCCTCTCCAAACACTTGGCCTCAACATATGTGATAGCCACAGGTCGGAAATCTTTAAAGTCTGTAGCATTAGGCTTCTTTGGCACTGTTGTTATTGTTGATGTGCGCCATAAGCGGGGGACACCGTAAGAGTCAAAGGAAAGCTGGAAAAGTCTGGTAAAGACTTAAGGTCCTTCTTGATGGTTCTCCCTCGTGTATCTTTGGGGCCCCCTCACTAAATAATTCGTGATCAAAACTGCCTCGATGAGCATTCAAAGATCTATAAGACTGGGGTTGTTTGTTAGATAAATGGGACAGAACTTTGTTAAAGACAGAACTCCATAACATTCCTAATGATAGGCTTGGCTGTGTTCAGATTTGGGAAGTAGTATTTTGTACAGACTCTCAGACTTCAAGGAGACATTTGAAACAGTAGGATGCAACACCATGCAGCCACGAGTTCAACACCCAAACCATTGAACATCTATATGACAAAGGCAGTAATCCTTTTCACTGATATCAGAGGTGACAGGTTCAGAGCAACCGATCTGAGTTAAGGCTGCATACGATTCTTACATTTTGTAGCGGCTTTCTCAAAAGAATCGTGACAGATTCGACAGAAGAACATGATGGTTTAGTCAACTTGTCGACAACTTGTGGCTTGCCGATGGTATAGATGGGTCAGCTAGCAAACATTCGCCATGGAGATCAATGAAGAAAGGACTAAGTTCAGGACTCTGAACAATTCTAACAGTATCAGCAAGACCCAGGGTCAAGGGCGAGAAACTACAGTCCAGAGTTTTAAATGGCTGGGCTACTTGAACGAAGGCTTAAAACCTGAGGTACTCACCAAACTGAAATGCATCTTGACCGACAAGAACTCTCTCCACTCCGAATAGCCAATGCGCTGCCTGCTCACCTCCATATTCTTACATGTGAACTTGGACTCTAACAGGGAGCAGGAAACAGAAGAAAGTGGCAGACAAAATAAACAAAAAAGAAAAAAAAGGGCAGACAACATCCAACATCCAACAGTGGACTGGTCTCTTTCATCGCACACCAGAGGAGGGAGAACCGAGAAAGTTGGGGAGATCTAGTAATATCGTCACGTGATCTGACTGCCAATAAGTGCGAAGGGACTAATGATGATGATTTTTCGCAGTTCCACCCAATAATTAACACTGTAAATCTGTATAAAAAGATCGTGATGACCACTGGGAAATGTTAACAACTCTCTTAAACTACGCACACCTGTCATTGGTCATTCATCGCCTAACCTCGAAAAGAGAAATATTTCAAAAGACTTTAATCAGTCAGCGAGATTTGTAAATACTAAAACCGTTTTCTAAAAAGTTGTATAAAACATAGACTGAGTACTTATGGAACTGCTTGCTTTCCACTACATGCACTCAAATCATTTTAATATTTTGTCTGATTCCTAGTCAAAGAGAACTTTCTGAGGTAATAATCAGTCTTGAAGCCACTGCCTTTTACATCAACCTTCTCTGCTGATGCTGTTTGGGAAAACAGGGCAGCGTCCTTCCCTCGTTTGTGTATGCCCCACTTCCTCCAGCCAGTGGAGGATATGAACTGTCTTATCGTCGTCCAGAAAACATTGCTGCTCGTCATTATCTTGCTCCTCCTCGTCTTCATCATTTGCCTCGCCCCTGACCTTGGCAGCCTTCGGCCTGGCGAAGCGAGCTGCAGCAGCGCTGCTGTTGCCCAGGTGCGGCTGAAGTCTGGTTGTGGACAGCATGAAAGATAGTTCGTCTTGGACGGAAGGCTGAAGCCGCCTCACCGGCCGAGGAAGAGTTATTTCGGGTGACGTCATGGATCTGCCGAGACGAGCCGTCACCCTATTGCCACTGATTATGTTGCTGGTGGTGGTAGTGCTGCTGATGCCAGCTCTGTTGTCAAAGAATCTTACTCTTCCTCGCGGAGCTGAAGAATTCTGCAGGCTGCTGCCGGAGCAGATAGACAGAGGTCGTCTGTAGATCTTGAACTCTAGAGCGTGCGGATTCAGGCGCGTGCTGGCGACGGCACTTCCTGTCCCCTCGGCGGGACTTGGTGGTGGAGCTTGCATCAGTTCAAAGGTTGATCTCTGATATTTGTAACGATCTCTGTTCATTAGCGATCGGGGTAAGGTCATGGTTGGCACGCTGGGGCATTTGGGAACCGTCCGCGCGGATCTGTGACTTCCCTGGGCTGTATCCAAGTCTGCAACGTGTTCTTGCTGGTTGTGGGGTTGTAGGTGATTAGGAATATGAGCCGAGGCCTTGTCGACGCTTTGAAGGCGTTGGCCGTCGTGACGTAGACCAGTAGTCCTGAGCAAGATTCGCCCTCTTCCATCGTCTGCAGTCATGGACACAGGGCGCGCTGGCTGCTGAATGTCGGGGCGATCGTCTGTCTTGTTGGAAGTGCACGTCGGGAAGTTTTGAAAAGGGGCTTGGCGATAATCGAGGTTGACGTCAAACTTGACTCTTTTCTGAACCTGCGATAAGAAAACACTGATATGGGTCAAAAATGTTGTCTTTTGTGTCACCCCCTTGTTCATTTGTACTTTTATACAGAATTTTCACCTAAATCTCAGAGAAAGTTTTCTTCATAACTTTCTTCTTAATTACTGTTGTGTAAACTGCCTTAGTCTAAATTTTTCTTTCTTTGAGATAGCCTTTTTTTTTTTTTTTTTTTTTTAGGTTTTTGGACAAAAGAAAAAAATGTCTTTGATCTGTCTCTGAAACTCTCCTTCTATCCTTTTCTCAACATCCGCCTCCGTTGTGAATCGTCTATTAGCTGTAAAGATGAAAATCTAAATGAATGCGCACAATGGCCTGCAGAAGTTTACCGAATAAAAATAACATTCGTCCAGTTTACGCTTATTCCATTAAAACATCAATTAATTTTTAACTGTGTACACTACCTTTCCCGTCGATTGGCGGCTGCTACAGGAGACGGAGGACTTGCAAAGGATGCCGCGAATCTTGCGCGCTTTGTCGCTGGAGGTGTCGGAAGCAGAATCCCTGTTGTCGCCGCCGTTCTTGAGAATGCTTTTGACGGGGTCTGCCGCCTTCTCCGCAACTGTCGCATCTTCTCGCTCTGAGGAAGCGGAACTTTGTTTAACATTCGGAAGTGGCTGCTCTTGCTTCGATGGCCCAGCGGAGCGCGGCTGGCGGAAGATTTCGTTGTACGGAGATCGCCAGAAAGTGGACGAGGCAATGTTGGGGTGCAGCCTCCAGTCCGCAGATGGGTGAAGCGCCAGCGGAGAGGCTGCACGAGCTTGAACAGGGTGCACGTGAGCTCTGGAACCCACTTCTCGCGGGAAACGGTCCAATGTCGGAACAGACGCTTGAACTGGACCTCGAATCATTGTAAGACGATAGTCTTCGTGGTAGGGTGCAGTAGTATGACACAGCAGACTCCGGGTTAATACGACACAGGGTGTGCACACATTACTATGGGAAGTGGTTAACTGGCAAGCAGTTCAAAACACTTTTTTTCCTGCAGGAGCATGTAGCTGGTGTGTCAGGCGCAACACCAACATCGTTATGCCTTGGTGCATGAAGTTTCTAAGATTTTGCATAGACTGTCAAACAATAGCGAAGAGTCTACTCAAACACTCTGAAGTGGAACGTTAGACCAGGTGAGGGTTCCTGAAAAATAAAAAAGCAAATAAAAGCCTGGTATCCAAGACAGAAAAGGAACTGTGGCAAAGTCCTTACAGATTTATTAAGTTTCAAACATTAAGGTGTAAAATTACTGGACAGCTGTAATACAAGAGTAGCATACGACGAATCAATCGTATTAATGATTTTTTTTTTTAAACACTGTATAAGCTGTACTTGTGTGTGTGTGTGCGCGCACACAAAAGCCTATCGGTGAGTGCGCGTTTGAGTCATCATAGTTTTCCGGCAACGTGTTTGCTAACGCCGTATGTGGTCTAGATGGTGAGGGCGAGATATTTGCAGAGATTGTCAGGTGCAACTATTGTGCGCCCGGCCGGCCGGCGTCAAGTGGCGTTGCCACTACAGCAGACATGTTTCGACGTTAGACTTGTAGTTAGGCGAGCGGACGTGTCCGAGTCCTGTATCCCCCAGCTTGCCCTTTCCACAGACACCCCGATCTTCCCTCTCAAACCCCTTCCCCCTCCACCCCGCCTTTCCCCTACATTTGCCCCCAGGCACCCACAGGTAGCATGGAGATGCGGACTACAATTAGAACTGTGGTACGGCATTATCTGCCAGTGCCTCACGTCCGCCTGCACATTTCTTACCTTCTGACCTAACCCTCTCATCTTTGCGGCCTTTCCATCTCTGTAAGCTGACATTCGTGCCGCGTGTTAAGACGGCAGCAGAGACTTCAGATAGAAATAAGACTTCCTTAAAATACAAAAAAAGATAAAAACAGACGTAGACACAGGACCCAACCCAATAACCCTAACGACAGGGCCAAGGGACAGCAGGGGGCAAAATTTTGACAGGGACCTTGCGTTCTCACACCTTTGTACCACTCATTGACTTGGACTTTGGCCAAGAAGCTAACGCCCTTACCCTTCCTCCCCCTTCACTCGCTTCCTCCTTGTAATTTGCGCGCCACAGGACGAAGCATTATGTGCCCGAACTTAAAAAAAAAAAAAAGCTGTACAATAAGACAGCGACCACACTAACCTAATCACCGTATATTCAGCAACGGTCTCTGGACCGTCGTCATGACAGCAAATTGAGACAACGCGTGCCTGCCGTACGGAATAAAAACACGCAGGTAACGAGTTGGCATTTGTAAGCCTACGGTGAGAACACCACTTCACCAGACTTTTCGCAAGACCCGGGGCCTCGGTGTTTATTAAGCTTCAGACTCGAATCGAAACAGTTTTGGAATTGTTAATAAGTTCAAGCAATTATTTGGCATTGTCTGGGTGAATTCACATCACGGCATAACAGCGTGTCATGTCTTGTATAATGCAGGGTACATGAGGACTAACAGTACGCATGCGTGCAAGCGTGTGTGTTAAAATATACTTAATACTGTAAATAAAAGCACGGTGAGAGGCAGCTGAAAACAAAAATTATGATCACTTGAAATGACTCACATCAGCATTATCTGGCTAGGCGGGTTACTATGATTAGTCAAGATTGTGCAACGCAAGTGATTACCTTTTATCTTCCTATTCGTGCACCCTGTGGTTTTAACTTTTTTTTCTGTGTATTTGTGAACGTGAAGACGTGCGTTATGTTTTGTGCACAAGTGCCAGTGTAGATCACGCCATATTATTTTTTGGTTGTTAATAACCAAACAATCGCCCTCTACTTCTAGTAAGCTCCACTACAACACAACTACAGCTATTTAACACATTTAAAAGTAAAGGAACGCGAGTCTGTTGCTATAGACAGAGTGGGTACTTGAACCTCGTGTAGGCTGATCGGAAACTGCAATACCTGTTAATCTTTGCTACGTATGCGTGATGTATCCAGGCAATAAATGATCGGTCCCGCCATTGAAATCAAAAAGCTACCCCTATCGAGTGCTACCCGGCCGCATGGAAGTACAAGGGGAAATTAAAGCTTAAAATCGATACATCTTTTTCTGTCTTTCACTACCGCCACGAATGATCAATAGTAGATCGTGCCAGCCTGCTTTCCAATTCAACATCTATTGTCATACTTTCTTTTTATAACAAAAAATCAGTGGTTTATTCCGTAACATGTATGGTCGAGATAGTGAAACTTTCTTCCTGAGGCTCCAGGCACTCTCAGGTTTTATACTCGAACATTTTAATGAAAACAACTAAAATTAAAATGTTATTTCAACATCAGCTGCTATTTTAAATGTTTTATTTTATAACGTTTTCGGTGTGCTCTAGCCATTATATGAGGTGTAAAAGCTAGATATTCAAGAAGCTCGAAACAGACAATAAATTCAGGTCTAAACTTTCGTAACAGGGTTGAATTACCACTCGAAATATTAATTAAGCTTTAATAATACTAAAACTACATATGTTAGATTATATTTTACACGTCAGTATTTTCTTAAGCTTCTTCGTCGATCCGGCAATAATGTTTGTGTATTCAAAACGGCTCTCTGAAGACGTCAGTTAAAAATAAACAGATATTAAAACAGGTTTGAGGCAGTCAAATAATTTCAAACAAGCATCACCTCTAATAGCAGCAGGTTGGCGAAGAATAAAATCCGACAATCCAAGAAAATACGGAGTGTGTAAAAACAGCACAGGGCAGGACAAAGGCAAGACACTTTGCACTTGCCAAGCAAGTCAGCGGCCAGTGCAGGCCTCATTGAAATTCTCCGCTCACTGTGACACCAGTCTGCCAAGCAGTGCGACACGGCGCCATCTAATCATCTCATTGTTTGTCCACCGCAGCCTCTCCATATCAAGGAGCTCTGGAGGGTAACTGGCAGCCTTTGTGTGTTCGACCCCCGTGAAAGAGAGTCCCAAGAATAGAATCTTTAAAGACTAACATAGTAACACACACTACCTCACTCTAAGCCCGCGAAGCCTTTGCTATTCGTTTGGGATAAAACAAACAAAATTCTAAGTTTGGTTTATTCTCTTTGCTCCTAGGGGTTCGCAAAATCCCTTGGAATTAAAAAAAAAAAAAGCAAAAAAAAAAAAAACAAAACAAAAAAACGAGCTGACGTCTGGGTGAAGGAGCAAGAATGTAAGCCATTTTTAAAGTTGATGGAAGGGAAAATGAATAAATGCTTTGCTCTGGGATATCTTGACTATCTAAACTACTCAGAGATGCCACCTTGTTTTCTCGATGTCACAGTCGTCGCCTATTAATTACTTCTTGTATCTTTGAGATTGAACACATTTTAATTTCTTTCAGATGTTGATGAACAAAATCAGTTTAAAAAATGAGTTCGTTTTAAGTCTACTTCTAACATATATTCAATACTCAACAACTTTTGATGAGTATTGTGGGCTGGTGTTTATTCCACGTTGCTAAGCGACCACCGGGAGCCACTCACAAGCTAGCGACAAACTTCTCTGCTACTGTTCTTTGGCGCCTCAAACTAGGACAGGTCGCCCTACTTGTCATTCGCTCGGCTGATGTCAGAATCGGCGCAGAATAAAACAGAAAACGGCAATTACCATTCCACTCATGCTTCACCAGCACAAAACCGCAGTGGCCCTGGCCAGGACCACACGCAGGTTAGCGATGGTGTGCCGAGAATTGTCTAGTGTAATTCAAAGCAAGGAACTAAGAAGTTTGAAACAACGGCTCTTCTTATTTGTAGGGAAAAAACCCAAAGAAAATAATAGTGGTAGACCTACTTATTGCTATACTTTGCGATGGCCAAAGCAGCTTCCCTAGCTTTGCTTCAAGCAGAGGGAAAAAAAGTAGCAGCCAAAGCAGTCTAGAGTAGTTTTTCTTGCTGTCCAATTAATCTAAACGACTTGCCGCTTTTTAGCTGTCGTTTTTCTTTCTTTGTAAAAGTCACTGCTTTAACTGACTTTGCTTAGACTGTGTATAACATATAATGAACAAGTGGTGCATTTTCGCGCAGTACATACATAAAAAAAAATTTCGAAATAACCATGTAATGGGAAGAGAGAGTTGGAGGAAAACAAAGAAGAGTAAAGAGGAAAAGAGATGGCGTGAAAGTGATGCACAGATTCTATAGTTTTAAGAATATCTTGCATTTTGAACGACCATGACAGAGAAAAGAATATAACATAGCGAATCACGAGCATGCACTTCTTTGCTTGTTGAAATGTGCTCACGTGATCTGGTCACAGTACAGCTAAGTCTCCCTCGTACGTTCCAACAAAGTCAACAAAGAGACCAGAACAATACTTTTTCCCGAAAACAAAAGGCGAATCATAAATGATTCCGGTGAACTGTGCACCTACTGAAGTCATTGTCTTTCCACGGAACTAGGTGCAAATTGAGAAAAGATGAACTGAAGGCAGGCGATCGCTCTCCTACCGCATTCACGACGTGCGTGAGCGGTCAACGTTCTGGTGGCGCCACCTTTCTGTAGTTAGTTCAGACAAACAGCGGGACTCGGGACGACTCTGTGAAAAACAGTGCTCAAGATTCGCACGTACAAAGCTACAAACGGTTTCTTTCTTTACCTCCAGATTTTAAAATAAAACATCTTCATCTCATCATTAGGAAGTGCTACATAAACAACGGTAACGCAATGGCCAGCATCAGGAATTGTTAACTGCGGCCATTATTTAAAATTGCTTTACTCGTGTCAGACGTTCGGGAGGAGCGAGAAATACTTTAAAGCATTGCTAGTCCGTATACATCTTTTCTTGGCCAACGTTATCTTTACAAGAAAGAATAATGAAAATAGCCCACAAACCACTTTCTTCCCTTTTAGAAGTTACACACGCACACACCCTATACACTCAACAATGGCGGAACATCCGATATCGCTATTAGTGTTGTAGTTGTTAATTACAATCAGAAAACATAATTAATTCTACAAAGCATTTTATTTTCCCGTCAGGCTGGCGGAACATTAATCAAGAGATTATTTTTTTTTAAATCAGCAACAGTTAATTAAGCAGTTAATTAACCCTGTTAATTCGGTCACGGACCTCAGTCTTGTACACAGGTACTGACAACATGCTGCTGCTTGGGAAAAGATGTCTGTTTTATGACAGTAAATATTTTGTTGTTGGTGAAGAAAAAAATCGAGCAATGTATGCACGCTAGACTGAATCTTTTGTACGCGATTGTTTATTACTAATGCTAGCTGTGAAGGGCTTCTTGTTCTGGGGGATTTTTTCACTGTTTCCTCTTTGTTTTATATTCCTTCCAGTTTACAGTTAGTACATCTGGAATCATTGCATTTACTACGTTTAAATACTTTTTAAAAGTAAATTTGAAATTTGTTTTAAGCATTTATACAGAAAACTCATAATATAAAACCCTTAAATTAGAAGAAACGTTTTGATATAAAAACCCTTAAGACGAAAGAAAAGCTTTAATATAAACCCCTTAAAGGAATTAACACTTTCATGTTAAACCTTTTAAAATGGAAGAAACATAAATATAATAAAACCCATTAGAAATGGAGGACACAATTTGTTCTTTCCTTCCCTCCGTGCCTTCATAATCCATTTTTAATTCTGCAGCGAGGGTGGAATTTTATAATCTCTACAAATTATTCTATTATGTTCATATACGTTTAACTTACTAGACATGAATTATATAAGCTTTCATGCATTAGTAATCAAGAAATATTTTTGTCGTCAAGCTTAGTGTCTTTACAACGTTGAAGTAAAGCTCGGCACGACGGGCAGACCGTGCGGTGACCTATGACTCGCGGAGATCGGCGTGTTGACTTGGTACATGTAGGAACTAGTTACTCCACCACCGTGTACAGCAATATTTGTTTTAACTTGCCGATGCCCCTCCACTGACATCCTCTGCATAGTCGCCTTCTGCAGCACTCGTTGAGTCGTTACATTCACACTGTTACACTAAATCACCTTGCTGCTTGCTGGTTTCTCTCGCGAATCTTACTTTAGAGATCTCACGATAAACTTTACCTAAGTTGTGAGCTTTGCTTAGAAAAATGTTTACATGACAATCTTATAACAAATGTTGCAGCTCAAATTTCAGAAGACCATGTTAGCTATATCAGTCTTCGACAAGTTTCAGCCCTCTTTGTACAATCCTAATGCTTTTTGAGACAGTTTCAACTTTTCTATAAAGAATCGGATGAGGTAGGTAGGTTGGTAGAAACTAGGGACTGAAAAGTACTCACAGTTCAGGTCTCGAAGTCGCCGCCAGCATTATGCCGTAATTACAGGTGGATGACGATTATAATCGCTTTTGTATAAACTAAGAGTACAATTGGATGATGTTATGAAAGCGTCCCATCCAGTTTATGTGGGTGGTCCTTAGACGTCTTTACACGCCGCGCTCTGGTTATAGTCCAGACTTTTACGGCACGGATGTCTCTACCATAACACCTGGCAATCAGTTGGTGCCGCCATCAGAACAGTCTGTTGGAAAACTGGATCACAGTCTCAGAGCTCGATGTCAGCTCGATGACACCGTCACAGCACCTGGCACAGTCTACCGCTACGCTACCCTGGAGCAGAAAGGCTGGGCAACAACCTGCGCCGGCTTTGATCACAGCAGGATGACACCATCACAACGCCTTCGCGAGGGTCTTAATTAGCCGAGGCGTGGGCGGAGCACAAGACCGGAGACCGCAGAACTAGGAGGTCATGGCACACGATCCGTTTCGAATTTCCCGACTGAAACAAGGGAGGGGGGAAGGTGGGTGCAAAAGGTGGATGTGTGGTCCGGAAAGAAACGCACACCTTCTCTCAAGTCTCGCGCATTCTCTTGACTTGTTGACTCGCTGAGCAAGCGCCCTCGTGCGTCAGTCTTCATTCCTGCATGAGACCAGCGCACCGCATGTACGGCTCCCCCTTCAACTTTTTCTCCCCCTCCCCGAACCCCACTTCCCCGCGTGACGAGTGCGAGGTGGGTTACCGCTGCTACAAGGTTTCCTTCTTGTCAACACACCTGTCCGCGGCTACCTCGCAAGACGGCCTGACACTGACGTCATCACCAGGGAACCAAGGATGGGGGAGGAAACTAGAGGAGGGGTGTAGGGTAGAGGGGGGTTAGAGAATGTGATAACAGAAGGTCGCGCTTGTGTAGCTAGCTATGTGCGAACATGTTGATCATCTGATTTTCAATTGTTGGAAGACGAACAACGAAGACAATGTAAAAGACCAAGGTGAGCAGAAGACAGTGTTTTTGGCGTTAAAAGTAAAGAGAAAGAAGACAGAAACATCGGGCAAGTGGAAGCTACAAGTATTGGTAGGAAGCTGTAATTCTGTATTCTGGACCACAGATGTTTGTCGAAAACATGGCCATAGAAAACAACGATGATCTCGTATTATGCGTCAGTGGTGGGGTTTAAGTTGCTGTTGTTGTTGTTGCTCTGGTGGGGATGGTGACGGCGGCGACAAATTGAACAAATGAATAAGAAGGAAAGAAGACTAGAACAATAATAAACCTAAAAAAAGAGAAGAAAAAAAAAACACAACAAAAAAGCAAAATAATAATAATAATAATAAAAAATAACAGCAAATGCAGGAGATCCGACAATAAAAAGTTCATAATAAATGTGAAAGTCAATTTTCAAGACGAGGGATAGAGTTCGTGAACGTTATTCTCTGCTGCTCGACACAGACACAGTGTGCACGACATTGTCACAGGGCAGTCGATACATTCTACATGACCAAAGGTAGCATTCAGCTGACCCCATTCTTCTTCAAAACAACGGCGGTCAGTACACAGAACATTCTACAACTACATTAGTCTTGAAAGTATTCATCAGCTGGCTTGAACACTGGACTGCTAGAGTTACGATATCTATCAGAACGAGGTTAAAACTACCAGAGCTGACATTTTCCCTTACATTCTATAACATATGAACATACAATTCAATTAGTGTGACAATAACAATACGTGGGCCTCAAATATAAACACACCGCTGTAAAGATCACGGTGATTCCCACATAGATATCGCATGGCGATAAGAGTTTAGCCGCTGTGTCACGGAGACTTGATCTTGTAGGTCTTACTGGCTACGGCTTGTTCCTGCTAACAACAATAGCTTCTTGTCTCGCAGTAAGTTAACGGTCGATTGCTCGTCTTTTTATTGTTTTCTTTTCGCAGCGACTACTCGGAGTTCTCTTCGCTACAATCCGTCGCTCCCTTCCACGCACGCATACACACTCGCACGATCGAACGAACATGACTTATCTGTAGTAGAGAAGATATACTGCAGCACGTGAATAAAAGTGCTGACATTTGGCAACAGGTGTGGAAATGACTTACATGACTTATGCCTTCGCCACTAAGCATGTCTTTAAGACACTCTTTCTCCCGCACTCCCACTGTTCATAAGGTCAAGAACAAAAAATACTTAGCAAAGTCAACGTTTGCAAATAACTGAGCTATTATTGTCATTCGAGCACCCACCCACCTTCCGCACCTGCTCACCTTACAAACCTGCCCGCCCCTTCCCCGAAATAAACACACGTCTGTAAATAATATTTTCGACAATGGGTGATTAATAATAAGCAAGTATTAATAAAGATATTTAAATAAGGGTTGTTCAATGTTGTCTAAAATTACACGTTTCACGACAGACAATAAAAGCATGTTTTGTTTTATATGTATATCAATTCTGTTATGTATAATATTTTCAGAGAAATGAGCTCACCTGTTTATTCCAGAAATTCTTTCAAGTAGTTTTCTTTTGGTTGTCATGACACAACGGACAAGCGAAAACAGCTGCACTGGTTGGTCTGATGGTCAGAACAAAACAACAGATAACATCAGTTTATATAAACAAGCAGCTTTTGATGTTGTATAGCAATGATTTAAAATTCTATGCCAATCTAAGTTGTCTCCAATAGCGTAAGATTATAAGCTGCACAGAACTGAAGCCCTCACTGTAAGGCTGCTTTCACGTGTTCATTAGAGGAACTGTACGTAGGATGGCCAAGCGAGCGTTTGTGTTGAACAAACGAGCAAAATACATCCTTCAAACAAGCGCAGATGCTGTATTTTTACCTGTAACCTTTGGCGCGAGAGTGTCTCTGCTACATTTAGCTCCACGCTGTGGGCGCTCAGCTACTGGGTCTACTTAAGATCGTGACTAACTTCTAGGAAGAAAAACACTGTCCCTTTCTAAACCTTTTATAAATAACCTTTTCTAAACCTTTTATAATAGATCGCGTGATTCTATTGATAGAAAAACAATCCACGTCTAATTTAGATGGTTTCTGAAATAATTCCTCTGAGCACTATAGTAGCATTTAGCTGTGAGGCTTTGGGGTTTTCGGCCACTCCCAACTCAAAATGCAGGCAGTTTAGAGGCCAGGCACGGACTATGCAGGTAATTACTAATGGCTTTTTTTCAGACTTTCAATCATTGAAACTTCCGAAAAAAGCAATCGTGGAGAGTCTTTTTTTTTGCTGAGAGTTTGACGGTTATGTCCACTGTCCACAGAAGTTACGAAACTCCTACGATGAGAATGTTCCAAAATGTGTTATCGACCTCCCACTGACCCCGACCGCAAATTTTGGTCAGCCTGAGGCTTACCGAGCAATAAGACTTAAATACCAGGCGGCTAGGCTGCGAGCCTGACAATGCTACCTGTTGTGCGGCGGACCGCCTACACCGACAGATCGCACGAACTGCTGGCAGACGATTTTTTCCCAGTCAACCACTAAAACGAGGCATGCTACTACAAAGCTTCCGGTTTAGTCACATTCTTTGTTTAGGCTCGCCGAGACTAACAGCAGAGAACTTCGCAAGAGGCTAAACGTTGGTCTTGGCAGACAGAAAGCAATCCACATATCCACCTACCCATGCTGCACGTCTGGGGAGAGAGAGAGAGAGAAAAAAAAAAACAGATCGAGGGACTCCAGAAGTGAGAAATCTGAGGAGGGATACCAAAAACAAAAGCAAAAACAAAAACAAAAGAGCAACAGCTTGTGTGGTGCCGTGGAGGATGATACATAATTTGAGCAGATAGATCAACACAGAGATAAAAAGAGAGAAAGAGCTTCTAAAATAAAATTAAACTTCCAGAAACGATGTGGTCCTTTAGCAGCAAGTAAACAATCATTACAGTTTTTGAATTAATAGTTCTTTCATTCATTCATGTTTTGCGTAATATTTATCCTCTAGAGTGCACTGTTCTCTGATTTGGCCAATTAAGACATCAAATGAAGCCAAGTCGTTAATGTTTACTTTTTTTGTTCTTGACATATTTTTAATGCTTTAATGTTATTTTTACCACTTTCGCATTCCGATAGCTCTTTCGTCACATTCTACGTACATTATGATTATACGTACGTATATGTAAACCAGAACCTGTTTTGCTGATGACCTCATACTTTTCCCTATCATAAAAGCAGCACAAAGCCTCCCAGAGGTAAATAAGTTGTTATTCTGAATGAAACGCGTTGACGTGTTTGTGAGCGCCTGGTAAATCCGTTCGTTGTGATGTTACGCACATGCTACTAGTTAGATATATCCTCCTTCTTCCTGACCCCACCCCCTTTCCTTTGAAGCAGCGACTCAGAAAAAGAACTTTCCGGTTTCCCTGCTCCTTGCAGCCTTTCACCTCCCTGTCACGTCATGTTTTGTTTTCCGACCAACCTTAATTAACCAGGACACAAATCTCATCAGCATTTTCGCACATTTCTCCAACTTCACGTACGTGGGTGACGTCTCGCACAGACTGTCCAGATGCACGTGACTGCGATCTCTGGGGCAAAAGTTAGGGACAAAAACACTTCCGCTTTGAGACTTACAAGTATGCCTGATGTTGCAAAATACACCAAAAGTAACGGGCTTTTTAATTTTTAAACGCATGGCTAGCTCTTTCGGGAAATTAACCATGGCTCTCGTGGGTACGGGAACGCTAAGACACTCTTTACTCTGTACGTCACGTAAGCGAAAGGGTTAAAATAAGTGTAACATTGTGAGCACTCTGCGTTATCGTCTGTCATACGGTAAAGGAAGCGAGCAATTGACTGAAGTGTTCTCCTCCTGCACTTCTTTTTATCGAATCCCCTCCCATTTTCCAAACCATGCGTTTCCTGTTCATGTCGGCACTTGCAAGAGCATACTGTCAAACTAGGCCTTAACTGGTTATGGTATTCATTCCCGTAACAATGCATAGCCAATTACTGCTTTTAGAGTATTTGTGTTTGAACGATCTTGTACTTCATGCTTGCTAAATCCATTCGACTGTATAAATCAAATGCAGGAGACGGATTTAGGCAGTAGCGACTCCTAGCACACACCTCTCAAGTGTTATCATGTGATTTTGAGTGATCGAGCTTGAAGAGAGAGACACCTGCTTGTTAAGGGTCCCTCCCAGGTATGCAACTATACTCCTCCCTTTAGTAGGGCGGTCACACACTTTGATTGTACCAACGGAGTGTGAACCTGTTTCTCGGAATCATCGCGAATCTACTGCCAAGAAGTGAAATCTTCTGACCGGAAAATAAACTTTAGTCAAGAACCTTTCATTACTAAATGAAAATAACGACCATTATTAAATGTAGCACAATTAGAGCTTAAAGATAAAAAGTTAAATGTTCGTAGATATACATAGCTTCATATTCACAAAAAAAACCTCGTGATCTACATGGCCTATAGACAAGAAGTGGAGAAGGATTTACGAATATCTCCTTGGGTGCACCAAAACACGTATGTAGGGACAAACACCATAAAAAAAGAGGCAAAGGAGGAGCCCGTGGTCTAGTTCATTTAGTGCCCCGCAGCTGTAACTGTAAACTGTTGGGGAGAAGCAGTCCAGGCATGTATCCAGGTGGTTTATAATTATATTACAGAAGGTAGGTGGTGGATAATGATTGTTAATGGGTCGTTTGCAACCACGCGAAGCACACCTTAGCAACGAGTCTTAAGCTCTGTCTGCCATCTTGCTACCCTGGATATGAGGATTTATAGGTATCGTTTTCAATTACAAAAGTGAATTTAAATATTAAATAACCTTATTAAGCCCATTACATATTAAAATATTAGTGGGATGCAAAATTTCTCAGTAATGATTAGGTAAATCGACGACCAAAGATATTTGGATCAAATATTAAACTTTGTTTCTATGTTACTTTTCACACCATCAAAACGGTTTTTAATTTAACATGTAAAAGAACTGTCAAGTAAAAACAACTTGTAGATGTGTTCTTTTAAGGATATAATAGTGATCCTTTTCTCTTTCCGCTAAAAATGAAAACTCCATTTCTGGAACTTCTAATAAAACGATGAGATAATACAAGAGAAATTGCTGTTAGTATTTTTCGTTTGCAAAAGAATATACGATAATTTTTTTTTACATTCCATCTATTATAAAACCTGACCTGACCATTGGAGACAAAGTTTACTATGACTATAAAGGAGAGAAATTTGCAGGCAAAGCATTGGCCTCGAATTATCTATACGGAGTTTTCCTTGCAGCTTATACACATATACACACAGGAGCGCACTTGCCGCGCACACACAAAACATGCCAACATCATTAAGCATCATCCTCTGAGAGAAAAAAAGAAAAAGAAAAAGGAAAAAAGAGGTTATGACGCTGTACAGTGTATTTAAAGAAAGGGTCCGATGGAGACAGCGGGCTTTGCTCAGCAATCGCTGCCCCCGCGATGCCAGTCCAGTCTGTATTAGCTGTGGGGCGTGTCTATTGACACTACAGCATGTGAAGAGCTGTGCAGACGGTCATAGTTACAGAGTTCTTCAAAGCAGGCTCCACAGCAGTCTGCGTCATCAGAAACACAAAGAAAGGGGTGCTGCAGGTCTTGGCCATTGTCTTCCCGCGGTCTGCTCATCATTCGACAAGAAAACTGTAATTCTTTAAAATCACTGAGCGCCCACTCGAGCTCCTGAGCTGTTCGTGACCGCTAAGTACATTACATATGAGGGCAACTTCTACTAATACAAAGAACATAACATACGCATACGAGGGCAACTTCTACTAACATACAGAAGGAACAGCCATATAATCACCCGTTAGCTACCAATCTTTTTATGGTCAGCTTTTAGTTGCTGATTAAGGCGTGTGGATACAGGGTGAAAGATCCAGCTAGTGGTTTTTGTTTTCTTGAGTGTAAAAGTTTAGTGTTCCTTCTGCCTAGATTCAGTTTCCAGTTTCATCAAAAAAGTACATGTACAGTTATGGGATCCGTGTGAGAGGGTGGCCTTACCTTGAACTGTATTTGAAAGGTACACTTATTTCTGGAAGCTGGCAGAAACGTACGGGGATACCTTTTTTTCACTGTGCCTTCGACTCCAAATCTGGCAGGTACCTCGCAGTTCCACAAAAAGTATGCTGCTAATTCTCCCTCGGAGATTGTCCTGGCTAAAGGATCGGAGGATTTCCAAAAAATTGTTGAGAAAGCTTCCGTGGGTCCCCTGCCTTAGGCTATAATCGACATCGTGTTGTCTGGCTGAGTGGATAATGGGATTTACGTATGGTATAAGTGTGGAATCAATCAACCTACCACCTGGGTGTTTTATGAATGGGTTGGAGTGTGTTAGTTACGTCATGAGAGCATACAAACTCTTTAAAAAAACCGCACACTTCTGAAACCACCCATCTCGTCCAGCTTTCAATCAATAAACTGGCATTGATGAATCATGTCTTGGTCTTAGTCTTGCCCCTTTCCCCGTTCTCCAAGCATGTTCATTCATTCATCCCTTGGCCAGCTACGATGATCCATTAATTGATACCAGTCGCGGGAGGAACAACTGCATGGACGCAGCGGCTGACAAGGTTTACTTAGGCTTATCATGAACGGTGGTATGCAAGTCGTGTGTAGTATGATGTCTATTGTTTGTGGTATCCATGCACTTTTCTTTTTTGGTCTGCCCCTGCTTTTTGGTACCGTGAGGGTCAGTCTTACACGGGGAGTCTATAAGCACCTTATTCCTAATCATCCAAACATGGGACACTGTATGTAACACCTGTTGGTAGGTCCGGCCGTCGGGGGAATGGCATTAAGATCGATGATGATTGGAAAGACTGAATCGCAAGGGTGCACAAGCACAAATCGATAGATACCCTGATCCTCCCGTGAAATTTGACTATTGAAAACAAAAGTGAATAACTGCTCTAGCAATTACAGTATATTGCATCAGCATAAGCATTGAAGACTACCTCAATGGCCCGGATATATTAAGCGCATCGATAAAAGGATTTTATAACCAAAAGTGTTCTTTGGGATGTACTTCTTCTTTTAGTAGTACTTAGTCGCGAATGGTTTTTTCCAGTTCCCTAATGCTACTGAAAACCTCAAGTGTAGTCTTAGTTTTATGAACAATCGCACATACCTGAAACAAGTCCTGTGTTCTTCCAACTGAAGCGAAAATCCTTAAGTTTCTTCAACTGGAGTCCTACAAAACGTCTCCAGAAAGATAGGCACGTATACTGGCTGTGTTGAACATGTTTTCGTAGTTGAGCGTTGTTATTTTGTTACGAATTCAATTTTCTGGCCAGCGACGTTAATGTTGAGCTGACCCACACTCATCTGCCGGACAGCTGTGATCTAGCCCGCTAGATCTAACTATAGTTCTAGATCTTTCCAGCAGTTGAGCGGATGTGCATGGCTGACATCAGTCTCGCAGCCCAGAATGTTCGGAGCGAATGCATGAAAGATAAATGTTTTTAAAACTTTTCGTCAGATGCTACAAACACACATAAGTGCAGAGAGAGAGAGAGCACAGAAATCGTAGAAGGAATAATCACGAACCATATTCCTGTCAGTGGAATAATCATCAAGAGAGTGCACGTGTCGCTCTTAGCTAGCATGCAAGTCTGCTAATCGTGTGCTCGATCGTCGCATGTACAAATTGTAAGGATTATCTGGATTCGGTTTGATAAAGAAACTGGCACCGTAGATCCAAGGACTCACGAGTCATTGACAACATAAACGCGTGGGTCTTATGCAGGGATGGGGAGTAGCTGTAGCTAGGCTACAGCTACTGTAGCTGGCTACAAATTTTGTAGCTTGTAGCTTAGCCGGCTACAAATTAAAAAAAAGTAGCTTGTAGCCGTAGCTACATTTTAGAAAGTAGCTGTAGCTTGGCTACATGTTGGCTACTTTCACGACCATTCGTCGACAGCGTGTCAGCAAGACGACGACAGCCACTGCTCTCACTGCTCGGTGTCTTGACAGCCAGACACCCACGTTTCTCGAACGCTCAGTAACCGGAAGTACTGTGTCGTCCACGTGGCGGGAGCGGTATTTTGTTTCATTTGAAAAACGAAGATGGACGTACCCATCAATTTCCAGCCTTATTTGAAATTTTTTACATTTTGCGAAGCCACAAAATGTGGG
>SRHC01000321.1:437238-519928 GCA_004794325.1 Pomacea maculata
ATGTTTATCGGAAAACTTATATAATTTCTTTTGTCACTAAAACAGGATGAGGAAAAAGATCCAGAAATGTTTAATATAATCGTAAAATACGTGTACTTATTGAGTGAAAAAGGCCAGGGGAGGAAGGGGGCAAGGAATGAATGAAAGCATTTATGGATTCACTAAATAAAATTGTCGGTATATCGCAGTTCTCCGTTTCATTATTATAATAAAAACTTTGTAAAGCAAGTAATAGTGTTTTGTGTGTATGTTTGATGTTTGTGTATGTTGCTACAGCCAGCTGGCTACAGCTAACTTGTTATAACATCACGCTTTTAAAAGTAGCCAAAAGAAGCTGGCTACATTTTAAAAGTAGCCCAAAGTAGCTGGCTACTTTTTGGAAAATTGTAGCTGTAGTGTAGCCGGCTACATTTTGAAAAAAAGTAGCTGTAGCCTAGCCGGCTACAAATCAAAAGTAGCTTGCCCATCCCTGGTCTTATGCATTAACTCTTTTTTTCCGTCTTTCTACTGCAGCGTTTTTATTCTCTGCTGGACTGAGTTTTACTTTACGGTTCACATTTTTTGCAGTTCGTCTCATTATCTTTCCTTGAAATTTTTATTTTCCTACTAAATCCTATTTTTATGCAGCACAGTCCCTTATGCCAAAGTGTCTGAAATGATAAATGCTCGCGGAGTTTTTGTGTGCTATTGGTCTATCAAAACTGATAGGCGGTGAAAGATGTCAACAGTCACCAATGACACACACACAGCAAGAGCATGCTCCCACATATAGAAATAAAGCAAGCCACAACATTCTGCTTTTATATATTTATTCGAAGCATGGCCAAATAATCTGACCTCAGTGTTTCCCATGAAAACCTCTCAAGATCGATCTGAAATGAAATCCACACACTCATAGGTGAACTTAAACGATACTATAAATACTTAGAATTATTGGTATAATATTTCACTTTCTGTTGTTATCGTACAATGCACCATAATATGCAGTTTGTAGGTTGTACTAGTACTAGAAGCTAAATATATATATATATTAAAATACTACACAACTACGCTGCATGTGTGATTCTTAAAGCTGCGAAATGCGACCATACACTGGCTTCCCATCTATGCCACATTCCTTACAAACTGTGCTTTGTTTTAGTTTCTTTGCAGGTTCCTGCCCTGCCATTTTCTAAGTACTTCTCTTTCCCTAAATCCCTCCTCGACAACTCTTCTCTTCATCCGGCGATCATAATTATGCTATCCATGACGCCAGACAACCAAATTAAATATAGTCATAGGATTTTTTAGAATCCTTTAAATATGAACTAAAAACATGTCTTCCATGACCATTACTCATAAAAAAGTCCACTTAATCCTAGCACACTTTCTAACTATTCCTCTTACTTTTTTTTTACCGATTCCTCTTTGCATCTTTTATGTCTGTCTTTTATTACTTGTCAGTACTGTTATTTTTCCTTTTGTTCTTTCTTTGCTATGTCTTATGTCTCACGTGCTGAGAGCATGCACTTTATAAATTATGCATTATTATTATAAACAGTGTGAACAAAGATTACCTTGAAATTAATTACAGGATTACAAAATGAATCTGAAAGTAATCTGTATTAGTTGACTAATTCCATCTTTATAAAAAGACTCATTTTCATGTTAAATTAAAAAAGTTTAAGTAGTAACTGTATTCTATAAACATTAAATCATAGACTTTATCGATATTATACAGATTCCTAGCTCTCAAATAAAATACCCTCTAAAACGAAAAAAATTATTCAAATTTAAAATGTTACAGAACAGTCCCACCTCAAGAACTTTCAAACGGGCCACGTGTGGATGACGACTAAAAGAACGCAAGCGTTTGTACAGCTGGTTAGCTGTGGAATAGAGGTAGCAATCTGCAGACAGAGAAGAATTCAAAAATAGCAAAAAATTTGTCACAATTATTGATGATAATGGTAACAACAATGGTTGCTGCTATCAGCCTCTACCTATTTATTTAGTGTGGAAACCATGATAAGATGCTCGTATAACTGAATGTTGTTTTAATACAGATGTATCCCAGCTAAGCCAGTGACAAAGTACTTGTTAATAATTTTTGTTATTGTACAAAAACATTTAAAAGTAGCTGTGAGGCAGTAGCCTCTATTTTGGGTCCACAGCTCAGGTGTACAGTAACAGCTGAACTAAGATTATCAACATGCAATCCAAACGCAAGGTAGAAATCACTAAATCATTCTAGTTTAAAAAGCTTTTTCAAAGACTTGACCGCATGATATGGCCTTCCTTCTGGACCATTCTCAAGCCCAGACCACAATAAGCGATTCTGCAATATCCTGCAAATACCCCATGCATCCAAACAAAAATCTCATGAGTGGCAAGGTATCTTTTGCTGCAATGCAAGCAAATAAGTCTATCCAAGAGTGACATCATCTGAACTCTTATCATAAATAATACCATAAAAGAATACAAAAGCTGTTCATACCTGGGTAGATTTCTGGATACACTAGTGACCTTGGGCAGAGAGGATAGCAGCCAAGATAGACTGCTTCAAGCCTTGTTAGAAAAATTATAAAGTGAATACTTATTAAAATTCAAATATTGATATTACATATAGGTAAATACGCAAGAAGAAATTGGAAAACAGAACTTATAAAGATGAAGTAATGTATGTCTTGAAAGTATATGATCTTGGCATACTTTGATGAAAATGCAGTTAATTACCAAGACAGTCGTACTGTTTCCTCTCCCCCTTCGTTAAACAATGGCATTAAGAAGCGATTAAAAAAGTGTCTGCTCTTCAGTGGTCACAAATGTGACCATACGTGCTAGAGAACTTTCTTGGAACTATGTATAAACAGAAAATCCCATTTGTATAGCAACATACAAATGAAAAAAGGAAAACAAATTTTATTACACCTTACAGCTGTATGACACTTACATGGCAACACCAAAAAACTCATGTTTTGATGTTGAAACAACAATGTCAGCTTCTTGTAAAATCTTGAAGTAATCTGATTTTTGAGTTTGAAATCCCCAGTGCTTGATATGGTCTTTTAGAAGAACTTTTGCCTCTTCAAAGATCTCTATATAAATGCAGAGTTAAAAATTTTTTTAAAAACACGAAAATGAAAATGCAAAAAGTGAACCAAAAAATCTCAATAAGCACATCCAAAAATTAAATTAGCCTTGTACTCTGTACAAAATGGTAACCATAAAGTAATATGATAAAATGAATATTAAATACTTAGCTTCATTATTTTGTAATTGATTCTGTATTCTTATATCCTTGCTCTGATAAGAGGCTTACTAGATGTATGACACTCATTATAACGAACATCTGACTATTCAGCTGTTGTTTTCTTTTTTCAATAAAGCTTAAAGATACAGTATGATAAGTCTAAGCCTATAAACAACCATTCTGGATTAAAAACATGCCCTAAAGAAAATTGGACATATTTTGGACAACCACTCTGATAAGAGACATACTAACTATTCAAACTGATACTCTTTCTTTAAAAGACCAGTTTAAGTAGTCAGTCCTCTTGACAATTCCTGCAGCTCATATAAAACAACATGCATCACAGAGTAATATTTATTTCTCACCTGGAATGTCTGTAAATGCTTCACCCACAATAGACAAGGTAAATTGAAGTTTTTCATCATGCATCTTAAAAAGGACTTGAAAAAATGTCTGTGGATCCTTGTCATGTTCCCTGAATGAAAACATGTGCCATATATGTGCAAGAGCTCTAATTAGGTCATCTTTCTACGACAATTTCTTCTGATTTTATGCATAATGTAATGATAATATTTTCTGTTTCAAAACAGCAGCCAAACTTGTTGGTTATTTAAAAAAGCAAGCTTTTAATAAAATTTATTTGGGGTTGTCTCTGGGCAGGAAAACCATTTGTGACAGGAAAAAATACTGTAAATTTTGGACTATAAGCTGAGACTTTTTCCTCCAGTTTTAAACATTGCGGCTTAAACAGCAATGGGACTTGTTTATTGGTTTTTCAGATTTTGATTAATTTTTCAATGTCCTCTATGTTAAAGTGTTAACTGTTCACATTTTTAAATCAAAGCTGCATACAACTTATGTTAAATAAGAAAACAAGTGAAATGAAAGAAAAATACTGAGTTTTCACCATCTGTGAGGCCACACAATATGCAAACACTTGAAATTCTGTCTATCTCCTCCAGTTTCTGTCGGTATACAAAAATCTGAATCATCCCTCCCTTGTTTTCCTACAGCAGCAAAGTTGAGCTTTTTGTTGTCTGGCTCTGTTTCAGTGGTTGGCAAGCTCTTCTGACAGCTAAGCAAGATCACTTTAGAGTCCATACAAACAGGAATACTCTGTGAATATTCTGACTGTGGCAGGTCTTCAGTGACCGATGCATCAATGCTTGTCTTGTGATGGTCACTTCCTTTAGTTTCATTTTGAAACTGCTTAATTTGTTCATAATGCATGGGAAAGTACAATACTCGACATTTTGGCCGAATGTCATCTTCAAGATCTTTTGGTCTGTAATCTGGCATCAGTTTGAAAAATTTCTTGATAGAGCAGAGAAAGGACTCCATGTTGTATTTAGAGTTGAACAGAATAGCGTCTGCAACAAGACTAATAATAAAGAGAATATTACATCAGATAAAAGTATTTTTTGGAAGAATAAATAATCTAATATCTTAAGATCTTGACTTGAATTAATTCTCCAGTTCCTTTCTACATACCTTTCTCTTTTACAAGACCCATACATGTAAGGCTTTTGGTCACTGTAATTATATAGATGGTCTAAATATAATAATTTACAACGATGAATTATCTCTTTCAACCCTTTTAAGATACCAGAACCTCACACATGCTTTCAAAACTCATGCATACATCCTCATACTCATCAGGTGTACACATGCATATAAATTTGAATATGACATTGTGTTAATACATCATGCCATAGCCTTGTCATTTTATGATGTGATAACACTATATGCTCACCAAGACATGATCTGGTTGTAACCATACTGAAAATCTCTTTCTTGCTGTTTGCGCACAGGATATTGAAGTTGGTTTTCATGAAAATAAATCACTTTGTGGAGGCCTGCTAGGTCTGGCCTCAATGCAGTAAGTTCGGCAAGATTTAGCACAGAACTGGCAAATAGTACTCTGGAAATGTATTTTAAAAAAAAAGCTCATCTGAATTAATGCTTTAGCAACACCATGAAATGAGCACTTCAGGCTTGTTATGGTCAGGAAAAAAGAAACTTCAGGAATATCTTCAAGCACAATTTACTCATAATTATATTCTAACCAATTCACTTCATGTTTTGTTTCAAGAATTTAATATATAACCATGATTAACATATTGTCTTGGATGCCCAACAGAGTTAATCTTTAACGAATCGTGACTGATTTCTTTTTCTTGCATTAGTGATCTGATTCAGGCCAGTTGGATCAACAGTGGAAAAACACATTTTTATTCATGTCTGTATTACATAAGTTATATATATAATACTTATGCACAGAAACAACTAGTAATATGGTATCATCAAAAATCAAATGCTAAAGAAGCGCACCATCTATATGATAAATGGTAAAACAAATCTGAACATAAGCTATCAAAATAAGCACCTACTTAAAGTGATGATTGAATGGTATGTTGCGGCTAAAGTACAAAGCAGATGTGCGGGCACGCCAGTGCCACTTTTTGCCTGACATAACAGTAAGATGTGCTCTGCCACAGATTGCTTCATCAGCCATGAGACAGTCCATGAGCTGTTTGTGAGAACCACAGTAGAATGGCTCAATCAAAAGTATGTCATGTGCATTTTGCTGGCTCATAGACGACGTTTCATTGAAGGACAGAGCCTCATTCATGTTTGGGTTCTGCACATACAACAGAATGATAATTTTCATTAACTTCCATAACAATTCTAGTAGAATTGTGCAATGTAGGGTAAAACCTTAAACCTCATTTTATGCGATGTAAAATGTCATGGTAGATAATCCATAATGCTCATCTTTATGTTGTTTGTGCCTATGCAACTGAAACAAAATGAGATTATAAAACTGCACCACATTGTCATTTTCTAATCTTCGTTTAGCACTAAAACTACAGCTTAAAATGTTGTGTATTCTAAAACACTATAGTTGTATATCTATTAACTTGCATCGTTTATCTTGGTAGCTGTCGAATCCATGCATGGTATATGATTAGGTGCGTGCGTATGTGCTGTGTTTTCACTATCATGATCATCATCCATCCTTTGATTCCAAGTGAGGTGGCCCGCCAGTACTTGTCGTCGAAGGTGAGACAAAGTGGTTATCTACGAGGGGAAAAACGAAATGTAACGTGACTCCATCTTTTCTGAAAGTATGGAAGCTTTTCGTCATAAACGTAAAAGCAGTAACTTTTTAATTTAACAAACATTTTAAAACGGTAAACCTGGTAAGGCTGGGGTGAAATTAATTTATGGCGTAGGTTTGGTAAATCCTATTTTAATCCATCAGGGGAGCTTACCGTCTGGCAACCGAGATTATTAAGGGGAGACAATAAACAACTTTGTTTATTTTGTTATTTATTATTTTAATTAATTAATTTATTGGTCTAAAGACCAGAGGGCATTTTTATCCATAACATCAGATAATAACAACCACACAATAGTGTAGGGAGGGTCGTCTTCATGACGGAATGATGTGAAACAAAATCAAGATGGCGGGCGAGGTCCGCTCTACAGTCCGCTTTCGAATCTCAGAAAAACTGTTCACGGACGTCTTGGCCAGATTATGTATAAGTGTGACATTAGTTGTATTTATTGCTCATCTGAACTCTGTACATTGTGAGTCACTCTGTAAATGTGACCAGGGAGAGTGTGTAAATGGATCCTGTATATGCTACACTGGTTGGTCAGGAAATTTTTGCGATACTTGTGGAGGAAGAATCACGTATGTTTATATGAATACTATTTCTTTATTTCTTTATTCTGATATGTTTTAATGCAGAATTTGTCCATTATATATATATAGCTGATAAAACTGTTATGTGCGGTTGATTTCGACTGTTTTACGTTTTATTCAATATTTCGTGAAATTTATTACTTGTTTTATTAGAATCTCGTTGAGGTTTGTCATCATACTGATGTGCACCTCCTTCATTAGTTTTAATATGAGGCGCCCGCTGATTATGATTGGTAGAAAGTGCGTCCTTCCCTCCCTCTAACACATAACTCAGTCTCCACTGCCAAGTGCTAGTAGTAGTAGCACAGTCGATAAGAGACACTTCCTTATTTCTTTATCACTCATGTGTAGTTCTTGTATGTGTCTACTTGTGCTGCACCTGAGTTTAAAACTAGAAGAAGAAATCCAGTCTAAAGTTTATCATGCAGGGTTGCAGTTTTTACTGAAAACTGAAAATTATTTGGACTGACATTTTTTATGAGATAAAGTACTTGTTCTCAGTACATTTAGTTCTCAGTACTTCTTACATGATCACTGTATTTCATCTATAAATGGCAGATCAGCAAATTAAAAATGTATTTTTAGACATAATGAAACATATCCACCATTGATTCACTTTTGTCCTCACAGATTTTCATTAAATGTACATGTACTCATTTATTAGAAATAGTTACTTCAAAGCATTTTTCTCTTTAGAAGTGACCTAATATTTAAAGTTACCACTAAACATATAAAAATGACACAGGTTTACTATACATTGTAAACTTTTGTGGTAGCTGAACTTATGACAGTTGTTAGGTGCTGGAGAGAATAAGAGATTACAGTTTACTCAGAGCAGTAAATCACTGTTGAAGTGAAGGTGTAGACTGTTATCAACATTTTCAGTCGTAACCTATTTATATACACCATACAATGTGCTGTCCATGCATGATAGCAGTAAAATTGTCAGATTTTTTCCTGGCAGTGCACACATCCTTTGGTAAGAAAAGTGATGATAAAACTTCATGGAAGAGAATTACAAGCTACAGAGTACAAAGTAAAAGTAAGGGTGGCAGGGTGGATATGCAGAAAAAGGTTAAAATCATTTAAGATGAAAAATTTCTGGCATTTTTTTAGCACTGAAAAAAATACAAGTTAGAGTTTGTTTTTTTTCTAACTAGACTGGTGTTATAACCTTCCCACATTTTTTAACCAAATGTCAAACATTGGCCGCAGGGAACTGGACAAATGGGATAGTAATGATGTAAAGGACTGGCACACAAAAATACTCTTGTGATAAAGGCATATGTCAGACACCAAATGTCCGTACTCTGCCTTTATATAATATTTAGCTTGATGTTACAAGGAGTTTTCGTGTTCTGTAAAAATAATATCTATATTATATTAATATTTACCTTGAAGAGAGATTTGTTATTTTTAGCACATAATTAGCAAGTAATCTATAAATGTCCTGTTGACTTTTGCTGGAAAAAGGTTCTTTGTTCAATATAGACTAAGAAGGAGCAGTCTTTTTACTTGTTTGAATGCTGCATAACATGCATCTTGAGCATAAGCCTAATACAATAGCATCTGTGTAATTAAATAGTGTTCATAATTTTTACTACATGTATATACTTTCTCTTTTATTTCATGAATTAAGAAATATTGAAAAGGTATTCATGCTTCATTCATCCATTCTCCCCAAAAATTGTTACAAAAAGGCACAGTGATGGTAAATACACATGAAACAGTTTTAAAGCTCAACACTTATATATGATAAATGAGAAAAGATTTAGAACATAAAGTTTCGGATTCTATAAGTGATGTTATCGCAGAATTTGTATTCCTGTCTTAACCTCTTAGCACTGCATAAAAGCAGAAGTATTACAAAGATTAGCTAATAACTGAGGACCGTGAAGACAACAGTGGTTGATGTTTGTTTTTCACTATTGCTGCTCTCAGGGAAACATTTTGATCAAGAAACCAAAGGAGAAAGCTTGAACTTTATGATAAAAGTAATGAAAATTGCCTTCCCTGTGTTTTCCCGGCAAAGCCACGATCATGGCTCATTGTGCTAATAGGGTTAATCATCTTATGCTATTAGCATTACATTTTGTAGCAGTAAATGTCCCACAAATCCCATAAGCTTGTGTCATAATATTTATCAGTGTTGAGGGATGGAGAACACTCCAGGCACAGTAATTCATGGCATATTTTTAGCCACATGACAGTTATCAGCCAAAATTTAATGGTTTTCAACATTTACCCCACTTTCCAAGAAATTTCCATCCACTTCAAAATGAACTTCCATCAGAAGGATTGCTCAATATATATTAATGTATATTTAAAAATCATATGTTTTCCTTGTGCTGTCTTACTGCTGATAATAGGGGCAGTCTGGTGGCATAATGGTTAGCGCCTGTCACCAATACCGTGAAGGTTGGCTGTCCTGGGTTCAGCTCTTGTCTCAGGCACACTGTTTTTTTCTCTGCATGTGGCATCTCTTTACAGGGCTGGGTGCCTTGCTGTGGTATAGCCTTAGTTGTTGACTTGGTGTAAAACACCTATTCCATTACTGCTGATAATCCCTATTTATACCTGTGTTATATGTAACATGGTTTGTTAAAATTTCAGCTAATTTAGACAGCTTTCAGTCAGTTTTTTTTTTCATGGTCTGTTCTTTTGGCACAATATTCCATGCCCTAACTCATAGGATGGATCAAGCTACAACTGTATTCTGGGAGAAATCAAGAAAAATTTGACCTAGTTGAGAGGTGAAAAGTGGCTACAGTGTTCGCTACATATGTTGCACTTAGCAACTGCTGAATTTCTGCTGGCTAAATCCTTAAGGATTTCTTAGAGAATTAAATGGCTCATCTAGTTCCTTCAGCCCACACCACTTCTATATGATAGGCACCTTGCGTCTCTTATGAAGGTTGATTTTTCTTGGTCAGCTTGATAGCAGAAGGGGTGATCAGTATATTGTAAATAGGATATTTTTGAGAAGCTGTGCATATGTGATAATAGTGACCTTAAAGCCACACAAGCTGGTCACATTGACACTATATGTTCAAAATCCTGTTGCCTGCATCATTATTTCAGAGTGAAAGATCCAGAGGGCTTTATCTTTGAGGGCAGGGGCAACTATCAGAAAGACATGACTTGCAGCTGGTTGGTGGACACTGGTGTTGCACATGGTAATGTGTCTGTCAGATTTGTTTTCTACGAATTTGAAACAGAGTGTGGCTGGGATCATCTCTACATCCATGATGGTGACTCTGCTTTTGCTCCAATGTTGGCTGCCTATAGGTATTTCTTTTAGTTTAAGTTAGAATACTGCATTCTCAAAGAATTTTTAAGATGAACATGTCTCACAAGTGACTGTACAGAGACTGAGAATATTGGTTACAGTAATGTTGAAAATGGGTTACTCCAAATGCACTTGTTGCATATTTAGAATTTAAGACTGTTAGATTTATTGTCGCTAGTATTCATGCACACTTTTGAGAAAAGGGAGAAAATGATTAATACTACATAGAAATGCTAACATTTTAATTACAAAAAATTTTGAACTTCTTATATACTTCAAAGCAGTGCACACTCCAGAGCAAACCCTTATTAAACCTCTGATTTTCATGTGTTTTCTTGCCACTGTGGTGGAAGAGGTTACAGCAGTGATAGGATATTTGATGAATTCTTTACTGGGGCATGCTTGATCAAAAAAAGGGTAAAATACATGTTAAAAGAGAAGAATATTGCTGCAGCAACAGCTGCCATTAATATAACATTTACAATGCAGAAAAGCACCCACACATCAGGAAGTAACTTTTGTATATTCTTTTACAGTGGTTTGCTTCTGAGCAAAGAAGAAGGAAACACTTCAAGTTTTGAAATTAACATCCGCTTTAGTGGGCAGTTTGGTTACTTGCATTTCTATAGTGATGCTGCCTACACAATGCAAGGCTTCAATATTTCATACAGGTTAGTGGTGGTATTTTCACACAACAGACATTGCACAATGACCTTTGCAAACAAAGTAATAGTGATATGTGAGAGAGTGGAGTCCCTTTATGTGTGTATGCACACATGCATGCACATATTTATTTGTGCTTGTGTGTTAACCAATGCATTTAGAACTGGCTGTGCCTGAAACCTGAATTCATACTAGGATTACATTTCACAAAAACAACAACCAAAGCTATATTTGCAGTACACCTTTCAAACATTTGAAAAAAAAGGTAACTGGGTTAGAGAAGAGGAAAAAGAGTCAAGTAACAAATTAGCTTAAAGGTGGAACGTTTTCTGGGGGCAGAATTGAATGACATCGCTGGTGCAAGGGAAGGTAGGAGAGTATAATTTTCACAAGGTGATGACTGCTAGTGTCCAGTCATCTTCAATTACTACCTGGACAATAGGCGGGGTAGAGATGCCAACTAGCCTGGCAATCAAACGTCTTTCTCACCAGACCAGTACTTGATGAAGGGTCTGAGAGCTGAGGCAAAAGGACTTCTATCTGAACATAATGTCAGCAACATACTGCGCTCCTTCCTTTCCTTGCACGGACGAAACCATTTCCAAAAATGCCCACAAGA
Source organism: Pomacea maculata (assembly GCA_004794325.1). Taxonomy (NCBI): domain Eukaryota; kingdom Metazoa; phylum Mollusca; class Gastropoda; order Architaenioglossa; family Ampullariidae; genus Pomacea; species Pomacea maculata. The sequence goes on from SRHC01000321.1 coordinate 448,754, forward strand.
AGTTCTGCCTTTAAAGGGACCGAATAGTCGATAGAGGGTGTGGCAAGTCTCAGTAGGAAATCCTTATTTGTTTTAAAATAGGAAGCATTGGCAAACTTGGAACAACATATTAACGTCACGTTCGATTATTTTCTTCTAAGCTGTTCTGTCTTCCAAGCAGTGACATTTTAAATGGCAGGGCTGAAACTGTAGATTTTTAATCAGAGGTGGTATCTTCAAAAGTCATCATTTCAGTGATTACACATAAACTTGACTTTATTAATAGTGACCTTTTGTTTGGATTTGATTTGCATCGTCTGTTATGGGGTGTGGTGCATACTGTTACCTGTTGTGCAGCATGTTTACAGTCAGGTAATATATACATATATTTGTTTTATGGAAAATGTTTTGAAGTTTACATTTAGTATGGCTAAAGTTGTGAACAGTCTTACAGATGCAGACAGAGTTTATATGTGTGTATTCATGTTGGTGTGTATGCCAGTACTTTCGCATATGTGAATGTGTGCAAGAGATTGACTGATTATTGCTTCATTGTCATGTGTAAGTAAAGAAAGAGAAAGCATTTTTAAGCATCAAGTTTACAAGAAGTAAAGCAGTATGTTTTATACCTTAGATGCTGCAAGGATGAGTGATACAAAGCAGTCAGCGATAAATTAGCAGGATGTTCTTAAAATGTCAGCATATTTTGTATCTGTGTATTTTTTTATTTTAACACATAGCAACAAATGTATGCATTTATGCCAGTGAAATATCTATAATTTAAAACAGTTATTAGCACAGAAATAAATAAATCAAGCCAGAAAGCCCTGTAGGTAGGGATTAGGCTGAAAATTTATAAGATATGTATTTATTAATTTTGGGGGGAAACACTTCACTTACGTAAATTCCATTATTTGCACCCAATTTTATCAATACTTTAATTCTAAACTCTACCATATAGTTTTTTGTGTCTTCATAAATTATGGCTTTTTCATTTTGTCAACAGCATTGGTGGATGCTACTTAAATTGTTCAGAAAGTGGAACATGCTTTAATGGTGAATGTGCATGCGACGCAGGAAGGTCTGGCATGGGTTGTGAGATTGACATGACATTTTGCTTGAATAATTGTTCCTCCAGTGGTGTGTGTCTTAATGGAATCTGCAACTGTGATCCAGGTCTTAGAGGTGAGTATAAGTATGAATTATTAAGAGATTAAAAATCTGTCATGTGAGCACAGTTTAAACAGATAAAAGCTTGCTCATTTTGTGCTTGTGACTAGAATAAAAACCATATATCATTATCTTGTTCATTTTAAAAGTCAACATTCCTTAGCTAACAGGGGGGAGGATCAGTTGATCTCATTCCTACAAAAATTTCAACTGGCCTTTGAATACCAGGTTAATTTGTTCAATATTTTTGTAAAGCTCTTATGTATAGCAAAATGGAACTTGTACGACTTAACAACTTTTGGGCATTTAATATTTTATATAGACTCTGAGTTTATACAGAAACCAAAATTTCATTGATTTTACTTTTGAATCTCGTTGATCAGGAGCAAAAGAGACACCCTTTTAACATTTGTGTTTCAGTAAATCAGGATTGAAATAATAATATATAGTTTAATAAATAACATGAATTGTGGAATAAAAAGCAACCTAAAAGTTTTTTTTTTTAAGTTCATTGCTGGGGCCAATTTGCAGCTTTATCTTATGGTAAATACAATGTGTGTGAAGTTGAGGGTTGATGGAGCGAAATCACTGATTCTGTTATATCAAGACAATTTGAAGACAACTGCTTCATAATCATTGGTAATGAATAGCCTAGAATTTTTTTACCTCATGTTTTTTTCATTTCAACACATTTCTCTGATTATTGAGAAACAGAAACAGCAAATTATTTTTTTAAATCACATTGTTTCACAAATGACTCACTGAAGCTCAACAAGATGTTTCATGGTGTGTGCTGACAGGTGAAGACTGCAGTTCATTAGAGAGTGATGTGTTATGGCAGCCATTATCTTCAGTTGACCCACACCTAGCCAGAGCATCTCATGTGGCTCTGCAGGAGGGGGACATATTGTGGATAGTAGGGGGCTACAGCTTGAACAGCAGTGCAGCTATTCAGTTACTGAAGTAAGTTTATTGGTTACTGCTTTAAAATATGCATCATTTGAAGCTTTTATTTTTCTTTTTACAGTCATTTAGGACATCTCTTACAATTTTATACTTATTTTTCCATCGGTTTGATGAGCAATTGCTGCTTTCCAGTTTTTCTGTTTTCTAAGTCTTTAAAGGTTTAACATTATACTAAGTATTTCTAAAAGTGATAGCAATTGATGCTTGGCTGGGCAGGTTTAGATGGCTACACAGCAAGCTTTAGAAGGGGAAGTGGATAGCCAAGTGGCTGGACCACTAGCATCTGAACCTGTAGGCACACAGGTTTGATACCTGTGTGGTACAGCAAACTTCTCTAATTAACCCAACAGTTGGTAATAGTTACCAGACTTCATGCAGGATTGGGGAAGGTAAAGCAGCTAGAGGGAGAGGTGGACACCCCTCTCAGAAAAAAACTGGCCCTAAGAAAAGTGTGGTCTTTAACATCACACCCCTCATCAACATGAAAAGGGTCAGGGGACAACTTTTAATAAAATTTGTGTTTTGTTCAAAAGGCTTTAGAGACCACTTTTAATAATAACCTCTTGCTAATGCTAAGGACTTTCTAAGTCTTATGTTTTGATTCACTCGACTCTTACAGATACAGTTTCAAGAATGATAGTTGGAGTACTGTACCAGAGGGCACCAAAACACCATGGCCTCTCTATGCACATTCAGCAGTTAAATATCAGGTAGTTCATATAATATACCACATTGTTCAGACATTGAAGATATTTAAAACAAGTTGGTTATGTGATGCATTTTATAGAAAAAGAGATGCAGAGATGGAGATTACAAGGTTACATGCTGCAGTTTGTATAAATAGTATGCAATGTTATAAGTTTATCTTGAGGAAGAACATAATAGCTTTCTGTCTTGTCAGGAGTTACTGCACTCTGAAGCTTTGAGGAGTGAGGAAAGCATCCCACAAAATAAAGTTAACGGAGTTTTAAAAAAAAACCCAACAGACCATACTTTGATTAGTGCATTCAAAATAACCTTGTGTGCAAACTGTGTTTCAGAATAGGTTGTATGTTTATGGAGGTGTCAGAGATGGTTTGGTGAAAGACGAGTTGTGGGTCTATGATATTGCTGGGGGCAGCTGGAATCAGACATCTGTATCTGGATTCCCAGTGTCAGGTCATACTGCGCATGTTTATAATGACACGATGCTGGTGTTTTTTGGCTACAGCCCATTGTTTGGATATGTTAACAGAGTTCAGCAGTACAATTTTGGTGAGTGTAGGTTTTGTGTTTTTTGGCACTGTATATTACTCTGCTGATCAATTGATTCATTTATTTTTAGCTGCAGATTTATCACCTAAGTTCTGCTGTCAGAAACTTACTTTAGTCACTTTAAATGTCTATATTTTAAACTTTGCAAGTAGAACAAATATCCCTTCTGGCATTCCCTGCTCTCTTTAGTCTACATTTCACAAACAAAGAAACACAAAGATCTTTGCACTATTTGAACTGTGACTATTCTTGTATTTGCAGTGACTGGGATGTGGACAACCCTGGAAACGAAAGGAGCTGTTGTACAAGGGGGTTATGGCCATAGTAGTGTTTATGAAAACAACACAGGAAAAATCTTTGTCTATGGTGGTTACCATTCAGCCATGACATCTGGTTCATCTAGCTACAACCTTACTGATCGACTATACAGCTATGATCCTATAGAAAACTCTTGGTAATTTATGTCTGGCCACTTTCACCATCTAGTGGGGGAGGGGGAAGATTGAGAATTGGGATAGGGAGAAAGATATGAGTGTTAAAAGAAAGAAAGAGATACTTAGACTTTCAGTTACTTTCAGGAAATTGATATTTTTGGGAGGTCAAGGGGGAGAGTTGGGGTGAGTGTTAATGACATTGTACATACTGTGCTCATAGAATGAATGAATTTCTCAAACTCAAAATATTATTTCTAGGCAATAAATCTTGGTAAACGTAATTTTAGTACTAAAACTAAAGTGCTGTACATTGTTGTTTTGACTGAGGGTTACCATCTTGTATTTGTACTCCCCCCCCCCCAAAAAAAAAAAAAGATCTTGTGATTTGTTTTAATGTCTGCTTTTCTTTGGGTCTGTTTTTCACCCTTTTGATCTCTGTATCTGTTACATTTTTATGGACAACTGTTTTTTTGAGAGATATATATATATAGACTTTTTTGTTTTCAGTTATGGATGTGCTTATATGTGCACAAAGCACCTGAAAGTATGTTCATTTTCCTTTGATACTTTGATGACTTTGCATTGCAGGCTTTTGTTACATAGCAGTGGGCATCCTCGGTATCTGCAGTCCATGGTGGCTGCAGATGATTTTCTGCTTGTGTATGGGGGAAACACCCACAATGACACAACTAAGAGTCGTGGTGCTAAATGTTACTCCAGTGACTTCTTGCTTTATGATATCAGTGAGTTGCTAGAGTTATTTTATCTGAGCTGTGTTGTTAAAAAATCCTTTCAAGCAGTGCACTTCTTTCCTCTCCCTTTCCAACTGTATGTTGACTATTCTGTTCATGTTACTTATGCAGTTTTGGTGCTCAAAGAGCTATTTTTTTTTTTTAAATCTTCAACGAAAAGCTTGAAATAGCATTGACTAAAAATCAAATCTGATGAACGAGCAGTCTTTGAATTACACTTCTTTTCTAGAGTGCAACTCTTGGCACAACGTGACCTTGCCATCTCTGGACAACATGTCAAGGTTTGGACATTCAATGGTTGCCTACAATGGGTATGTTAATCACTGTTTTGAATTAATTATGCATAGACTGGCATCTGGCTGAGACTTGATATAAATAAAAATGTATTTAGTCAGTGATCCATAATACAGTTCCAAGTGATTACATTTGGTTAGTGATCCATAATACAGTTCTAAGTGGTTATATTTAGCCAGTGATTCACAATACAGTCCCAAGTGGTTAGAGCATTGACGTCCAAACCAAGAGGTGTGCCAGTTTGTGTGTCACGCATTGTCTCCCAAGTCTGCCCAGCTTGGTACCCAGCTCCATAGAGGGTTGGGAAAGATAAAGCCGGAAAGGAGAGGAGATAGGCAATAACCTCCTCATAAAGCTGACCCCCAGAAAAGTGAAGTCTCCAATACCTCACTCCCCAGTGACCTAAAAAAGGTTAAGGAATGACCTTTACCGTAGAATAATGATATATACTAATGATCTGCACACATTGCAAGTCATAAATGGTTGTGAACAGTTGAGACTGCCTATTGATTGGCATAGTTTTTCAAACACCTTTGACTAGATTATTGGAATGGAATACGCAGAATCTTGAAGACAGTGTAGCCATTTAAATATTTTCATCCAGCATGCAAACTGTCTACTCACTAATTAATATATCTAATAAATACAGCAAAGAGAAAGTAAAATCCATCGTCAGTTGCTTTTACCTCATGTACTTTGTAACTTCAAGTAACAATTTTTATGTAATTTCATGATATGCTGTGAGCTATGTGAGATGATTTTATCCCCTCAGCATTAGTAAAATAATATAAAGAAATACAGCATTTGAAATTAGCCTAAAGTAATTTCATTGTTTTATTGCCACTTTTGCTTGTTTCAGATTTTTTATTTTATTTGGCGGATTTAGTGGTGTGATGCTGAATGATCTTATCAACATCACTCGTGGTATGAAACATTCCTGTAGTCTTAATTTTAAATATAAGGATATTTGAAAGCTATTTGTATGAAACTTGATGAAAGAGGAAAATTTGTGACACTGGAGATTTTGTTAGGGTGTGTAAGGAGGGTTAGGAAATCTGAGTATGATTTTAGATTGTTTGTGCTTGTTCACTTTTCTGTATGAGCCAGAAATTGACATATAGCTGTAGAATAACTTCCCCTACTGATTTGACTGTCGCCATTTGCACTGGCGTTGTTATCCTCTTACAATGTCAACAAAAACTAAAGCTTACAGATGAAAAGGATAAAACTTTTTGGCTGTTGTTTCAAGAAGGGAAGAATGACAAGGCCAAATATAAACCTGATCTTTGCAGAAAGGAAGGGAAAGTTTTGAACATGGGTATAGATGATGTGCATTGTCACATGGAAAGCAGCAGATGCAAAAGACTCCTTGCTATTGCCACAAACTACCTAATCTATAGAAAGTGCTTTTATTAGATTTACTATTTTCTGTGGTATTCCAAAGGATTTAAAGAGTGCTCTTGAATAATTTTGTATTTTCGGACAAATAGAAGTGTGTATTGATTACTTCTGAAAGTTCTGAAATATTCTTTTAGTATCAGTCCATGGACTGGATGAATGAAGTTTATCCTGGTAAATGGCAGGGAAAGTCGGTATTTTGTTTTTGTCCTAGTAGTATGGACCGTATCTTATCTGTAAGACATTATTCAGAAAATTGAAGAAAGCAGTATATTGTCTCATATTTCATCTTTTATGCCAATGTCTCTTTGCTTATGAATGCAGATGTGTACAGCCAGATGTGTATAGGTATATTTACAGGTTGAGAGACAGTGAATGAATTTGTAAGGTGCATTTAAGAATTTCAGTATTTAAGTTTCATTACCACAAGATTTCATTTAGATTGATTTTGACGTGCCTATCCACTGAAGTTTTGTAGCAATTTCAGGACTAAGTCCCGTAATTAAAAAATGATATGCTGTAATTATAACTTGATTTTCAGGTGGATGGAAAACTTTGTTTATTCTTCTTTTCAGGTAACTGTAGCTCTTTTGAAAACAACAGTACATGTTTGTCAGGAGTGCCTGGTTTGAGGTGTGTGTGGAATAATGGTACTTGTTACCCACGCAGCAGTACAGACTTGGCAGAGGCTGTTTGCGATGCTGAAAAACGTGAGTGTTGACCATTGGAGATTTCTTTTTTGTGGAGACTGTTGAATTGCAACAAAAGATTTTTGTGTGATTTATATTCACTACACTACTTTTTGTCAAGATGGTTTAAAAAATAAATTGCTTTTTCAGGTGACTTTAGTCCATGCCCTGGTTACAATACCTGCAGCTCCTGTGTAAATGGTGGGACTCATGCTGCATGTACTTGGTGTGGAGATAAATGCACAGCTTTGAACTGCACAGCTAATGAGAAGGTGATTCTTTTTCTATTTAGTTAATTGGGTTTATGCTCCTTCCATTGGTTGCTGGGACCATTAAACTTCCTTTACCTTATTTTTGTAAGGCAGAGACCCAAAGTAAGCAGTGCACTCTAGGTTACACAGGTTTGTGGTGGATTGGAAGGCAGGTCTCACTGTGAGACATCATATCTGAAAATGGTTATTCCATCTAATGATGATTTTTATGAAAGGTTTCAAGGGAAATCCAGTGCAGAAGTGTGTTATGTGGTGCTTATTTTTATTCTGTCTTTGTTGTTATTATGAAATATACTGGCTGTCGTACTTAGTTGTAGTTCTAATTTATGGATGTAAAATTATAGTGAGAGAGGTGCACTTTGAGCAAGCAAACTGTAGAATGCAAACTTGGTATCTTAAGTGTATTGTGACATTTAATTGTCACAGCTGCATTGGAAATGTATAAAAAGTGGGCTAACATGTACTGAATATTTGCTGTTGTTTTGAATTTTACTACCAATTGTTTGCTTTTTCTATTGCAGGTTGAAACACTGGACAATTGCTCCAGCTTGTACAGTGCAGGATGCAGTTTGTACCATACTTGTCAAGCATGCCAGAATGATTCTCGTTGTGCATGGGAAGATAACATTTGCAAGGCAAGGAGTATAGAAGCAGGTATGTTGTAACAATTTCTGGAGTATTATGTGAATTCAGACACTGAACAGCATGACATCTAAGAATATTACATTTAAAAAACATCTGATTATGTAACATATTATTTCTAGTATTTCACACAGTTCCCAGTTCTCTACCTATTTTTCATAGATGTGGGTGCTCTTTTTGTATCGGAAGGGCTGTTTAATTTAAGTGCGTATCTTTTCTTTGTTATATTTAGGGGTCAACGTCACCACCAACAAAACATCTGTTGTAACCTGCAGCAAGCAGCCATGTGCCGCCTTCAACACATGCAGCATTTGTGCCCAGAATAGCTGTATGTGGTGTAGCAACCTGGCAGTCTGCATTGACACTAATGCTTATGTTGTGTCTTTTCCCTATGGGCAGTGCATGGATTGGACCACAAAAACTTCCAGATGCAATGGTCAGTGGGTTTGGATTTTTTACACTAATAAAGTAAATGAACAATATGAATAATAAAAATTATACAACAAATGAAAAAAGCTACAGCTGATAAAGAATAATGGCCAGACTTAAACTTATTGTCTAAAATTGCAGATGTTTCTTGAACAAGTTTGTTTTAAAAGACTGTTGTCTGCTGATGACTCATCAGATAAGGGACTTAGTTCCAAGAAATTGATGCTGAGTGAGTGAACTTGTTCACAAACACATTCTAGGAATGGAAAGGAGGTTAGCAACTGCAAAAATACGGAGTGTAGTGAGCTAGAAGCAAGAAGGAGCAGAACCTGAAAAGAATGAAAACAAAATGTGGCAAATTTATATTCTGCAAGAGCCAGTGGAGAAAATAGAGAAGTATGATCTCATCTGCATGCTTGAAGTATGAGTGGAGTCATGCTGCAGAGTTTTAGAGTTTGAGAAGGTACAGAGAACAAACAAGAGAAGATAACATTAGTTGACAGGCAAGAATGTAGTCTGTTCAAATGGGAAGATACAGATTGGGCTGATGTTGCATAGCGTAAAATATGCAGTTCTGCAGATGTTTAAAGCAGACTAGGTCAGGATCCTACCTAAAAGGTAAAACTCTATGCTAAAGCAGAATCCAAAATACCACAAACAGTATCAAGCAAGATGAGACATGTCAAAGTTTTACTAATTGAGAGATCAACATGAATGGGGTATGGCTCATAGTGGTAAGCAGTTTTGATTACTTGTGAGCCACCCTCTCTAAAGACGACAGATCAACGACAGATGTCTTAATCAGGGTCACAACAGCAACAACATCATTAGCTAGGCTGGACAGGGTTTAGCACATCCATGACAGGTGTTTTACAAAGTATAATCTGTCAAGTCCCTCATAGTACTGATCCTTGTTTACAGATGTGAAACATGTACTCTGCTGCTGATGCAGAAAAGAGAATTCAGGCATTCAAGAACAAGTGTCTGAGGAGACTGCTCTGAATCTCATACAAAGAACACAAAACCAATGACTTTGTATGAAGTATGGTTGGCACACTTGTAGGACATCAGTAACTTCTGCTTGCAACAGTCAAGGGGCATAAGCTAGTCTGGCTTGGCCATGTGACCAAGAATGAATATTGACATCTGCCATTTATCTAGCAAACTTAAAATATTTATTACCTTCAGCAAAGCTGTTTCTTCACTGTTAGACAAGATAAATTTAACAGTTGTTTCAGGGCAATTTTTTCTAGCATTTTAGAAAAAAAGATAAATCACTACAAAAATACGACTTTGTAATCTGCTGAATGACATTGCTCTATATGCAGCTTAGGACAATCCATCCTAGGCAGTGATAAAACAAGTCAGCTCATGTGGGGTGGGGGTAAGATGATAGCATGACCTGTAACTCTCTTTTTCAGAATCTGCATTTTAAATTTGTGAAGTCTAACACTGCTAAAACCTAGCTGTATTTGTTACATTGTGCAGCTACACAGTGCTCAGGATTAAAGTCTTGCAAAGAGTGCCAGGCTAATCCTATGTGTGGCTGGTGTAATAACTCAACAAACACAGGCCTGGGTATGTGCATGCAAGGAGGCCAGTTGGGCCCTGTTCAGCTTTCTCCTTCTGGATCAAGTTCTGGCTTCAGATACACGACAGCACCACAGCTGTGCCCAGCTCCTCAGTGGTTTTTTACTGAATGTCCTTGTAAGTGCTGAAAAACTGTTCCTAATTGTTTCTGTTACTGTCAGGGTTTTTTTTATATTTATACCTGTTAAGTCTTGTGCATTTTGTGTAGTTCCTGGTTTTTTTTTTTCACTTTTCCCAATTAACTGGTAGTAACTCTGCCTCACTCATCCCGAAGGGTCAGCTTTAAACAAGCATGGCTTCTTGTCGAGCAAGTCTCTTGTCCCTACTTTGGTGATTATTTTTATTCATCGACACCAGTGTCTCCTGGTCAGCAGAAGCTGTAACCAAGATGGAAATGGGTATCACATCCAGTGGAAGAACAACCCAAAATATATCAAAACAAAGTCTGGTGATAGAAAAAAATCAAGCAAGACAAAAAGATAGAAATCACTGGCCGAGGTATTGTCACGTGAGCATTTTATGCATCGCTAAACCTCTGACTTCCCGTGAGCTGCCAGGCGAGTGGGTGGCATGCAGGTCATGTCACCCCTTTAATCACACTCTCCCATGGTGGGGAATGCTTTGTGAAATATGTGCATGCACATGCGCCAACCAGCATGGGTTTTCTCAGATTTTCTCTAATAACCAGAGGACAATAGAATTTGTTGCTTCTGTTTTATACTACCTTTCTATTTAGTCTTTAAACGCTAGTCATATCCAAAGTCTAAAATAAGTTTTCATTTGTGTGTTAGAGATATATAAGATTAGACATGATACAAGTTGGAACAAAACATTTGTGTCGCATGGTTAATCTCTTGCATGGTGATTTTTGCAGTGTGCCAATGTAACGGACATTCATCCTGTCCTGCCAACAGCAGTGTTTGTGAATCCTGCCAGTTTCCGACCACTGGACAGTATTGTGAATCCTGTCAGAATTTCTATTATGGCAATCCTATGAATGGCGGCAACTGCTCAGGTATTAAAAGTTATTAGCATCTGTCACAGGATGATGATGATAATAACAACAAAATTTTTTTATAGTGACCCCACCAACAAAAACATGCTCAAGGCACTTAAATTGCACTAGAACACATCAGTAGGCATCATTCAGAACATAACTATTTACTCAAGTCTTTCTCTCACAGACATACAGAAGGTGGAGGAAGCTGTAGTACCGGGAGAAAACCACAGATAGTCTGTCCTGTAAACAGGTGTCACATGCATAGAGAGATTTGATGGAGCCTAGATACGAACTCACAACACCTAATTCTTACTGTCATGATGACAGTCGCTCTAACCACTGTGCCACCAACCACATTTAGAAGTCCTTGAGGGATGTTTTACATTCAGATAGTAGGGGAACCTACATGTCAGTGGCACAATTGTTAACTTTACACTGGTGTTCAGAATTCTTCTTATGATTTTGTAATAATTTGAATTCTCTGTGTGCAGAGTGTCAGTGTAATGGCCAGGCTGACTCATGTAATCCAGAAGATGGCGAATGCTACTGTCGCACAAGGGGTGTCACTGGACGTTATTGCGATAAGTAAGTCTTGGCTTACGCATGCTGCTTTTTTCTCTTTGGCGAGCTATGCTTGACAGATTGCTTTTATGAGCTAGTATAAGATTTTTTAAAGTCATTTTTATAGACTAAATAGATGATAACCCTTGTGTACAGTGTAATGTAATGAGCAGAAGACATTTTCTTGTTTTCTTTAATATAATGCATTGCCATAAAGCTCTGGTTGATTTTAAACACTTTGGGAGTTATTTATTTGTGTTTTGTTCATAGATGTGATGACATGCACAAGTACTTTGGTGATCCAAGGAATGGAGGAACATGCTACTGTAAGCTATATTGTGAGATGTTTAAGAAAGATTCTTGCAATGTGTGATGAACTGTGCATTTTGGGGTGAGACATAAAGTATTTTCAACTTAAGGCTCAATCTTCAACATAAACAAGTGTTAATGTGTTCAAGATGTAAACCTAAACAGATATATTTTAAAATTCATTCCCGGTTCTGTATGCCTAACTCTTACTTTGCATACCTGTTGCAAAATATGACATCTTTGTTTTCAGATCGACTTTCAACTGACTATCAGTACACCTTCAATCTATCCAAAAGAGAAGATCTTAATTATACACAGATCAATTTCATCAGCATTCCAAGCTCTGTAAGTAGTAGACTGGAACACTTACATGTATCAGTGGGTTCTTGTTTTTGTTTTGTTGTTAATTTTGCTGTTTTTGAATATGTTTTGTGTATCATTTCATTAGAACAAGGTTCTAGTCACTAAATTTATTCCAAGTTCTTTGAATAGATTCAAACAGTGAATGATATGCATCATTTTTAAAAAACTTTTTGGTGTGCTCAGTGATATATTTTGTGTTTGTTTTTTTAATAACAAGGACGCTTTCTTTGAATTCTTTTTTTTTAATTCAGGATGTTGCATAGAGAGAAAGAAAGGTTTGGTGTATTTTGCTCAGATTTTGCATAGTGAACATGATGGAGAAAATGTGTTTTATGTCAACAACTATCAATGTATCACATCAAAGCAGCAGGTCTTGTAAGCTGCGTGGTGACAGCAGGAATATTGCATAGTACGATGAAGGAGATCTCGGTGTTTCCTTTAAGAAAAATAAATGGAATTTTTTAAAATATAAAAGGAAAAACCAGGAGAACTCAGTCACAGGGGACTTTGTCTTGAGATCTGCAAGATCCTTGTAAACATTTTTCAAAGAGTATGATGGCTGCATAAGACAAATTTATTAATCACAGTGGATAAAAGCCATTGTCATAAGTTTTGCAAATCACCCCCAGCGTTGCTGGATGCACGCACGCAACTTCTCACATGAAATTGAAGAAGTACAGTGACGACAAGAACCAGGACAAAGTTGACAAGACCATATGAGCATATGAAGAATATAAGAAGTTAAAAAGTAATAGATGCCAAAGATGATAAAAGACAATAAAAAATGGCTTGTGATGTGTCCAGCGGTCACCTGCTCACATCCAACCCACTCTTGTCTCACACCAACCAGCTACTGAGCCTGCACCAGCCCCACTGGCTCCTGGTGGTCACTACTGGTTACTTTATCCACTAACAGTACCAGCCTGGGAGTACTAACAGTAACACTAACAGTACCTATGGGAGGGGGCAATGAACAGCAAACACCTATTGCTAAACAAGCAGCAAGCTCACCACTCAAGCAGACGACATGTGACATAGCATGGGCATGATGTCAGGCGTCTCTATAGTCAGCGAAAAAAGGCCTCGACCTTTGCCCGCAAACTGGATTAAAATAGCCTGGAATCTGACGTCAGACATCGTCTGCTGTTAACTGGCAGTTTTTAATGCTGGTGTGTCCCAGAGAGAAGGGCAGGCATAGAAAAATGTCTGACACGTGACAATAAGTGTTGTTACAAACAATAGTATTTTATCCCACATGCGATTGGCTGTTTGCGAGATAAAAAGGGAGAGAATGATAATTTGTTAATGATAAAGGAAGAGAATAGTCATTTCACAGATGATGTATAATGCTTTAGTAAACTATATGCAGGGCCAGAATACTTGTACATAATGACTTCTAATACTTCTAACCAGCTGTTTTTATGCTTTCATATTCCATAAATGTTTTCAGTATATGTTATTATATAGACATTTTTCACTACATGACTTTCAATTTGTTTTATTGATTTGCCTCAGAAGGAAAGCAGGTTGGGGAGAATTAGAGGAAATTTGCAAGCACTTGTTCTTCTTTGAGAGCTTGTGATCTAAGTTATTGAATGGTATTATAAACTTCAACCTTGCTAAAATTTCACGTCTGGTTTCCTTTGCAGGGTGACCGTGATGTGGACTTTACGTTGAACTGTTCTGGTCCTGCTTTGCTGAATATCACATACAAGTCAAGTAAGCAGGAAATAGGCGTTTTAGTGTGTGGCTTTCCTGTATACATGGTGGTTTTAAAGTCTAAAGACAGGACTTTTTTTAAATCTTAACCTAGAGCTTTGCAGAATGAGTCACTTGAAGACATTTAAGAAGTAAAAAAAGGGATCATGGGGTCTAACCGAGAGAACTTTGGTCATAATTAAGAATAATTGTTTGAAAGGTTGTCAAAGAACTAAATTCCAAAGCAGTGTTTGTAGCAACTAGTACTGAGGGACACATCAATTTTTATTTTCAGAGGCAGAGCCAGGGGAGAAGATGATCACTGAGAGCCAAGAGTGTGGTTATTTTCGCACTAAATTTGATCACAAGAACCATGCTTTTGGTGGAGAGATGAATACAACATTTTTCGTCTATGTCTACAGCTTCAGAACACCTTTTTGGCTTCAGGTACTGCTTACCATTATGTCTCCAGTGTTGGGAGGAAGATGGCAAAGTAAAATAGAGTGTTTGAAGCTTTAAATAGAAAACTAAGAGAAAAAAAAGCAGTATTAGTTTTTGTGAAAGGAAAAGAAGTAAAATCTAGACGAGAATAACAGACAAGAAGTGCAGGAATACAGTAGTATGTGGTGCTATGGGTTTATTGAGAATGTGTTGAAATATTGAGGACCTCTGCATGTTTTATGAAAAACAGTATTTTGTTTGAAGAAATATGTTTGAAGGGAAGAATATCTAGATAATTTTTACATTTTGGGATTTTCTTTGAATGCCTGTTTTTATACCTCTGCTGTTCCTTTTACTTTTGCCTGTTTCTCTATGGGTATATGTCGGTTAATGCTCACAGGCCCATACTCACGTGTTTCTGTGTGCCTGTGTGTACATTCATGATGCTTATAGACTACATGAATACATAGGTGCACATGTGCGTATCTGTATATATTATACAGATAAAACCATGCAGTATTTTTTAAACTTCAGACTTACTACCTTCCTTATCCAGGGTGGATAGAAAGAAGAGGTAGTTAACAGACTGGGGAAAAAAAATTGTTTAAGTGTTTGGTAAATGTTGTAAATTGCTTAAGCATTTCTTGATATATTCTGTATCATAGATTTTTATTCAGCAGCATGGACGTAGAATCATGGATTCTCATAAATCTGGTATTTTTTATCTTTTATGAAAACATCTATCACTGCTTAATGATGGTGGACTATTAAGTCTCTAAGATCAAGTTCTTTATTTCACAAAAATGCTGTTAAGAGCAGCCATTATTTGGGTTCATGTTGTTCAGGTCTGGTTTCAACGTGTAGGGCTCATGAGCATGGGCAAATGTCTGTTGAAGGTTGCATGAGGTACTTTGCATTAAGATTTGTATGTATTTGGAGGTAGGATGAAATGACTTCAGAGTGGTCAGTCCACTTTCTTTTACTATAGTAGAAATAGCTATATATATAAAACTTATAATAAACAATGTTGCCTGTTTCTCCTTTCAGATTTCCTTCTCGCAGTTCCCCAAAATAGATCTTGTTCACTTTTTTGTTACCTTTTTTAGGTATGTAATTGATCATACTGATTTGTGTAGTGAGCATGCATTCTTCTGCCAGCTTAGCCACTGTCTCCATTGGTCTTGTTTTGTGTTTGGTGGGTTTTGTTACATGCTTGCCTTGTATGGTTAGGACATACTTTGCTTCATGGACAGAGTTAAAATTGCGTCAGCAAGGAAACAATTGTTTTAAAGGATTAACTAGACTGGTTCAAAGAAGGAAAAAATTTCTTTGATGTAGTCTTTTGCATGATAAACAAGATTCTGATATTCATCACATTCTCTGAAACAGTAGCAAAAATTTCCATTCCCAGTGTCGTTATCCGACATCTTTAACTCAATGAGACTTAAAGACATTCCTCACAGTTTGTTGAGCCTAAGGCAAAGATTTGCAATGATTAAAATAATTTTGCTTATTAACTTGTCATAATTGTTATAAATGAAACAACAGATTGTGTTTTAACTTGTGAAGTAGTTTATCTTTGTCCAGAGGTGAAGGGTGTCATCACCACGCAAGAGGGCAGCAGAATTTTATAAGCATGCAACATACTTGGTGACATATGGACACAAAACAAAATCGTAGGCAGTGGGAGTGATAGGGCAGGGAATAAAAACTTACTTTTGTGTAATGTGATTGAGACCTGTTTCCAGAGAAAAGTCTGTGAATGATTCACAGGCAAAATTTGAGTATTGTTTTTTTCACTCATAAAGCATCTTCAAATATGCTATTAGCACTTGGTCTGAAGCACGTTCATGTTTCTCTTTAGTCTGCAAATCATTTTCTGCCCTTCAGAGTAATGAAAGAATCCTAGGAAACCGGTTGATGATGTTGCCTAGGGAAGGTGAAAAGCCTAGTGGTTAGAGCACATACAGACTGGCCAGTTTAGCATCTGTTATGGAGCATAGTTTCTGCAGCTGACCCCGCTGTGCAGTGGGTACCTGGCTCAGTAGAGGCTGGGAGAGATGTAATGCAGCAAGATGGGCACTACCATCACAAAAACTAGCTCCCAAATAAGCGAGGGCCCTAAAACTTCACTCCCCAACTCACTCTCCTACCACTGTAAAGTCATGGAGTTAGCCTCACCATTTTTAAAATACTTTTGTATAATATTCTCTTTATGCTAAATATTTAATCATGAATTTAAGAGGATGTCTGTGCAAAAACAATCTAAGGTGATTATAAACTGATCACTTGAGTT
The DNA here is from genome assembly GCA_004794325.1 of Pomacea maculata. Taxonomy (NCBI): domain Eukaryota; kingdom Metazoa; phylum Mollusca; class Gastropoda; order Architaenioglossa; family Ampullariidae; genus Pomacea; species Pomacea maculata. The sequence goes on from SRHC01000321.1 coordinate 465,291, forward strand.
TTTTTGTTTTGGCATTGAAAAGTAAACGTATTGTTTCCATATGACACTGATCAATGTGTGTTTCTGGTGTTTTGTTTGTCCCACTCACCACTAACACATAGATATCCATCCACTCAGTAGTGAAGTGGTGTCATTGTTTGAATGGGTTTTAATTTCTTACTTTCAGATTTCTTTTGCTCAGCCACGCCAGTTAGATCTTCTAATATTTTTTGTGGTTTTCTTTAGGTAAGTTGAACAAAAGTTGAGCTGGTGATTGGACATTACTTTTTTTTTTTTTTCCTCATAGATTTCAGAGTTGCACTTTCTTTTCTTTGATACTTTGATTGATGCATAAATTAATTATTTAATATATATGTATAAAAATTTGGTATAAGAGAAATAATTTGAAAAAAGTGAAATTGTGAAGGACAGTGACAATCTTGTGCTATTTTTCGTGATAAAATCCTATTTCAAACACTTTTTAACAGTTCATGACGAGAACTAATGCATATTCTTAATAATATAAATCTTTTTTTTCTCAAAAGAAGAAAAGTGCTATTAAAGTTTCACTCGTCTAGAAACAAGAAGATACAATAATTTTACTAAGAAATAAATCTCTGAAGTTTGCTTAAAGCTTCCATTTTATTTGAAGTCTTGCTTATAAATGGAAGCCTGCTATTACACCTTTTGGTTTACCAGAGCACTGATCTGATTTAAATGACCCTTGATTGCGTTTTTTGTACAAGATGCATTCAGCTTACTAAAGACAAGTTAAAGTAAAGACTTTTGGTTGTCTTACAACAATTCTTGAACTATATGACATCCATTGAAAGAAAGATTATAATACTATTGACAGAATTACAATAACACCAGATTTGTTTTGTTTTTTTGGGGTGGGGGTAGGGTTAGGGAACATCCTGTTTACATCTGTTTTCCAACCCACACTCTAGCATTTTCATGCTTACAGTCTTAAGCAGCGTTCTTTATACACCCACATAGTGGAACTGCATGAATATATGGCTTTTGCTTTAATGCGCTTCTAGTAGTAGGAGGTTAATTTGGAGAGTATAAGGGACATGGTTACTGTCAGTTGTGTGTACGTGGGACAGGGGTGGGGGAGTAGCGAGACAATTTTTTGTGTGTGTGAGGGGACACGGAGTTTACATGTTTCCTCGCATCTGCTTTACTGCATGTGAATGTGCCCCTGCTTGTTAATGTGCCTGCTTCAGTGTGCATGTGCATTCAGCTGTTTGTGTGAAATAATATATTTGTACATCATAATGTGTTTAGCTGAAAATTATTCAGTGATTTATGCTAATTACATGACAGAAAATCTTGATTCAATTGCACATGATTTTGAAATTTAAAGCGTCAATAACTGTCTCATAGCCTTGTGTACAAAGTATTTAGAATCAGCAGACAAAATAATATTCAGTTACATAATGTAGAATACAGTTGAAGTCTGCTACATGCTGGAGAATTTTATTAAAAGAGTGAACTTATTACTTAGATCAAGCTTCAGTATCAGTCCTTGAATTGTTTTACTTTCATAAGCACAAAGAAAATCTTCAGGAAGAACAAAGCTATGAGGTGTAGGAGTATGATATTGATGACTGTTAATGAATCTTGGAACTAATCAAGGATGGTGTACCATGTTGCAGCTGTTTCCTGTCTCTCTTATTGATAGCTGCCCTGTTGTGGAAGATCAAACACAAGTATGACAGTTACAGGCGGCGACAGGTAAATGTCATGGGTGGTTACATTTTCTGGGAGACTTTGCTGAAAATTGCTGCATATGTCATGGCCTAAATAGATTAGAGGAAGGAGGTTGGCCAAAAAATCCCCTGCTAGCTTTAAGAGTGTTTCTTCAAATTGCTGAAATAGACATAAGCTCTAGTGAAATAAGAATGTGATGTATAATTTTTCAGCAAATGATGGTAGAAATGCAGCAAATGGCAAGCCGTCCCTTTGCAACAGTCTGTGTGGAGGTCGATCGCAAGACTGAATCTGCATCAGGTGGAGGGATACCAGAGAGGAAGGAGTTGCGCGACCATGTGGACTCTGCTCTTCGTCGAAGAAAAAAGGTTTGCACATGTTTATGAGAAGAGGCTTTACTTATATGGCCTGTTGCCTAGTGTAGTGTGGAGTCAGTCAAATTAGCTAGTTTTTCATTGCATCTAAAAGACACAATCTATAAGGCATTGGAAAAATAACCTTACACCCTGTTCTCTGTATCCAGTACTAAAGAATGTCTTAGTTTATACACATATTTTAATGACATTGAGTCTTGAGTTTTCTTGATGTCTGGATGAAACGGTTTTGTCACAGCTGACCAGTAAGCCATCAGCAGTTGCAATTGAGCCACTCTCAGGCAGCAAAGCAGCAGTTCTAACTCTTCTTATACAGCTTCCATTTGGGGATGGGGAGTTTGCACCTAGTGGTCAGTCAGGCATGGCTGTTGGAAGTGCTTTGATTGCTATTGGTAAGTTCATTTCAAAGAGCAGTTTAGTAAAAGTGATCATTATGGATGCCTTAAATGCTCTTACTTTACTAACTCTCAGGTTATGTTACATTGACATTGCTACCCTGATATGCCAAAAATTTAAGAAGAATCATAACAACTTTGTGAGATATTGTAAGAAAACAAGACAAAATTATAACATTAGTTCAAAATCTGCAAAATTAGTGGAGGAAATGTAGTTCTGATAGTCCACGCATCAGTCTCACCTCCTGTAAATTAGATACTAAGAACAGACACACTGAATAAAAATTGATGAAACCACCATAAAGCAGATACAACAGTGGTTGAACTAATTTTTTTTGACTGTAGAAAACTATAAGAAGTGATAAAATATACTTCATTTCAACTGATAGATGATGTAAACGTCTAGCTCCACTTGCCTGGTAAATGTATTTTTTCATATTTTCTCTTCTTTGAATAAAGGAATACATTTTCTCTTATTTTTTCAAAATGGAGCATTGAATTTGTATTATTAACACATTGTCGACTTAATTGTGTTTGTTTATAGGCACCAACAGAAAACAAAGTCTGGAGCATATCAAAGGGGACAAGCCAAAAATGCGGAAACACATATACCACACCCACCCAGACACATATGCGTAATGACAGGCTGTGATCAAAGAAGTGCTTTGTCAGTCTCTTCTTTTTGTCTGTTTGTTTTTTGGTTTTTGCAGTTATTTTAAAATTTTACTTTGCTTTACATTTCTTGTTCTTACCTATTTTTGTGCCAGATGATTCTGGAAAGTCATAGCATGACAAAATTTGCATGAGTTTTTGAGTCATGCATTTAATTGGGCAGTCTTGCAATATTAGTAAATGAATCCTTAAAGGGGGCAATTGTGTATTGCCACCTGCTTATTTTGGCCAAGAAACAATTATTTTGCCAAGCAGCACATTTCTTCTTATAAAAAACAAAACACACCTTGATCATAGTCCTGTACATACTGTCACTTGAATTTCTTGGTTTCAGTTTACAAGCCTGCAAAATATTGATTGATGGCTCATATGCTTCTAGCCTGCTCTAGAAATATTCCATTTTGATTTGTATTCTTTTATTTTGTAACTAGAAATGTTTCACTGCATTAATGTTTTGTAACCCTAAATCCTAACCTTATTTTGTTCTCAAAAGTGCATACAAAATTTTGTTCTTTTGTACTTGTTATTGGTTTTTGAGAACTGTGAAACTTTTCAAATAGATCTTGAATAATTAAAAAAAAACAGTTGTGCACAAAATGTCAGACAACTAGGCAGCTCAAAAAAAATATTGTTGACAGATTATATTGACAGTTTTTGTAATGATCACATGTGAAACTAAATGTTACTGCCATGTAAAATTATATATACATATATGTGTGCATTCAAAATGAGAATGAAGGCAAGAGAGTTAACAGAACCTGAGATAATGTGGCTGCTTGTAGATAATATTTTGAAGAGTGCAGCAACTAATTCTGCATGAATTTATGTTGGACTTAATCATGTAACACTGATGTACATTATTATTTTTGGTACATGTAATAAGAGTGAGAAATGTTTCACGTTATGTTTACCACAAACCAGTGAACATCAGTCATCTTGATGCATTGCAAAGGAAAGAGAAATGATCGTAAGAAATCAGTGCAGGGATAACTGTGACAGCTTCATTTTCTAATTATCGCATCTGTGCTTTTATTAGATGGAAAAGTTACTGCATAAGGTTAAGGATTTGGTCACTGCAGCTGAACTTATTCCCTGTAATAGGGTCTTATCCTCTGAGCTATCAGTATGTGATGTAGTTGGTAGTTGTACACACTATTCAGATGTCTTTCTATGTAAATGCAAATCCATAAATTATTACTTATACTTATTTTAAAAAACAACTTTTAAAATATTGAATCTTCACATGTGCAGGAATGTTTTAATTGTTCACTTGTAATAAATTAATGTGGAAGACAGCGAATAGACAGACTGGAGACGTGGGTAGGGCTAGGAAAAAAAAGACCATAACACTGTCTTCTAATGCTGCCATTAAAATAAATAACAATTATTAAATATTATTTGAAATACAGCTATCACAGTTTAATTGTATTTACTTGCATGTTGTCTTCTGCTGGGCTTATTGTGTAAATCTGAAATGAAATTGGTAACCCATGCAGAACCCTGCATGGCGCAACACCTTGTGGAATTCATAGGTGGTTTTCAAAACTAAAGCTTACTTTATCATGCTAGTAATGGTCAAGGGAAGAAAAATTGCTCAGTCATCTGAAACCAGATGCCTTTGCCAACTGGAATGTAGTGTGGTAACACCTAAGTATTGTCCACAGTATGTTGTTGAAGGCTTAGCATGTGCTAAATGTAGCCAGTGAAACATTTGGCTGTTGCATCTGGATAGGCATTAAGATACTGCCTCTGAACTAGTGATCACCATACTATCAAAGGTGTGTGTGTGTGCATGTGCATGCATTTGTTTGTGCTTCTATACGTATGTAATTGTTCACATGAAGTTGTGCACACTGTTATTGATGGAAAAATATCTCAAATTTTCTGTTCCTTGTGTTAGTTTATATGTTTAAGAATTGTTCAGGATCTCATAAACCTTATAAATGGTGATCATATCATGCTTACTGTTTCCACACAGAATTTTTACCACATCATTGTCACGAATGTTTAAGATAAGATGTATTTCTCTTGTATAGTGAAATTTTTTTTATTGTTATCCAGCTGTATTTCTTACTTTAGGTTTCTGGAATCTCAGACTTTATTCTGTTCCTGTTTTAGGGTCACAGACCATTTCCCTATTTTTCAGTAAGCTAACTTAAAAAGAAATTATAGGTATAATAAAATATATATTTTTTCAGAAGAGATATTTTTTGATGACTAGATGTAAAAATGGATAGTTATACAGGTGAGACAATGTTCATCAAATAATTTCATGTCAGCAGCAAGCAGAACAAAATTGTAGAAATTTTAAAATTAAATAATAATTTCTGCTTAATTATAAATACAGGGCACCTTGTTGTAAATTGTGGGAGAAGAGGTGTGCATTTTCATTTTTAGTAATGGTGAGCTGAAACCTGGTGATCTTTTAAACTGTGAGAATAGTGAGATTTTTCTTTTTCAATGTCTTATTGTGATCTTGTACATAATGTGAGTCATTTTAAAGTGACATGGAGAATGGAGCTATGTGTAGGCATGGTTGTGTAAGAGAGAGAGGGAGTGTGACTGAGCATTTAGATGGTAAATGTATACAGCACATTTGTTTTGTCTCTCTGCCCAGTTTTGTGTAGTGAAGATGTCTCATTGTGCAGCTGTATACATAAAGATGGTGCTGGTTTTGTTGGGGTGCAGCTACATGTAGGTTTGTGATGATTGAGATAGGCACATTTGATTTGTGATAGATGCAGTCTAGTCCACACTGCCTGGAAAAAGCCAGATTGTATCTTTATTTTGTTCATTATGTCATGAAAACGTTAGTTACTCAGTTTGTTTAATATCCTTTTGCAAGTTGAGTGCATTACATTTTCTTTCCTTACCTTTGACACAGTGGGCCCATTATTAGCAGTGCCTGTTGGTGTATATGTGGGTTAGGTGTGTATGGTGCATATATGTATATGTGTGCTTACAAGCATGCATGTATGAGTGTGCTTGCATCTGTGTGTATGCAAGAGAGAGAGAGAGCAAGAGAGATTTGAAAGGGAGGGGTGGAGGGAACACATGATCCATTTAGCAAGTGAAAAAATCTAGAAAAAAGCTATTTGAGGGGGAGAAAAAAAACATATCAATATTTTGTACAAATAAAATAATTAAAAATTTTCTTTAAAATGTGTGTTTGAATCATTGCTAGTTAGTGGAATATGCATATTTCAATAAACTTCTTCAGTAAACAATTTATGTTTATGATCTTTTCAAAATAAAGAAGTAAATATTGATAATTTTTGTAAATTTCTTATTTAATGAATTTGTTGAATTAAGTGAATAAGGTCCAGCTGAATACAAAATTATTTTCCAAGGAATTTGTTTAGTTCAGTGCCTCGCTGTGCAGTTCTGAGTGAACAACTCTTTCTGTTCTTGACATACAAGCCATATCACAGTTGTAACCAGCGTTCTGGAGAGAGGTCAAGACATCAGTGATGGCAGAGGTTAAGAGCTTAGGTCAGTCCAAGGGTGTCTCTCTCTACCCACTTCCTCATCCATCAAAAGAAGTTTTTATAAAGGTCATGTATTTTGTGTGAGAGACTATTCTTATGCTGCTTTCAATAAATGGACACCAGCTTTGAGCTTAATTTTAAGTTTAATTTAGTCTTGAAGCTTAATGGATGTTGATGAGTCAACAGTAAGAATTCTAGAGAACAGGATAGGTTTCTAAAAAAGTATGTAAATTAAAAAGAGGAACATTTTCTAGAACATTCTAAAAAAAATAATGTACTCAAAATAGACAGGAGGTTAAGGAGTGATGGTTGCAGAGTAGCTAGCTTTTTCTTTGTACACTGTCAAGCTCTTTGCTTATTTATTATTCGCTTATTGTGTTGGATTTGTCCTTGCCATTTAGTTCGTAAATGATTACTTCAAAGTCAAAAAAGAGTCAAAACAATTTACTGGTCTGCTAACACCCACTAGGACCTGATGCAGGAACACTAACAAAACAAGTTTGTGTAATGAGTTTGGTTTGCTTTTCCTGCCAGTAGGGGTTAGGGGAAATAGTGTGCCTTGAAGACACACACAGAGTGTGCGATGTCCTGTGCAGGGTGCTAGTTGGTTGTGTACAACACACTTACACGGATGTGCTTGTCTTGTTCAGAACGAAGGCGCTTCCATCACTTTCACAGATGTACCTTTTGATTGGACAGCAGGCTTTTGTACGGATGTATGTAACAACAATGTTTAAAAGTAAACAGTTTGAATTCTTTGTTCTTATAGTCATCAATATTTGTTGAATAGTTAGGTCAGTTTTTCTGGGGTTTTTTTGTTTTTGTTTTTTTGTTTATTTTCTACCACTCCTTCCGCTGAATGTATGCCTGTATCAAAACACACATTGTGGTCTTCTGTTGCTGTGTACAGAGGTAACTCCTGTTCTGCCTGGAGGCAGCCAGATGGTTGATGTGGAGCATGAGATGTGAGCAGTTTACCTTACTACCCCTTAGACTTGTGTATGTGTGTTGTATATATATGTGTGTACACCTGCGCGCCTGCTTCCGCGTCCATGCCTATTCAAGAATTCACTAATAGAACTATAATCAAGGTGGGTGAATATGTTGAAAAACCACACTTTGATGGAAATATATTGAGGAACGGAGAACAAGCCGTCAAATCGCATAACGAAAAGCCAGAAATTGGAGTTTATTTCAATATTTATTAGCTGAATGCAAAGCCAGGTAAGCGAGGATTGCTACAGACAGCGAAAAAAGATAACGGGCATACTGTGCCCGTGCAAAACAGGTCGCTTGATGATGGTGTTAGTACGAGCCGGGCACCTTGCCGGAGCCACTCGTAGCAGTCGCACTGGCTCGAGCCCTGGCGCTTGCCGAAGCACCCAGTGGCAGTCCGAGGTTTCCTCCAGCGCCTGCTCCCCCGCCGACGTCAAGACCGTCGACCCTCGAGGATCCAGCATCGTCCAGACCCAGCAGCCCACCGAGGTCAGCAGAAGGTCCGTCCAGGCCGGGCAAGCCTCCTCCCAGAGCGCCTTGGGTCCCAATGTTGCCACGCGCCAGGGCGCTAGCGAAGGCTTGGGCATCCGCGGAGGCTGATCCGAGGCCAGCACGCGCTCTGGAGCTGGCAGAGGCCATAGCCTGGGCCGCCGCTCTCGCGCCGTCGGCAGCCGCGTCCCGCACGACAACCGCCGCCCGGGCCATGGCGAAAGCGAAGGCAGAGGCCTGGGCACTCACCCGTGAAGCGGAGGCGCGAGCGATGGCACCCGCGCGAGCGAAGGCGGAGGCGGCAGCTCGGAAGGTGGCCTCGGTCCTGCGCAAGGTGCTGACGCCGGCGCGTGCGCGGGCAACGGCCGAGGCGTAGGCTTCCCGGGCGCCAGTCACGGCGGCCTGCGCCTCGGCGCGCGCCAGGGCGATGGCGGAGGTGGCAGACGACACGGCCCTAGACGAGGCCTGGGACTGGGCTACGCCAGACGACTGCAGCGCCGACAGCAGGGACGAAGCCGTGGCCTGGGCCTGAGCTTGGGCAGCTGCGTAGGCGGAACCGGCGGCTCGGATTCTCTGGGTGGCGCTCGCAAAAGCTGAGGCAGATGCCGAGGCAAATGCTGAAGATGAAGATCCGCTTCCCGCGTTCCCTCCCTGACGAAGAAAGCGGGAAAAGGTCATTTTTTTACTTGTATCGTTTGGTGAACTACATTATTGCTTATCCATACGTGGAGCTTTCTACTTGAAAGCCATGTGGCGGGACTGACACGTTTCCAAAATAAATAAATAAAAATAATGGTGGGAGGGGAACAAAGCTGCTGCGAAAATAATTTTAAAGAATTATTTACGTTCTGTTCCCTTTATAATTTTTAGGATTAAGAAGTGAAAGAGAAGATAGTAAAAGGAAAAAAGCCGACGTGCGTACGCATACATACACACATACTCGTATGCGCACGCGTAGAGACGACGTACCAGCAGACTGGCGAGGGCTGAGGCCTGGGCGCTGGCGAAAGCGTCAGCACTGGCGGTTGGTGGCGCCACTGGGCCCCCTCCCACTCCTCCCAGCAAGGCGGAGTTAGCGGCGGCGTCAGATGAAGCAGAGCTGCTCGCGAAACCACGTGGCACGCCGCCTCTGATGATGCTGTCGAGCCATCCAATTCCCACGACACCGTCATCGCGATCGTCATCATCGTCGTCGTCGTCGTCGTTGATGTCATCCCCCCACTCGTATTCATCGCCGAGTTGTGGCGGGAAAACAGACGCACGAGAAACTTGTTTCAGAAAGAAAAAATCACAATTAGGCGCTTGAGATATGTAGACAAAAAAAAAAAAGGTAGAGACTAAGGTTGTCTGTGAGATGGAAATAATATTGTGAAGAAGAAACAAAACTTAAACATAAAAGTAGATTTGTGTATGAGCACCACTTACATCTTGTAACTTTTACAGGAAGGTGGGAATGATTGAGAAAGGCAACTGTAGAGGAGAGTTTCAGAAAAGTTTGAAGGAAAGTGTCCTGCGCCCTGCACACACACTGGATCTTTTTCACACACCACACTAAAATATCCATGATTCCTGCACCACAAACCTGTGTAAACTACGGAATATTAATGTGAAGACGGTAGCCGGTAGGTGAAAGACGTATGAGACTTATACAAGACAGCATACAAGGCTACTCACGTTTCAAGGCGCACAGCGTGTGAAGAAGGACGAGTAAAATAAGGAGGACCTTCATCTGAAACATAACGAGAAGGGTATCAGGTGGTACATCCACAGGGTATCATGGCTACCTCTGAAATACAATAAGAATTCTATCAAGGGTACATTCATAGAGTATTATTACTACGAGAAGTATAGCAGGGTACCATAAATAAGAAAAGTACAGCAGGGGGGGGGGATTGGTGTTTTACGCCGTGCCAGCAACTAAGGCTATATTACGGCAAGGCAGCCAGCCCTGTAAACAGATGCCACGTGCAGAGAAAGAACAGCGTGCCCGAGATGAGAAATGAACTCTGGGCAGCCAACCTTCACTGTATTGGTGACAGGCGCTAACCGTTGCGCCACCGGGCCGCTCAAAAGTACAGCAGGGTGCCATCTACAGCACCGAAAGATGACAAGGTTATAACCATGGATACATGCTCCAAGCACTGGTGACGGGTCGCCGTAAGTACATTGAACAATAATTCTAAACAATTATCAATTCACAGGTAAGACATTCAGCAGCCAAAGTAAAATCTTACCTTCGTATGCTCAGGTGCGAACTGTCCTCAGGATCAGGAGATCTTCAAGACCCAGGTGAAGAGGATGACGAACTGAAGCCTCTTATATAGGAAAATCGCATCCTGCCGTACCTGGCACTCCAGGAAGCTACAAGCTCGTTACCAGCAACAGGTGATAGGGATGCAGAGGGGAGGTAGTGGGGACACGGTGCTGTGCACAAAATACAAGCTCAACATCGCCATAAAGTGTCGTTAACAACGGCTTTTACGGAAGCATCAGTCAGTAACCGCCGTTGTTCAGGCAAAGGCTTGGCCACAGCCGTCAATCAGAGATGAAAGAGAAAAATGAACGAGGAACAGCTGAGTGCAGATCAAGATTAAAAAAAAAATTGATGTGAACTTTCATCTATCATGGTTTACACAAAGAAAAGGATTTTTATTTTTTATTTTATTTGTTTGCATAGCTGTTATTAAGACTTATGAACATGTTGTTAATGACCGAGTTGATGAATGGTGCTGTGTCCAGAGGAGGGGGTGGGGAGGTTAAGTACACGACAAGAATGGCCAGATGACATATAGTTGCTGCCTCAGATTATTTGCTTCCCGAAAACCCTTCAGCAAAAGTTCGGTGTTGATGGTCACACCTCAGGTGCTATTGTGAACTCAGCGCAGTGTACGGCAACTGTACAGGTGTCACACTCAGTGAAGACCAAGAGCAGGTGAGAAAGTGCACACCCATTGATGCTCACTGTACTGGTGCGGAGATCTCCATCACTGGAACTGACAGATGTCCTCTCCATCTGACGAGCAGTTTCTGTCGAGAAAACTATGGCAGTCTGAGTACCAGCAAGGTACTGTTCGTAGGATAAATAGTCTGAAGCCTGATTAAGATAATGGCAACTGTAAGTCGATGTGAAAAATGATTCTGTAGAGGTATACAGGACAGGGATGAAGCAAACAGGGAGGAAGGTTTGCGGGAGGAAGACAGGAAGGATGTTTGTCAAGTCTGTTCATGAACTGCCATGTCGTGAAACTCTGTAGGAAAGTCGTGTTCAGCTCTGGCAAAGGTTGTCGAGTTTTTTAATTCTAAGACATGGCCAACTGGACTGGGGCAGTTCAGAAACAAAGGTGTCGATAAGCAGAATTTGTTAGCAGTAACTCACACAATGCCATAATTAATGGACTTCTAACGACTTGCTGGATCTCTTGCAGTTCCATTTAAATGTCGAGAAGCACGTGCATCAACTGAGTACGGACAGTTTTCTTGTGTGTTCATTTGTTTAACTCGCCAGAGAAATTTTAGTCGTCGTGAAATGAATTCAACCGCCTATTCCAGGTGCTGTGGTTCAATGTGTGGAGAGCTGTGGTTCAGTGGCTGCGCAATGTCTGTCGGTGACTAATGTTTACACGACACGAATAACAACGCACAAACTAATCACATGTACCTGACAGCAAGCAATACAGAAATCCATCTCATCTCACATACAAATACAAGTCATGGAGTAGAAAGATTTTAATTTTGTAATCACACAGCCAATAGTCACAGCAGCGGGCATTGATTCCGAGCCGAAGGAGACAAACATGAAAAGTAACAACTGTACTGCCGCACCAGAAATATGAGAACTAGCTATCGCAGTTAAGAGGGAAACAACCTCAATGTGATGAACACGGAGGTCCTCTGGAAGAGAAGCAGGTGTGAAGGAGGAGAAGCTGGTGTGAAGGAAGAGGAGTGACGATGAAGTTAGGTCAGATTTTGGTGAGTGTCGGATGAAGGGCGCGGGGCAACTCCTGGCATGTCGATGTTGAGACGGAACCTGTGGCCCGAGATGGTGACATAGGACGGCAGTTCTAGAGAGAACTTCATCATGAAGTCGATCTGCTCCGACAGTTGCTGGCACATGGAGGCGTTAATGGCGCCGTGGTCTTGATCGTGGCCGTGGCCATGGCCCGGTGAATCTTCAATGAGACAAAAAAAAAAAAATTAAAAGATTTTTTTTTTTATGACACGTACACAATTTATATAATATCAAAGGATTAAAAGTAATGTACTTCAAACTGTTGTACTAATAGTTTCTCTTGACCAAGAGTGTTTCTCGATGAAGAACATTTTGGAAATGGAAGGAGTGGAAGCCTGTCGATCCTCATTGACTTGTGGGAGTTCAAGAGTTCGTGTGAAGGATCAGCTCAAGGCGTTTTCAGATATTATATCCTAATTTGTGTTCCATCAAGGTGGTTTCTGATCTTGTATCCTATGCTGTATTCTTGCTAGGCATTTTCAGATTTTGTATCCTATTCCGTATTGTCTCTAGACCTTTTTATTAGTTTCGAATGATGTGAAGTTGTATTCTAAGAGTAACATATCCCTTTGTATGTTTTAGCGTCTGCATGGTCATTCATTGGAAATGCACACTGTTCTCTTCCCATGAAGCATTTAAACAGTTTTTCTCTTTCTGAAAATACATGAGACAGTTGTAGCTTGTTATTATCGATGATGTTTAAGCCCGCTATTATCGTTACTGCCATCAGGTCGTCAAGGTATCCGTCATCGTTTTCTCTCGTCATCATCGTCGTCCCCGAAGCCATCACACCCCTCCCCTGAAAAATGTTGGATAACTTCATCTCATTTTTTTCTCAAGTCTTGAGAAGATTTCTATGTTCTATTTCTTAAAAACAGAAAATACATTCTTAACATGAGACACCCTTTTTTCGTAAGACTAGAACTCTAGTTTTTAAAAAATACAAGATAAATAAATAAAAGGTGCGCTGATAAGCATTTATTTGGATGTAAAACAAACTGTTTACGAATAATGTTTACACAATTTAAACTGAGTACGTTACCGAAAGATATCCAAACACATTAAAGTCTTTCTTCTCTCCCTTTTCCCCCCAAGTGAGTCGCTCGTTTAAATAATCAAGGGAGATAATTTAAATTACTAGTTAGAGAAGACATTGGGGTCGCCCTTGAAGTCAGGTGCGAGGTTGACTCGGAGCATGATGGGGTACACCTGCATGGTAAGCGTGCTCGGTGCATGCTGGGAAGGTTCATCGTTTCGTCGCCCTACGGCAAATCCGAAGTAAAAGAAGGTGAGTAAAAATTATTAGTGTGTGTGTGTGCGTGTGTTTTGTGACCAATCATTGATAAAATATATTTGCTTTGTCCATTAACTGGTTATTTCGGACACAAAATTAACAGACCGCTAGAAAAATTAAACATTGAAGGGAAGGGTTCATACCTAAAACGGCTTTTTGTTGAGTTCCGTGCTAAGATGTTGCAAAAACTTATCTGGAAACGATTGTAATTTGTTTGTCGCCACTTAGTGTGTTCCCAACTTATTTCTTGGCCTAATATTTGCTAGTCCAGATGGTTGTTTTTTAGGAAGATTAACCCTGGGTTAAGGATTGCAACGGGAGATTTGAAAATTAGCTTCATGGGATGATCAGAGCCATGACAGTATATATATAACAAAACATTTTGACTAGGAAGAGACGCCATATTCCTAGCGAACCTTTCTCCGAGCCTAGAAGCATTTTTTTCTCAGCACATGTGCAAACCATGAAAAGCTTGTGAAATACTTGAACTGTGAAACTGGTAACAGTACTAAGGAGAGAAACTTGATGTCATTTGTTGTGCCAAGTGCCAACTGATGTGTGAGAGGACAGGGCGAGGTAGACATACCTGTCACGGCGCCATCTGTCTTTTGAAGAGATGCCGACTGGCAGAAGACAAAGGTCATCAGGACAAGAAGGAAATGTACGAACAGGCGAGTCATCGTGATTTGTTTCTACCTACAGATAAATACAAGTCAGGTTTGGTATTACACACAAAAATCGTTTTCTAAAGACTATAGTAGTCTGGCTCTAAAATTCTTGCAAACAAGATTTCATTACACTATTCCTGCGTGTCTTCTTATAGTTGGTCTCGTTTGTCTGCTGGCATAAAAATACAGGCCACAAGAAAGAAAGGAAAAAAAAAAGTTTACGAAATTCGAGATTTCAATGATAGCAAACAAATAAACAAAAACGCAAAAAAAACCCCCAGCAACAAAAAGCAAAAAACAAAACAACAACATCGCATTCAAAAAATTAAATAGCTAAGCATGCCCTATAAACAATTCGTAAATACAGTCTGAAAAATCCTTAAGTATGGTGATGTAAAACCATTAATGCTAATTTTAAACAGTATACAGGTACATTCTCTTTACAAGTCTGTGATAGAAAATAATTCATTCTGAATCGTAAAGTAATCGAAGAAAGCAAAGTCTATAAAGTATAAGAGCATCCTCTTTTCACCTGTTGTGTGCCAAGAATGAGATGTCCCAGCTCGTGGTTATCACGTGTCCTCGTTGACCCGACTCTGGGAGGGTTTGGTGCTCACTCTGCCTCCGCAGCATGGTCGTGAGCGCCTTTATGTGCACAAACAGCCAGTGAACATCAAACTGGTTCACTGCAGTTCACGTGTTGTTTGTCCCGAAACTAGTATAATTAACCATCAATAAATCACAAATCCCTTAAATCTCTCATTGACAAAATAAAATAAAATAGGAAAGTTTAAGAAACTATCAGAAAAGCAGGCATTGATGAAGCAGCAGCTAACGCAGGACTTTAGTTTGTTAGAGAGCTGTGAGGAAGGGTAGTGCAGCAGAGGTAGTTCTACTCTGCATGGCCATCACCACCATCATCACCCTGTGCCAACAGTCTGTGAGAAGGGAATATTTATTTCTTGCCTCAGGACCCTATGACCAAAGCCACTCTTGTTGATTCCTGTTCAAGGTAGATGGCGCGGAATGATGTTCAAGTGCTTTGTTTTCTCTGTATTCATCTTAATCAAATAATTGATTTTCAGATGCTGTGTTATTACAACCTGTAACGAGGTAATGTCAACAACAAAAAAATCCAGTGAATGTATCGTGCATCCTTCATTTCTTTCTTTTTTTTTTTTTTGTTTGTTTGTTCGTTTTTGTACAGTCACAATAGCAGACAAAGGAGGATTCGGTCCTAAGACCTTAACATGGCTGACGATTTTTCAATTAAGCTGCTGGCGGAATATTTCTAGTAGCATCCCAACAGTTTGTTTTAATAGCATCATGGGAATGGATTTTTAGCACAATTTGTGTATGCCTAGTATGGTGTAAACCGAGTGCACAGCCCCCAAAGCACGTTTCTACATCAAGTGGAATGTTGTGATGGTGGTGGTCAGTCCCTGGTGTGTACTGACAGATGTCCTCGCTGTACAGGGTACATAGAAAGATACAATAGTGCATCTACACAGGCGCTTCACACAACAGTGCATTTAGTAAGCTTGACGCTTCAGTGCACCGACACCGTGCCGCACGTGCAACACCCAAAACATCCATCAGTGTGATGCCGGCAGCTGTGTTGACACGAGTCAGCAGTGCACGCTATCATCTGATGACACATCGCTGCCAGCCTCTACAAGTCCTCCCTCGGATGATGTCATGGTGATGGAAGGCGACCAAGCTTTTCCTGCTTCCCAAATAAACATCGTCCTTTGTTTCCATTATTTGTGTACTCACGGTGATGCATTGATGCTACTCGGGACGATTCAGCCTGAAGTCGATAACAGTGTGACGAATGGCAGAGAAACCACAAAAATATCTTGTTTGCGGTCATTGGTTTATTGAAATAATGTCATACAAAGATACTTGATTATGGAACAATTTACAGCAATCAGAATGTAAAGTTATCTTACAAATTCTGCAGAAATATTTACATGAGCACTTCATGATCATTACAGGTGGTTTGTTATCAGGATTCATTAAGAGTGTTTATTCATGACAAGCTAAGATACAGGACTAATACTGTACAGTGGCAACATGGAATGTAGTAGGTAGCCTCACTTCAGTCCATTATCTGTTTCCTTGACCCGTCTGTGAGGAAAGATCGAGGACTTTAGGGGACTCTGTAGGAGAAAGGGAGCTTAAGGAACTCATGGAATAAGGATAATACAGGAATGGCAGAGGGTTGATGGCGGGCAAGGCAAGTCCATACGCCGCGTGCAAGGGTGAGCGAAACTGATGTAACAGCGACTGTAGAGGATATGACGTCATGGGCTGTACAGGGGATGATGGCGGCAGGCGATTGGCTGGCAGGCCCAGGTGCGCAGGATGGAGCTGTGGCATGGCAGGCATGCACACTGATCGAGAGAAGAAAAAAAAATGTTACTTTCCTCGCACATCGCACCGTACCACTGAACCCACTGAGCACAGCTACGTCACACTGTACACCATAGACTAAACACAAAATACCGCTGACGACACTGAGCGCACGTCACAGTACACCGTACCACTGACAGCATGCACGTCACACTCAGCATACTGAGAAACACATGCAGTACCGCTGACGACACTGAGCGCACGTCACTGTACACCGTACCCCTGACAGCATGCACGTCACACACTGAGCTACACATGCAATACCACTGACGACACTGAGCACACGTCACACATCACACCGTACCACTGACAGCACTAAACGCGTGACATCACAAAGTACCACAGACGACAGTGACGACGCTGCGTCACGTGACATCTTACACAGGTTGTTCAAGCGATGAGTTGGCTCAGGTGTCCGGCTCATAAACGCAGGATTCCATGGCAACGTCCTGAGGTCAGGCGCCGCGAACTGCAGAGGGTAAGTCACTGGGTCTGGCAACCCTAGAGGGCCAGAGACATGAAAAGACTGTTTAACACAGAAGGTCCATGCACGTGGAACCACTCTCCCTACCTCCACACCACTATCCTCCGAGGTTTTTAAATTATTATGCCAGCTAGTTTTTTTAAAAATATTAATCGCAATAAATGTATTTATACCAACTATAGCAGTGTTTTCTCCCAGCAACAATGAGAGCGCTCCACCCTTATGTTTATATTTTTATACCATAACTTTAATGTCATCTGTTGTATTTACATGACATAAGCAGGAAAACTTACTTTCTGGACATTCTTTTTTGACGGCGGTGCTGGTCAAGGTGCTGACCCTGCGCAGAAAATGTTGAGGTCAGGAATAGACATACTACTTATGTTCTCACAGCCAGGACATAGGGAGGAACGGTCCAAACATGTGATGACAGTCATAATGACAGACACAACCTCCTACTGTAGCTCATACAAATATACTGAGTGACATTTGCTGTGACAGGCAAAGTTTCTTTGTAGTGACAATGCACAATGCCAAGAGGGCAACACGACTAGACTCTCATATTACAACAAAAACAAAGTCCAACTCTACATTCAGCAAAGTTATCCAAGTGCCAAGACAGCAACATCAACACCAAACAATGTCACATCATTAAATCCACCTGCAGTGCAAACACCAATGGATGGAATGAACAGTGTGAACAATATCTCTCCTCTGGTGGAGGAGTAAGTAGTGTTCACGATACCATCAGAGGTACACAGTGTATTCCCACCTTTTCTTGGCTTTCCGGACCTCCGGCTGGGGACTTGGGGCTTGAGAAGCAGCGATGAAGGTGGTTTCCGACAAGGGGAAGAACAGAAGGTCCCCGGAGCTGCCGAAACCACCGACAGCGACCTCCTCCTCCTCCCGCACCACGATCTGCGGCTGGTAGCGGCGGTTGCGGAGCAGCTTCAGCTGGGAAAGAAGAGATGACAAGGAATGATAGATGACAATTAGTAAGAGATGAAAAATACAGAAATATCCATGACAACGCTTGATCAAGTTTAAAAACCCAGACAACCGTCATTCTTCATTTTCTTATGAACAAACAAACAAACAATTGTTTAGCTCAGAAAATATTTGAAATAAACACTTTAACTGTAGAAGAGTTTTTTTTTTTGTTTTTAAAAGTTCATATACTGGTTCTAGTCAGTACTTTGCATATTCCTCCTCTCTATCTCTCTCTCTATATTTTTCAGCATATCTCTAACCTGTCCAGATAAAGGCTCACCGAAGAAGAATCATCCAGAGTCGAGTCCAGGGTCACCCGGACCTCGCTGAAGGCGATCCGGTCTTTCATCCACGCCAAGCCAGGCATCGGAGAGAAGGGGTGCATATAGGGCTGCACGGTGGTAGGGGTTCGATGAAGGGCAAACACTGAGTTCAATGTCCCGCTTTGAATGTTTGAGAAAATATCGTCTGCTGTTGTAAGGTTGAGCCACACTGAGTACATCCGGGCAGGGTCCAGACCACGAAGGGAAATGGTTATGACAGGGAACATGTGCCTGAAAAAGACAGAACTTTCTATTATTTTTTGGTGCGATTGTATTTAAAGCGTTTATTTCTTTTTTTGTGTGTGGGCTGGAATATTTCTGATTAGTCCGTGGACTGAAGGCGGAAGAGATGAGAGAGAGAGAGGAAGATAACAAGTAAAATAGAAGGAGGGAGTAAAAGAACAAGCAAGTGATGTACACTGTAACTAGTTTTGAAAATGCACGTACAGAGTACACACGCTCAATCCATCACTCCGATTTATGTTCACTGGACACTCCAGGACATTCACAAGGCGTCGCTCGCGCACACCACGTGTACACGTGACCTGCAGTCAACACACAAACACCACGCAACACGTGTAATCAAACAACCATTCATGCGTGCATGTGCATGCATCATCATCATTTTACAGTGGACCCAGACCAAGTTACCTGCCATCTTTCCCGATGCTGAGCTCCTGACCACGCGCCTGGAAGCTTTTCCACAGGCCGCAGTCGTGAAGGAGCAGCTGCACTCCATGGTCAAACTTCACCACGCAGTCATCTGGGAGGTCCTGCGAAATGACAAACAAAAGATACTGAAACTGCTCGAATCCATCAAATTCTGCCTGACTAGAACTTTGTGGTTTTCATAAAATTCCTTTTGAGCATAGTTTACAAACTTTATAAATCTCAGATTACAGGCAAAGAAGCCGCTGGAGTAAAAACATCACCACCCACTCATCCTTGAATGAACTTGTGGCAAGATTTTAAATTCCAGGATGTGAACTTTTCCGTTTAACACACCTACACCCGATTTAAGAGGTCATGTTGTTGACTATGTCACAACTCAGAACATGAATGCATTAAGATGTGTTGAGGTTACAACGAGACAACTTCCGGTGTTTGTTGGAAGGTTTGTCATGACCTGGCTTGATTCTGACCTCACGTGCCCTGCTGAGTGTGTAAATGTGTTGAATTTTTATTTACACTCTTTACAACTGGCCATACTTAAGACAAAACAGTTTGAAGGAAGAGAAAGATTACCAGATTACAAGATGACACTGGACTCTTGCACCACTCCATGTCCGAGGATGTGGCCGCAGGAAGTCCAGGCGACCGTTTGTTTGTTGACCTTTTGCGGGGGTTCGGTTTACGCATGGCTGGAGGTTTGAAGACATCTCTCTCAGTCTCTCCTGCTAGCGACAGTGGGGGCGACACTGTGGACGACTGGTCCAAATGAGTGAACATGTCGCCCGCAATTGTCTTTGCATTGTTATTCTCAAGGCCTTGTGTCGACTCCTCGTCGGTTGCCTTGGAAACCGATAATGGCGACTTCGATGAGGTCTTGTGAGGGTCAGTTTGCATTTTAAGGTCGCGATCTTCGACATCGCACGTATCATCATCGTCTTCATTCTTCACTTTTCTTCCCTGGCTTTTGGACCATGAAGCCGGGGATTTTCTTTCTTCGGAATAACGGTCACTGTGCTGGAACCTGAACTGTGCGGTTGTTGTCATTGCAGGAGTCGAATCTCTGTCCTCGGAGTTTTCTGTCTGTTCTGTGTGGGTGGCGTCGTAAGGTGGCGGACTGGACAGGCGGGTGTGAGGGGTGCAGTCTTCAAGTTTGACAGCAGGAGTGTCAAGAACAGGGGACACAAGTGCCGTGGAGGAGAGTGTTTGCGGGGTAACCGTTGCCTTGGCTCGAGCTGTTTTGGTCGAGGATTTATTGCCAGACCCCGAGCTGCTTTTATGTTTGTTGTCCTTCGATTTCGTGACATCTGAAACAGACGGTTCATAATCCTCATTTTAGTTTGTTAATAAAAGAAGGTTTTGAAATGTGCGATCACCTAATGAATATTTTCAACTTTAGCCTTATATTTGGTGCAGAATTTCGAAGATGAGACATGAAGCAGGAAGAATTTGTGTGATATATACTAAAGCTAGGTGATGAAGATAACGGACTGTGCGAATATTCAGTATGAAGTTCGTGTCCTTTTTGCTGGTGTGTTATGTGTTCAAAATCATCTCTATCAATACAAAGCTGCCGAATTGACACGAGCAGTTAAACTAGGGATTCAGATATTTTACACAGTAAGATTTCTCTGAACTACCTGATCGCGGCCCGTTTGTGTTGGCATCTTCATTCCTGAAACAAAAGAAAACAGATGCGAGGATGTTATTATTAATGGCAGGTAAAATGATGTCCTATACGGAAATTAAATATTTTCTCTGTACTTAAGATTTCAGTGAGAGAGTGAGTGTCCTTACCCGGTGACGTGTGCGTACTTGAAGCCGTTAGCGAAAGGGTTGTGAGTGATCTTCATCCGGGTGATGTTCTCGTTCTGATACTGTGTGACGGCCACGAACACCGTCTCCGGAAGCGGAAACACGTATTGAACGTCACTGAGGTCTTCGCGCACGATGATCTGCACCATGTACTTGCGCATGGACTGCAGGACGATCTGGCGAACATCGTGATGACACATCATCAGTCCTGCTTGTTGCATCACATCTACATTTACTTTATACTATATCATACACTTACGAGATGTTGTATCCTGCACCAGTCACATGACGACCCTACACACGTCACTAACTAACCGCAGTAAACATTTAATTCAGCTTCCAAACGGCGCAACTTACGTTCCCTTGCGAATGTTTGTTGTTGGTGATCTTGAGTTTGGCGAAGGACACCATCTCCTGGCACCAGAAGGAGCCGCGGTTGGGTGAGGCGGGATGGAGGTAGGTGGTACCCGGGATGGGTGCGGGGCCGGTGGGGGCGTCGGTCACGCTGACCCAGCGCCGCTGACAGAACTTGTACTGGCGGTTGTCGCACGGCACGACCTGCAGGTGCACCGAGTACAGCAGGGTGGGGCTCAGCCCCTCCAGGGTCACCATCACGAAGGGGAACATCCGTCTGGGCAAAAAGTTAATGGTGAACCATATAATCTGTCCTCGTATTAATTTAAACAACGTTGCATTGAAAAAAAATCGAGACTGACAACACCACACCCTTCCCCTTCACACCCACATACCAAAAACAAAAATGCAAATCAACTACTTAACATTTGTAAAAGCACATCAGAGCAATCAAAGCAGGAATGAAACTATTAACACTCTCACCCCTAAAAAACGTTTTAGTCAAAGTTTTTATAACTCGCATTGACAACTTGGTGAGACATGTGTATACTTCACGCATAAATTTAGGAACTGGGAGGAGTGTATTATCCAGATTTGGGGTTAATATCATCTTGCATCGTGTTCAGTTAATTCATTCGAAACAAAACTGCATTGTGTAGACACAGTCAAAGTTTTTGACAACTCACTAAAAACCTCGAGTATTCGGAATACGTGAATATTTCTGACCTGCCAGCCTTGGTGATGATCATCTCTGTGCCCTCCTGATGAAAGGAATGCCATAGCGCAGCGTCCAACAACCGCAGTTTCACTGAACCGTCAAACTTCTCCACGACGGTGATGTTCTCTTGTGACGTCACGGTTGGACGTTGTTCTTCTTCCATTATGTCCCCTGGGTGAAAGAACGGTTTCCTCGGTTATAGCATCTAAACAATCTTTTGATTGTGTGAACGACTTTTTGTGACACAAAAAAATTGAAAATATATTTCTTAATAGATAAAGACAGCGCAATAGTATAGAAAAAATTTAAGTTGGCGCAAAGAAACCGATGGTGCTTGTATGAGAGTGAAATAAAAAGGTGGCAGAATAACATATTTACTAAGATATATGAGGAACACAGATGGAACAGATTGCTTGCATTCACTTAATAATAAGATAAGTGCCTAAAGAGAATATTGTTTCTTGTGAAGTCAAAACCCAAAGTTTTTTTTCTTCGGTGAGAGCTGGGAAGAGGAAGAGACAGCTTGAAAGACGGAGAGCCATCGTCACCCACCTTGACTTGTTTCAACACAAAACTCGTCTGCTGCGGCGCACTTTGATGCCGTCTGTTGTTATCTGAGAAAGGCCTGAGGGTGGAGTTTATTCGTTTAAAAAAAAAAAAGGTCAGAACTCGGGCTGACCGCTCGTTTCCGCCGCCAGCTCTTTTCAACAGGAGTCGGTGCTTGAGAACCAAACCGGAGAGTTTTCGGAAGCAACAGGTGTGTACAGGTGTGTTATCACGCGCCGGGTCATGTCTGGCTACGGTGTCTACAAGAACTCGACTTGAAGCCTGAGACCTTCTGCCGGAGCGTTGGCAGACGCTGGTGGTGTTATCGCTAACAGCTGGCTATCGGTGTTTGAATCCTGAAGACGAGACCCTGTAGTCTTTTTGTCACTTTGTGCTGATAAGCCTCCATTAACTGTTATGTACGAATGTATTTACACGGTGTGTAAATATGTTTTTACACAACATAAATAAATGATTAACAAACCGCTGTGATAGAGTTCTCTTCGACAATGTCCACGTAAAGAAAGTCGCCCCAGTACCATCATTGAAAACAAAACAAGAGAAGGATTTTGAAGATAAACTCAAGATAGTAAATAAACGTAAACCACCCTCTCCCACGATAGACAATGTTGAAAAAAAAACCCCAGCATGAAAGATGAAAGGAAAACAAAGTGCAGATACAAGTAAAATGAAGACGTGAAAAAAATAGGTTGTCGAACAAATGAGATGAAGCTACAGAAATAAAGACAGTGAGAACCCGCCACGGTCTACAGGATGTGATAACATTACATCAGCCTGTCCGGTGACCTCATCAGTGACGAGGGTTGTACCCTAAGGCGGGTGGGACAAAGACAGGGTGGTCACTACAAGTAGCCCGTCACCCGGGTGACGACAGATCAGAGACCGCCACCCGCTTTGTAAGTAAGGATTTGTCTCCCCCATGTGATGCCATGCGGTGTGTACCATCCACATGAGTGAGTGAGGAAGACTATGGATGACTTGAAAGTCATTCTGTGCGATCAATGGAAAATAATTTTTAAAAATTAAAAAAAAAATGTAAAGAGAAAACGAGAAGTCTTTCAGTGTTCCCCGCGAGGTAGACATTTCAGTTTAGCCGCCATCACGCTCATAAGTTCAAAAGAAGTCTTCCATGACCTTTCTTTCTTTATTAATTTCGCGATAGAGGAAAGAGAAAAAAGGGGTCGGAGAGGGAGAAGAATTAAAATATAAAGGCCACAAGACGAAGAATAAGAAAGAAGATCATCTTTTGGGGAAATGTTGAGTATTTTCTCAGCTCTCGTCTTAAATGTAAACACTTTTGAATGCACGCTCCGACATAACCAAGCTGTTTACACTAAACAAACCTTGAGTTTCGTTCAGTGCAACATTCAAGGATTAAATCGACACAGGTAAACATCATTTCATCAACTGTACACGATCTTTAAAACCAAAACTTTTCATTTAACTCAACAATGAACAAAAATTTAAATACCTGGACACACGTCCTTCTCATTAGCGTCCATGCTCTAACACGTTGTACATTGAGAACCTCCAACACCACCAACCACCTCCCAACACCACGAACTCAGACAGGAAGGCCGGACACACGCTTCGCTCCACTGGTCAAGCAGGTGTTAATGACGTCCAGTCAGGGAAGGACGTCCGGCGGGTGTGGTGCCCCCGGGTGTTTCGTGACCCCATTACGTAGTCTTCACGGGTGACAACTCAACACCTGCTAACGGTCACACGTTGGCACTCTGTTCACAAGGTCTTGACCACCTTGTACTTCACGTGCGCTAACTTTTCAAACGTTTTAACAAATGTTAATGTCTACACTCAAAACACCCACATGACCCTTGTGTCTGATTTCCTCCTGATAGTACTTGGTCTGAATATTAAGACACAAATATTTGCTAGCTAACAATTCCTTTATAGGATACACGACCAGATACTGTTTCTAATTTTCTTTTAGTGTTTTCTAGACAGACTTATCTTAAACCGAAGATATTTTATAATCAAAATTTCATTTAGTTTGGTATACAAAGATGTTTAAATCTTTTTCTCATGCTTCCCAGACAAGCTTATTTTGGTTGGTGATGTTTTTGGTGGTGGTGGTGGTGGTGGTGTTGGTGGTGGTAGTGGTGGTGGTGGAGTGTGAAAGCTTGCGTCTCTCTCTCTCTCACACATTTACACACAGTGAGCTGGCCCCTGACTTCGCTTACAGTCTGTCTGTCATGGATTGCACGGTGAACAAATGGGTGGGAGGTACCCGTAATTACGCAACACTGATCGCGCATCACTGGCGACAGTGTGACACGCAGGACATGTGGAGTTCCCCATGTGAAAAA
This sequence comes from Pomacea maculata, assembly GCA_004794325.1. Taxonomy (NCBI): domain Eukaryota; kingdom Metazoa; phylum Mollusca; class Gastropoda; order Architaenioglossa; family Ampullariidae; genus Pomacea; species Pomacea maculata. The sequence continues at coordinate 490,033 of SRHC01000321.1, forward strand.
TCCCTGACGGTTGGCTAATCCTCACCTAAGGCTCGTACAGGGCGGCACGACGACCTAGCAGTTAGCGCCTGTCACCAAGACAAAGACTCGGTCTCCTTGGTTCAGTTCTCGCCTCGGGCACGCTGTTCTTTCTCTGCGGGTGTCATTTGTTTACATGGCTGGCTGTATTGCCGTGATAAAGTCAGTTGCTGACTCGGTGTAAAACACCAGTTCCCTCCTCTCCCCACCTACTAATGCCCCAAATAGATAGGACATTTTATATGACACAAGGCTTGGCAGTGACTGTAGCACCACAGTCCCTAGAACAAAGCCAACCTTAACCAAGTCATCAGTGTGTCACAAACAACTTCGCAAAGTTTTGGTCAAGTGTTCGACAGCAAGGTACGATAGTCTTCGATGGCCTTTGAACATAAACCGACATCACAAAGCAAACCAATGCTTATAACTTTGTAAACATTCCCACAAAATAAGGACTAACGAACACTGTTAAGTTGAATGTTGTTTAATTATTTTACATGGAAGCTTCTATCATGATGCTTTAGAAACATTGCCGACGAGGACAAGCTGACAACTTCACTGGGTTTTGCCGCCAGCCATGGTCACGATTAGGAGAGAAAAAACTCGAGACGCAGAAAAGGGCGGGTGACAGGTGGCGAACTCACACCCTATCGGGGTGTTGGCCACGAGACCGAGCAAAGCCGACAAGTCGAGAAAGTGGGCCAGCACCGCCCTCTCCCCTCCACACCTGTCCCTCCTCGCCCTCCCACTCCTCTCCCTCCTCCCCCACCATGGAGACAAGAGGTGACGGGAAGGAGAGAAAGAGAAGCGTCTTATCTTCTGCACGTCGTCACTACCTGAGCTCCGTGTCACTGGGTGGTCTGATCACCTGTGTCTCCACACCTGGTCGCCATGCTTCTGAGGAAAGCTCACCGACAATCCATCCATTAAAGATAATGAAATACACAAGGATTTGTAAACAATTAAATAAGTTGAAGATTACATCATATTATATATGAAAATATATTTGAATAATTGTCATAAAGAAATAATTTACGAACCAAGAAGGATGATCCGTTACATCTCTCACAGATAGTTTATTCACAGACTTTAAGACAGTTTATATTTTGCATTCCCCCATCCCACATGCCCCATGTATGTTTTTCCAACAAAAGTTAAAGGTCGTGGTTGATAGTCTTGGAGCTGGCCTCGAAATCTGTTACAAAGTGGAGATTACACTCGACAACTGCGCGTTCACACAGCGGCGCGCGCTGTCACGTGATGCACTGACGCGTCCAGCACGTCTGGGATCGGCTCACACCTGTTGCACGATGGCCGAGACTCCCAGGTAAAACTTGGGCCCAGGTATGGTGGTGGTGACAGCATCGTTAGTGTCGGGTACGTGGGGCTGGGTGTGTGAGTGGCGTTCAGACCACTCTCACATTCTGTGTTTGTGTGTTCTCTCGGTAATGTGTTCCAACGAGCGTCACGTGACAGACAATAGCAACCTGGACACAGGTGTGGATCCAATGTCCGTTTCATCACACCAATGTAATCTCAATCAAGTAAACACCAGTTGAAAACAAAATGGACAGATAAAGGTGATCAAGTAAACAGCAGTATGAAACAAGATAAGCAGACTACAACAAGTTCACACCACGCGGAAGAGAAATACACAAGCTAACCAAAGTTGCCGAAAAATTATAGAAATGAGTATTTTAGACGCAGCTACATAAAAATTCACTCTCTTCCCTAATTTTACATGTTTGGATCTGCTGATTCCAGTCATCACATTCACATCCATTATCAACTATTCTTTGTCAACTGCCATGATACCTCACTAGATTAGCTCAAGATGAAAGTTGTTACTGAGGACGGGGACCTAGAAGAATTAATGTGTATGTGTGAGAGAGATAATATAAATATATGTAGACGAGGATATCAGCATGTGCATGCATCTGTGAGTTAGGTAAGAATAAGAAGGGCAGAAACATCACATGACGAAGTCTTATTCCCTTTACATGTGTTTGTATGCTTTGATTTGTTTGGTTAATAAGCAGATGTATATCAAAGAGCTAGAAGAAGGAAAGAATGAATGAAGTTTCTTGTATCTCTGAGCTACAACAGCTTGTTACCACCACGGAGAACCCAGTCGTCACGTGGTCTGTTGAAGTGGACATACAGTCCCCCAGGTCTGGAACTCTCAACATGTGTGTGCCTGGGAGGTGTGCTATAGCCAGACACCACTTAAATAATTACAGGAGAGCTTGTGTACCGCCATTTTGAGAAATATTGTGTAGGATAGTGTGGGAAAGTATAATGTGGGTAAATGTGAGCAAATATTATGGGGTAGTGTGAGGGAATTATATATTATGTTTTTCTAATGTGAAGTGCACTGGTGCCCGCATTGACTACAACGTGGCCTCGCTCTGGTACCGTTGTCTCCAGGATGTCCGTTATTAACACTTTATCAGCTCAGTCAGTCTCTTTGAATGTACACCACCCTGTGCCACCTCTCACACGGAATCTGTGATATAGCCCAAGTTGCTGGCACTGCGGTAAAAACAAACAAACAAACCTCACACGAAGTCCCTGAGGCCGCCTTTTTTCTTTCTCTGGCCCCAGTGACTGGCTTCATCCACAACCATCAGTTCGCACTCCATGTTTACAGTCTGATCTTAAGGCTAACCTTCTACGGAAATAGTTAAAGGAACTGAAGGCTCTGTCTCTTCTCTGTCATACCTGGTGTACATGAGTGTGTTTTTGCACGTGTCTTTTTGTGTGTGCTTTGTGTGTGTAAGTGTGTTAGTGAGAGAGAGATATACATTGTCCACATCAAAGTGTACAAAGCTTGCTGCCGGCAGGGAAAGCTGCTATAGAAATGTTTGTATTTTGTGATTATTATTTTGTATTTTGTATTTTGTGATTATAATGTCACAGACGCTGACACTCACGCAGTCACCTGGACATTTGCCCGTTTTTTCCTTCGGTTGTTATGAGATATCAATCATCAAAGTGATTCATCAAACTAATTCTACTTGGTCTCAGTTTCTTTTTATTATTTCTGTTATTTATAACGGTGCAATGCATGAATATTAAACAGATCAACAGCAGATATAATAAAACTGTGTAACAAACATTAAAAGAAACAAAGTAGATGCAGGCAATGAAAGTGTTATTATTTCTTTATCACCGTTAACATGCCATCTTTCTCTTCTCTGTTTCTGTCTTCACGCCGTTGATGGCTTTCCTCAGTCGTCACTGATTCTCTGTTCCAGCCTCGGCACATCTTAGTTAATGGTTAGTTTAGTTTCCTATCGAAATGAGTCAAGAAAAACAGAAATGCAAGTCGTGGCTGTAAAAATTAAGAAAAAATGAAACTGAAGGATATACAGGGATATGGATGTACAGCTGCTTATTTTTTTTTAATTATAGTACTGCTATAGAAATCACACCAAAATGAATGTTCGCCGAGAAAAGTAAACTTTACATGTTTGTTGTAGTGAGAGGAAGGCACACATATATTTCGATATGCTTTAAGGCAGTGTTTTTTTTTTAAAATATAGGATGTTATGGTGTGTGTGTGTTGCCAGACAATTTTTGAATATTAACAAATGGACTAAATGACCTGGCGCTTACAGCTTGTGTATCTGAATTGAATATTTGTATTGTTGATGCCATTGATCCCCAACAAGAGGTTGACATCACAACGACTTTGTCCATTGCTAATGTATTGCATAAAGATACATTTCAACATGTATAATAAATAGAGTATACAATTATACACATTTGTAAACTGGGTGAGTTATATAGTTGTCAGACCACATCTACATAGGTACTAGAATACTACATACTTAAAACGCTAAAAAGAGAGAACAAACGACAAAATTATTGCTTGGATCATCAGCCCGTATTACAGAGGGTGGTAATGAGGCTTGTTATTTTTACAAAACATACAAAATAAATAGGCATAGCATGTTGTTGATGCTTCTAAGGCTATGGACAGATATTTTATTAAAGATACACCTACTCTAAACACGATTAAAGCAGTTCTAATGTTGGCATTTCTTAAGTAGAACCGATGATGACTATCAGTAAAAGATGATCTGAACGAATTATAGAATTGATATCATCATCAGAAGATATAGTAAAATGCAAATCTTGCTGATAACAGTTCTGGAGAATCTTTTTAAAAGTTGTACTAAATAGTTCAGGATCTCCAACGCCTTGAGTTTGATAGACATGGCCGAAGCAATAGGATACAACAAAAACAGAGAAGAAATCCATATAAAGTTTGTTTTGGTTGTCTATATTCAAAAACATATTGTAAGCTCGGTGTGGCAGTCTTCTTGGAGTCATGCTCAAAATATCTAGCCAATATTTTAAATATTTTTCACAAAACAGTCACATACAAGGGGCATCTTCCTGTTTCTCCACAGACTATTGCATTAGGCGTTGGGAATAAACTGAAAAATCTGTTTAAAGCAAAAGTGTGAACTGTTTCTATTGGTTTGAGATCGGCAACAGCTCCCCATAGTCCTGCATACATCGTCACGGGAAGAATCTGACAGTCAAACAATTTTAGGAAAACATCAGAGCATGTTCACCAATCGACCACAAAGCCCCCAGGATTCCAGCTACACCAATTTTTGGCACGACTAGCCATGTCATTTAAAGCATGAGAGATGGACAGACGAATGGACATGCAGATACCCAAATATTTAGACATATTTACAACAAATATTTTGGGCTCCAATAAACCATTTCTCAACGGAAGAAATAAAACCGCCATTTTCAAATACTACAATGTTAAACTTATTAAATTAACGACTAAACCAAAATTACATGATGTATTCATTAAAACATTAAAATGATTTAGCAGACCAGTAACAGCATCCGAAATTAATGCTACGGCATCTTCCAAAAGCAAGATAACTATTTCCAGGATATCTGGATTTTTCTGAATTTCATATTTACCCCTGTCAATTTTGCTAACTCTTTAATAAATAGTTAAAAAAAAAAATAAGACTGCAATTTTTTTGTCCTAGCCGAAATCTGAACCCAAGTCAGATTCTTGATGTATCGGTGACAAGGGAAAGATGGGAAACACGTAAGAACGAGTTTCAAAACAAATTAAGTAGGTAGGTGTAGCTTCTCAACGCGCGTGCGCCTCACCACGCGCATGTTCAACCATCTGAGAAGGTCGATCAAGTCAAGAAGGACTAAGATAAGCAAAGAGAGGATCATGATGATAACAGCCACCGCCCCAACAGCTACAGCAGAATGTCGTCCGTCCGGCGCGCTGGTTTTCTTCATGACCTGCTGGGCGAGGTCAGCGTGAGACATCTTCAACTCGTCCTCGATGGTTTGCCGGAGCTGGTCCAGGTAGTTGGCATCTTGACTGGTGTTCACCTGCAGCAACTTGCGCTGGCAGCCGCACGGACACAACGTGGATCTCGGCGGAGCAGTAGAAGGTGGACGTCTGGTCGTGGTGGTGATGCTACCAGGTGATGCTACCGAAGGTGACTCGGTTTTGTTCGACATGGTCGACAACGAACCCTGAACCAGAGTTGGTGTTTGCCTTAGAGCCTGAGCTGAATCGGGGTCATGACTGGGGTCAGCAGAGGTTTCCGGAAAGTAGGTGACAGACGCCGGATGGAGGAGAGGGTAGTGAGTATTTACATCTAGCGATGAGTCCATACGAGTCGCTTCTACAGCATCTGATACGTCAGCTGTTGTCACGTGTTCCGAAGCAGTGCTAGTCGAGAGTAGAGGATGATTGTTCCCCCCGCCAGATGACTGGGTGCTTGTCGTTGGTATGTTGTTGACTACAATCGTCGGGAAGATGCTGGATGTAGGCATGGTGTTGGTTTCAACCAAACCCGCCCGAGATTTATCTGATTCCACGAGCACAGGAATGAGCTTGGTGATGGTGTCCAGCAACACTGCCGTTTGGTTAGACAACGACAGCTGACTGTATTCTTCAGACGACGACCATAGGTGGGGGACTTGCGAGGCGCTTGGCAACGGCAACAAAGATATTTTATCCATATTCCCTGTCACGTGAGTCGTTTGACTCACTGCGAAGCTCAAGTCTGAGACAAAAAGTGTTCTATCGTTCTCTTTGCTCCGTGTCACTGACACTGACGGTAGACCAGACGTATGTGTCACAGGCTGCAGAGAACTGGAAACATTCGATATGGCGAGAGAAGATAAATCTGTAGAATTGTCTGAGAAAGATGAATTTGAGTCTGCCACTCGACTAGCACTCGGTATGGTAGACCAGAACAGGTCCATACTGTTCACCACATCTCTTACTGTGTTTTCTCCATGATCCGAGAGTGTTACTTTAGTGGCATCCGCCATGGCAGGGGAAGTGACGTAGTTGTGTCCCTCGGTTGTTGACACGAAACTTCGCGGAGATGTATTCGCTCGCTCTGAGAACAAGTCGACGGACTTATCTACATTTGCTTCCTCTACTTCTGCAGAACTCGGCAAAACCGCTGTCGAGGTGACATGTGAGAAATCCATCATGGAAGCTGACTCAAGGTAACTGTTATCGTCGTTAGAAGAAACTACATCGACTCCTTGCTGAACTGTTGATACGATGATGTCAACGACGGCATCACCACCAAAGTTCGTAGCCTCGGAAACGTAGGGCGAAGTGAGAATGGAGGAGTGTGGAGGGTGATGAAACCCTCGAGTAAGTGAGTCAAAGTGTGTCGCGAGGACATCAGATGACAGGGCTACCACAGGGACCAGAGAGTCAACAGGTGTTGACTCAAAGTCACGTGATAGTGTTGATGCAGGTGAGAGAAAGTCTTGGGCGGTCGTCGGTGAGCTGCTCGTCGATGTTGTGATGACTGCGAGGAGTTGAAGAGTCGACTGGGATGTCTCAATGGTTTCTTCCGGCGTTGACGTTATGATGTTGTCTTGTACTGTTGTAGTTGTTGCTGTTGTAGTTGTTGCTGCTGATGTTGTTGCTGTTGCAGTTGTTGCTGCTGTTGCTGTTGAGCGATAGTTTGTGACAAGAGAAAGGTTTGTAAGCTCTGATGTGATTGGTTGTGACTCAGTGGACATCTCTGACACTGGAATGGCGCTTATCACGGAATCGAGTTTGAGTAACTCACTGAATGTGACAGGACTGACAGGTGGCACTGACTCTGTGACGACTGGCTCAAGATTTGTCACTCCATCAGCACTCAGCACTGAGTTTGTTGTAACTACTTCATGATCGGACACTGACTCTGTTACAAAGTGTTCGAGACTAATCACAGGAATGTTGTTTGTGATTAAAGGATCTGTGACAAAATGTTCTAGTGTCACAGGACTGACAGTCAGCAGTGTGTCTGATGTAACTAATTCCATATTTGACAGAAACTTTGTTACGAGATATTCAGGAGGAGTGACAGTTGGTACTGGCGCTGTAAAGAAATGATCGCCATTTGTGACAGTTGGCTCTGACTCTCTTGTGACTGATTTAAGACACGAACTTCCCTCGTGACATGTCACTGACACGTCAGGCCTTGGTGCTACAGTAGCTGTGAGTGTGTCGAGGTCTGTCATGTCAGACATGTCACTTGGCAGCTTCGTTACATCCACTAAGTTCGTAGCTGACACACTACGTTGTTGGTCTGCCACCACCACTGACACACTGACTCTTACGTCTGACATCGCTGCTGACATTTCAATGTTTGACAGAGATCCTTCATTTGTTGTTGTGGTTGCAGTTGAGTGAAACACTGATGTAGTTGTTGAGACTGTCGCTGTGGTTTGGTCAGCGAATTCAGCAAAAGACACAGCAGACACGAGGTCTGCCATCGTCGTCGTCGTCGTCGTCATCCCGTCAGTAGGTGACGGAGGTGTCACATCCATGACACTCATCGGTGCTGGCATCACAGTATCACCGCTCGTCGCCTTCACGCTCACCAACGTCGACGTGGCAGTGCTCCTCGTGACCTCTGTGAACTCCACGCCGGAGCTAAAGTGCTGCGCCTCGTTATCGTTGAGTGACGTAAGCGATGTTGTCTCCGCCGCAGTGTCTCTTCCTGACAGCGCGACGCGGGTCAGACTCGGGTCATCGCCTGTCTCTGTCGTCGTGAAGTTTTCTGCAGAAGGCTGCGTGCTGCTGTCGTTGACAGCTGGCTGTGGGTTTTGTACTGTGGGGATGGTGTCTACAGGTAAGGGAGAGGGAGCAGTGTTCGTTTGACCTCCTACATCACCCCACGCGACCCCTGACGTGATGTCAACGAGGGGAGATAAGCTGCTGTCTTCGCTGGTGTCCTCCGGAGTCGTCTCCCTTGTGTTCTGTGTTTGTGTTGATCCTGCAGTGTTCACGACAGTGTCATCAGGAGTTGACAGGTTCTCTGGTGTAGTCGGTGAAGTGGATGATGTCTGAACACTGGGTTCGTTAGTCGTGGGTTTTCCTGTAGCTCAGAAAATGCGCCAAAAGAAGAGAGAGAGAGACAAATAAATAACATTTCTTTTCCTTTGTCATTCTGCCTGTCTTTCTAATTCTGCTTGTCAGATTAATATTTTTTTTAGCTGCCTACTTATCTGTACCACATTCTCAATAATGTTGAAAATTTGGGTAATCATTATCTCTATACCACTCTGTCTCATCACATATGGAAATTAAAATGAAATCAACAATAAAATGTTCCTGAAAATCGCATGACAGGGAAGGCACGAAGCCAGAGTGTGGTCCCTAAGAAAATTTCCAGGTTAAGGAGGGAATTTGGCAGATGATCATTTGACTAAGTTTATCAATTTTTCTTTGTTACCATCAATTTCTGGTTAAATACCTGACAATATATACATAGTTAAGACAATCACGAAATTTTCCCGCTCGAGCTCACATTTTTGTGAAAATGCAGAAGTTGACGCACTCACCTGGGTCGAAAGTTCCAGTGTACACCTGTACTTCACACAGAGTCAGTGCTTCTAATGCACTAACTGGAGCCTTGACCACTCGCACGTACTGGCCGCACAATGGCTGACCACAGACCAGCGTCTGGACCGCGGGGAACACGTCATCATGCTGGACACACCTCGTGTAAGAAATGCTAGACGAGCTTCTCCGACCTACCAGAACGTCGATATTTTTCAGACGATATGCTGTAGGACATAAAAGAAGTGAATTGACTGAACAGACAAAACGATCTGAAAATGGCATAAAAATTGAGTAAATACACTGGAAGTAAATGATGACTCAAACGTCTTATGTTTTGAAACACTTCCGTTCGTCAATCAGTTCATCTAGAGAATCTGAAAAGAAACTCCTCCTCCTCCTCTTCCTCCTCCTCCTCAATAAGTTGTGTGAGTCATAGTGTCAAATATTTACACTGGTCACCAGCTTACCACAACAATCTACTCTGTTGTAGATTCTCAGTTTTGCCACAGGCAAGGCGAGAGCTAGGTCCACTTGCCACCAGAACTGTGTGTTAGTGGTTTCACTGGTGTGGGAACAAGAGCCGTGAGTGTAGCTGCCGTCGGTGTTGTTGTCAACGGCGAGCGAAGCAGGACCACTCCGGGCAGTGGAAATCTGTGTTGTGCTCTTGAACACAGCTTCGTTGGTTTCACCTGAAACAAGAAATCAAATCACTGCTCACGAACGTGGAATTTAACTACTAAGCATCGTGATGGTTAAATGGAGTCTCTGAGTTTAAAATCAACAAAGAATTGCAGGCAATGGCGAGAGAAGTCTTAGAAATGGTAAATATGATAAAAAAAAAAAATAATCGTGAGAACCGACTGGACAACCGACTGCATTCCAAGAGAAAAAAAAGAGACTTCTTTTATTTTTACCACCACCAAAGTAATTGCAATCATCCACCTCCACCAACGCCGCCGCCACCACCACCACCACCAGCATCTAACTATACATTCTGAGATACTGCACCCTTTGAGAGTGAGAGGCATCCAAAAATCTGGACTTCACATATCTCCACAGGAGCCGCCGCTTGCTGGACGAGACGCAGGTACCTGGCGTGTGACACACTTGGCGACTGACAGTTATAAGACAAACTGTTGTTCCTGCCGGTCGGCTGGTATGTGACGTAACAGTCCTTGGAGAAGTTGGCCACGTCACAGCACCCTGTTCCCACATCCAGCAGTAATGGAACTTGCGAAACTGCAAAGTAGAAATATACATTAGACAGATGCTTTCAAGATGCAGCCAGTCATACCCAGGAGCCGACATAGACATAACATTGTCACAACGAGCCTCAAGTTGAAGTTCAAAGTCTTTATTTGCCGGATGGCACCAACAGCAAACTGTGTAAACTTACCGCAGATTTAAGAGTTATTTTAAAAAAAAACAACATTTACGAAGAAAGAAGGAAGAGAAAGCGAGAGAAAAAACCGTACTGTCGCTTCACGATGTATCTTTTTCATCAAGAAAATGGAAACTCACTGTTTTCGTGGGCGCCATGGTAGACGAGGACGTGGTGGAGGAAGTAGTCTGTGCCCATGTCCAAGGTCCACTGATAGTTCGTCTGACCATTGACCTCTATGCACGTGTGGTCACAGTCGCCGTCCAGTGCAAGAGAAAGAGAATTGTTTGTCTCTCCGGGGAATACCAGAAGATCAGAGCACCCTGAGACGATCGCAACGCGATCCACGTCTGCAAAGGGGAAAAAAGAAATGGAGGAACACTTATTTTCTTCAAGCATTTAATAACCCCGAGAGCTGAGCTGTTGGAACTTCTGGATTCCACTTCGAATGAAGAAAACATTTCTAAATTTTTATTGAAATTTGAGGGGGAGTAAATTAATTTTTCAGTTTGATAGTCAGTGTAGCCGGATTTTCCCAGTTTGATTTCTGCCTCTAACTCTTCCAGCTATGATTGAATGTCAATCTAGTTATAGCTTGAATAGAGGGACAAGCATTCATACAATGTGTCAGTACAGTGAAATAGTAAAATACTTGTACTTGGTGTCTCTTCCCTAACTTTACAGTTTGACAGCTCGTATTCGCTAACTGGTACACAAAGTTTGAGATGAAGGGGAAGACGTAAATTGCTGATGCCATCCGCTTCTCATCCACACACACAAACTCACACACACACAGGCACACACACACACACACACACACACACACACACAAAAACATTATCCAAAAGATCAAAGGCCTGTCCATGAATACCGTTAATGCTTCGTTACGTAAGCAAGTAAGACAGACAAATAGAAGAAAGAGTTTAAATTAAAAACTTAGATACGAGACAATGAGATCACCATAAATAGCAGGCTTAAGAGTATTGTCCTCAGAGTTCAAGAAGAATCGATCACTCGGACGTTCATACAAAGACCTCAGAGGAGAAAGCCACTTCTATGGCCCTTATGCATAATTAATTTCATGGCGAGCAAGACAAATCTTTCGATTGATAAAGAAAGTTTGTTTGAGAGCTTCTCTTTTCTTAGTAACTGCTTTCTTGTAAGCGTTTAATCTCTTGACTAATAAAATATGATTATTGACTTATGCAATAGCTGTTGGTCTTTTCTGGGAGTTTTGGGTAAAGTACTTATCAGGGAGTTAACACCTCGCCTACAGCTCGGGTGGACGTCGGGTAGCATGCACATCACATATTCATACGTGCATTTCACACATTCCTAAACATTCACACCTTTCTTGCTGTCAAATATACATATATACGTCCGTCAATACCCCTTGACACAATACTTCCTGAATACTGTCATGACACATACAGTGTCAGTGCTTCCTGACACATGTCAGCAAGTATAACAAGACATAAGCAAGACACTGCTTGCATGAATGACATTTTTTTTCCTGAATTCCTGCTGCAGTTGTTTTTACAAATCAAACAACTTTTATTACACAATGTTCGCAAATGACACCTCACAATATTTTACACACCTTCACACACAAGTGCTAGGTAAGGGTGGGGAAGGGAAGGGAGGAAGGAAGAAGTGTTTTACGCCGCCAGCAACCAAGTCTACATCACGAAGACAGACTTTAAATAGAAAAGGCAATGGAAGAATGTGTATGGAAGTCTAGTGGAGTCGATTAGTAGTAACAACAACAACAACAACAACAACAACAACAACAACAACAACAACAACAACAACAACAACACCACCACCACCACCACCACCACAAAAGTATTTTGTCCATTAAAACGTATGTAACGATTGAACTTTTCCGTTCACAACAAAGCATGCGGGATGTGAAAGAGTGAAAGAAAAATGTAAAAAAAAATTATGCACATGCAATACACAACAACAAATCAAACAAAAAGAGACATACCTAATGCTACAAGCACCTAAAAATTCATATTCCCATGAAGTTTAACACATCCCCCTTCGCAACTTTGAAACAGGATCACAACGAGGACGGACATAATGATAAACTTTATCTCAACACTTCAAGATAATTTATTGTGTAATCAATGAATTATGTAGTTTTTATACTCAGCTTTGTAGACATCGTAATGGTTAGGATGTTGTGAAAGTCGTAGATGGCGCTGATAGTGATCAAGCTAGCAGGAAGGCGTGTATCTATGTCCTACCTCTCGGCAGTGAACATCCAGTTGATTACAACGAATGCAAGAGGACTTACAGAAAGAAGCTGAGGTGAGTACGAACAGTATCCACAGACGCTTCATGTCGTCCAGGTGCAGCACCCAAGGTCTCCAGGTAACAAGCGGGACCCTCACATCCCGCTGAGCTCAGCCGATGGATTAAACGGCGCCTGGCGATCGACATCCACACAGAGGGAGTCCCGCCTGCAGGCACATCCAGAGCCAGTCCAGGAGAAAAAAGGGATCACGTGTCACAGTGTTTTCCCCAAGTAAATCATCGGATGACACATGAAAGCAAAGCAATGCAGCAATAACTAAAGATAACACTGAATTGTAAACTAAACATGATTGTTTGCATCTCTACCTCGAGGAAATATGAGTCTGCGGTGGCTGCTGTGCAGACTGAATAGTCCGTGTGTGTGGAACACGATCTATACCTTGAAAGCTTTTCTAAGCGAACTGAAAACATCCAACACAGTGATTCAGTTTACAGATTGACTTTATGAGAATATGTAGGTATCTGACATTTGCCGAGTGATTCCTACCCTAACAAACAATAAACAAAAGACTATCCTCGAGGTTGTGAGGAGATTAGTCTTGTTGTGCTGAAGATAATAATCTGCTCAGTGTGATATTCTGAATACACAGTTAGCGAAACAAAGGCTACTTAAGCGACTACCGTAGTCTAATGATTTTTGTGCTAATCGATGATATTGGGTTAGAACTAATTTCATGTCAGTCAAGTAGTTGATAAGTTGAAGGTGATTTGGGTCCAGTGTACAGGAGTGTTGTTTTGTGTGATATTTAACAGACTGGTGGAGAAATATTGTGCTGTCATGACATCCGATAGTGGGCTGTACAATGGATATTATGGTATGGATAATAGAAGACGAACAGCCATTGCAGCATTCTAAAAAGGAAGAGAATGTGATATTCACATCAACAGCGTGATGAAATGTTTAACCCTCGATAACACAAATGTTCATCTGGTCCCTGAAATTGCTAAAAGGTTTGTCAACTAGTTACAAACAAACAGACAAACACAAATAAATAAAAACTGGTATGTGATTCACTATTTGAAGACTATTATAAAATTTAACAACTGTTTCAAAATTTCATCTGTATTCACATCAGTCCCTTTCTCCTCTTCTAAGCTCGTTATCTTCTTTACGCATAGTCGATTTCTGTGATAATTATTCAAATTTAAATAAGTACAACGCTTCTTGTACTTGATGGGATTTATAAAATAGTTAAAAGATGTTTAACATACTTTGGGTACCAAGACAACGAGGAACAACAATTTTATTTGTCTTTCTCGCCTCATGGCCGCAAGGGTCCCGCTATTCTGGACACGTGGTTTGCCCCTTCCGTTTGTTTGACAAACAAAGTTTTATCAGCTCGACAAATGAAAGGGCATTTGGAGAATCAGTGTTGACATGCACTCAGGGGATCAATTTGGATTAATTGGGGGCTCAATTAAGATTAACAGTTGATCGATAGATGAATATACAGATAACTAGATAAAGATAGAGTTAGGAATAGATGTTGGATGAGCTTGTACTTATGTACTTGTACTACTGTCCTTTCTAGTCGCAGTTCCTGTCAGTATTTTCCTACATGTATTGGCTTTTGCACTCTGTGGCCCTAAAGGTTCAGTTCGAAGTCCATGCAGGTAACATCTCACAAAGTCGCACAAAAGGTTTCCAAAGCGCCGCCAATCCACAATCATTGTTGGCTCCCCATTCACCGAGCAGTCAACATCGGATGGGAAATATTGCCTACCTGAGAGGCTCATGAACTGCTAGAAGGCTGAGAGTTCGATAAAATAGGAAAGTGGGGGGCAGGGGAAGGGTTAAAGGCTGGAGATCAATAGCCACGATGAGGATATCGAGTACTGGCCAGTGGCTCCTGTGTTAAAACACTGTGAAAACTGTTTTCATTTGTTGATTTTTACACCATGTGCACACTTTGCCAGGTCGATATTTCAATCTAGAAATCACACCCGTGACCCCATGAAGAGTTTGCAACAAAACTAAAACTGATTGGGTGGCAAGAACTGTCAAAGTACGAACTACTGAGGAATCCACATTCTAAAATAATTAAAATAATAACAAAGAATGAGTAAATCTGCGTGTACGTTTGTGTGTGTTGAGCTTCCACATGTGAATAAGTTTGTATCTTATTTAAAAAAAAGGTTGAAGGAATAGGTCAGAAACAAACTGGGTTAGAATGATAGACTGGATCATTTTCTCTGGGTTTCAAAAAAATTGCCCACTTACTGAAACAACTCGGGTACAAGTAGAAAGCCGTGTTTTGTTGTCGGGTGATGTTGTTGACATCGTTCTAAGACCATGCGACAAACTCTCCATGACCATCACACTTCCATTACCCTCAGTGGAAGGCCGATACAGACAACATCGATCTGACAACATGGTCAATGGAGAACAATAATGGCTTACCAACAGCCAGGCAGGGATGGAGACCAACATCAACAAGAGGAAAGACACGGTAACAGCAAAGTAGTTTCCTATGTAAACAGACTACGGCCAAAAAAGGTAAACAGTTTTAAATATTTGGAAGCCACCCTTTCCAAGGATGGCAGTTTCACAGCAGTAACATCAGGTTTACTACAATGTACTGTTTAAATGTAGCGGTTTAATGGATGTGAAACCTGGCGATATGAAGAGAAGAATCCAGGCTTTGGAGAATCCATGCATTGGAGAATCCAGGCTTTGGAGAAGAAGTGTCTGAGGAGGCTGCTCTGGACTCGTAAAGGGAACTGAAAACCAACGACATCGGATGAAGCACCCTGGATTGACTCCCTTGCATTCTGTGGTTGTTATTTGTGCTTGTTATTAAAGGATGTGATGCTTGGTGGGACGAGAAATAACCACGCAAGTGTGAAATAATAAACTGACTTTATGAGGATTTGATATTTACAAAATCAAGTCCATCGATGTCAAGCTTCTCGCAGGCGATTTCTTTTGAAAGAAAAAATCAATATTAACTTCCTTTTTCTCAATTTTTGTTTTGCCCTTTAATTTTGTTTATGTGTTTGGTATTCCCAGAGTTCATACTCTCAATCGTCGTTAGTGATGGTGTGTTTATGTTTTATGAGGTACACAGATTTATTTTAGATGGAGCTTGTCGAACCATAAATCATCCAATTGCACGTCCATCTGAAACTATCTTGGTATAGGTCCACACATGAGACCAGTGCGACTGTTCGTGTTTAGCACCGAATCCTGGTTTAAACCTGCAGGTCATGGCGTTCGAATGCATGATTCATTTGACATTTTTATGGTATTGTTATGGTGTGTTTGTATCAGGTTTTTGTTTGCTTGGAGTGTTGCTGTCCAAAACAAGAAAAAGAAATCATTTATGATTGACTGCATGCTGAAACCTTTGTGTTGTTGACATGTTGCGTGACCATCATCTGCTGCCACTGAGCATCGACTTGAAAACTCCAGGGACTAGCAAATGTGTCATCATTTTTGTCATCCACTAATTGTTGGGACCAGACTTGACTGGGGTTGTACCTCCACCCCACACATACCCCTTCTCTTTCCTGTTCACTTTAAAAAGTGTCCTCGTCCCTTTGCTTGATGTTTCCTGAGTTGCAAGTGAGTTAAATTTTGTTGTTGTTGTTGTTATGTGGACACATGCCAGCAAGCAGCCAAATGAACAAAGATAAAATAGAGATGGCTTGTCATAGTTCAATATATATTATATAATATATAAAATATAAAATATAACAATCAATTAACACTGTTAGGGTTTCACCGTTAAAAATACAATATTTTCTTTCGCAATGTTTTTTTCATTTTTTCCCAAGCAATGTCAAACAAATCATTCACACCATATTTTGACTGACGTCTCATGTATACATTCCGACACGAACAATTTTGATTATACAATGTTGTAAATTCTTAAATACTAAAATAAAAAAATATTCAAAATGCCTTTTCAAGTAACCGTCGTTGTGCGTTAGTGTCTTTGTCGATTGTGTTATGGTTCGTGATTTCTTGTCCCTCAGTCAGTCACAGTTGCCGGTCATTACAAAGGATTTTTCCTGTCATCAAGTGTAAAAGTCATATAAAAATCATCCAAATGAAATCATCTATTATCAAGACGTTCATCATCGTCTGCAAATCAGACATTTCTTGTCCAGCATCCAGGCGTGGATATTCTGCCATCCAGAGGTAAGCCTGTCGTCCATCCAGATGCATCTTCACCTTTCATCCAGGCGTCTGTGTCTGTCTTACATCCCTCAGATGTGTTTGTCTCGTTATTCAGTCCTACACTCATATTTTCTGTCATCCACTTGTGTTTTTTCCTCATCCATTCAGGCTCGCTTCTTTTGTCTGTCATTCAGACGTGCACGAGTGCAGTCAAGCAAGTCTTCATCGTAATTCCACTCAGACGCATCATTCCTCTGGCAGCTCGAAACCACGACAGTCATGAAGGATCTTTTCTGGACAGTGAAGTGGACATGGAGGAGTCCACCACAGTGGCAGAATATTTCCACTAATATATCTGTACAATTTTTCTTAGATTAGTGAAAATGTGCGATTCCGTTGCAGTTTGCACTTGCAATGACTTATTGTAACTCATTGTAACAAACCTTTAAGGCAAATTTGGCTAAGTGGCCCTGCTCATATGTTGCCTCCAACACTCAAGTTAAAAAAATTAAGGATGATTTCTGTTGAGGTTGCCACAATATTCCTACATGGTGTTTAACAGATTGACGTGGTCCAGAAACCATCTGAAAAAAGGAATTGCTGTTTCTACTCAACACATGGGGCTTGTAGAGAGCTGAATTTGTATCTGGTGTCGAAATAGAGACCGGAATATTTTAGGCCTTCATTGGAAAATTCTTCAAATAATTCATCCTTCACTTTCCTTGTGTAGAGATCCCAGGCTAGATGGCGGCGGTACTGTGTCTGTGCGCCTTCTATTGTTGGGTAAGAAGGTTTGCTGAGGAGCACTTGCTGTTGGCAGCTCTCGTTCCAGTAGGCTAAGTAGAAACTTTTGGACAGTAGAATAACCTCGGCTCCAAGACTAACCTTCCATCCCAACATAAAAGAAGAATGGATGAGAAAAGAGTATGAAACTGTACAAAATAATTTTGTAAACACTTGTACTTCCTACACCTCGATTTGAATGAAAAGAGGTTTCATGTTCTAGAGATGCTTCATCAATAGTACGTTGTAGGATAAACTATCTATTGGTACTCTGTAGGATAAATTCTCTGGTAGTGATATACAGTAGGATAAACTGCTTTGAGGTTCGTTGTAGGATAAACTATCTTTATCAAAAAGACCGTTACGAATACCAATGATTGTATACTGTAGGAGTAACTGCTTTGTGGTATACTATAGAATTTTTAATGTAACACCCAACAATTCCAGGAACGGCAATGAGCTTCGAATGTCGATCTGAAGAAGCAAACTCAACAAATTCGTGATACATTTAAGCTTGGTGGCTACCATAATTAGCTTCTTTGTAACCTCCTGATAGAGCGCCACTGTCCATGGCTGTCTTGTCTCCTGGCTACCAAACCCAGATTTTTGTCCTCTTTATATGAACATTTGAAATATAAAAACACGTACCAGGACAAGCCTGCCGTGGCAGGTTTCTTGCTTTTCCTTTATGAAGGATAATTTTATGTTCTCCAGTCCCTGTGCACACAGAAATGATGTCTCATAAAACCATACACGTTTTAGTTGCATATCTCCACACAACTGCCTCTCTGACTTGTCTGTAAAATGGTTGAAAGCAAAGTAACCGTTAACACGTTTCCTAGAAGCAGATAAACAAGAGGCAGAGCATATTAAAGTAAATGAATGAAGGTAAGTATTGGAAAAGCTGGAAAAGCAAATTGCTAACTCATGATCAACATCCTAATTGTGTTATTATAACCAGATATAAAGACAAAATATACAGTTTCCAGCATCTGAAGAATGCTTTGTGCTTGAGAAAGGCGAGTTATGAATGTGACTGACGAAAACATCTCCAGCTGAAAGTGTCCGGATCTCGATGAAGACAGGGTCACTGCTGATGGTGTACAAGCTCCTGGGTTTGGCAGATGGCGGGGAGGACGTCTTGTTCCATCGAGAGCTCGGCAGAGGCCGTGTTCTTTGCTGCTTCTTTCCCTGGACAGACAAAACGCATCATGAAGCTGGAGGTGGGGTTCAAGTTAAATAATTACATTTGTGGAGGTCCACTTGTTGGGCTTAATGAAGCTCAACAAACCGGAAATATGTAGATCTCTCTACAGACCTATGAGAAAACTGATATCGTCAGAATTATTAAAGAGTGAACAATCCATTATGTTTCTACTTTGTACAAAAAATTATTCTGTGGCTGAATTTCTCGCCTCCATTTATTACTCTAGCATGTACTGACGGAGGATCCTTTTGCGCTTCTCTTGGTTGGAGGGAACAGTTTGATTTCGTTTCTTATCATCTCTTTCGTTGCTTTTTCTTCTTTATTTACCTTTGTTTCCTTTTTTATTTGCTTCGTATCTGTGTGATTTATTTCCCCTTCCTTCTCATTGGTCGTTTCTTTCTTCCACTTATTCTTTCGGGTCTTTAGGATCTCTGGAAATCAGAAAGACGATTTCTGCAAAGTGGTAATTAAACTTTCAATTAAAAAATCTTAATAAACGAATACAAATCCAAAGCAGGATGGAGCAAAGAAATCTGTGCTAGCGAGTTTTTCTTGAATGTAACTCAAAACTATGGCTTTTACACTGCGGATAATGTACAATCTTTTTCTATCAGTTGTCAGGGTTCATAGAAGGGTTAAAGTCAGCAAATATATTTCAACTTTCTCAATATACTTCAAACGAGGACAAGTCAAATATAAGAAGCCTTCAAAGTCTCAGAAACCTGCGTTTCACTCTAATCAATCCCACTCTAAAATATTTAAATGATTTGTTGTATCATTGTAGCTGTCATAGTTCTAGTTTATTTTATTGTTATGTTGATGGACTCCATTCTTCACGTGCTCCAGAATGTGTGATGACACCAAACACATTTTGAATGTTTCATGCAATATTGTGTGCAGGGGGTCCGCAGGAATGACGGAGAACTTTCATATTCTCATTGTATATGTGTTGTAATAATAATAGCACCTTCCCCAACACGGAGGCGAGCTCGATGGGCTTGACAAGAGAGCAGGGGCAGTGGGGTCAGGTCGTGTGACGTAGTCGTCACAGTCGAGTACAAACAGATCGGGTGGAGGGGGACTTGTTGTTTTACACCGAGCCAGCAACTAAAGCTATATCACAAGCCAGCCTTGTAAACAGAGATAGACTGGGACAAGACAATGGCAAAGCATGGCAGCCTTGACTTCCATGTGAACCCAAGCTGTCAACCAGTGGAGACCATGCAGAAGTGATGTGGCATAGTCGGCCTTCCACATCAAAGACAATGCGGGCAGCACTGTTCTGAGCTCAGTACCATTTATATTACATTAGACTTGTTAGTTTTACATTTTGATTTATACTGGATAATTCCCTAGGTATCTTTTGGACATCTCAACTTCATTTTTATCTGTATCTGTGCTATTTCGTGTGAAAATGAAAGACATTACTGTCTTGTGTTGTATGTGTCATACCACACTTGTAATTTTCTCCTCTTTTGCCTAGTTTTGTAAAAATGAGCAGATATACTACTTTATTTGTTCTCACCTGTCATACTTTCAGTTTCCGTTAGAGGAGGAGGGGTAAGCTGTAAATCCCTCCAGGATGCCGTGGTTGCCTCTACATACATGGTCAGTACGCACCGGCCCTTCAACAACAAACATCTGACCTTAATGTACTATCAACACAAACATCTGACCTTAATGTTCTATCAACACAAACATCTGACCTTAATGTCTTATTCCCTCTGAATTTGAAAGTTGACGTACACATTGACTACTTGAGGGTAATCATCTTTTATTTTTCTCTTAATATCCTCAATCTTTCTGTTTTCTACCTACTGTTTCTCTCCATCAAACAAAAATTCGCATGAAAAGACAGTGAGGTGGAACGTAAGAATCTGATAGTTTGCAACACTTTGCAGGTTGAATTATCCCTGGTTGTTGTTATTATCAGAAAACATTATAGCTTCAAGCAACAACCTGGAGCTGACACTCAGGTAAATAAAAGGTTTGGATGGGTGAGCAAAGCTGAATTAGGTTTGCATCTTTTTCTTGTCACAGGGCCCCAAACAGTACATAGCTAAGCATGAAGTAGCTGTGGTCACCTGGTGTCAAAGGCTTTTTTTCTAGAATTAGCATGATTAGTTCATACATTTAGCACCTTTGGGCTACCTACACAAACAGTGAAACCCTCCAACACATGTACAGCTGATGATAGCATTTGTGCTGCGCCATAGAAAGTAGTCACCAAAGTTGTAATAGAAAAATATTTTTATCAAATAAAAGCCTGACATTTGAAGATCAGATTTAAGTATAACTATTATTTTAACCCTCAGAAAAATACAATAATTAAAAACAAAACTAAGAATAAAGCAGGAGCTGTTAAAAAATCTACAAGATTATGAGCACAGCACTGTTCATAAAATAATATTAGTGTTGCTTACAGCCAAAGTAAATGTGTATGTAAATGATACTAGCAACAAAACTAGTCATGATGAACTGATGAGGCAGTGAGAACTGCAGCACCCACATGTTAGCAGAACAAGTCAGGCTATCAAATAAACATACAGAGCGAATAATGCAGATGGCATTGGCCTCCCTGCTGTTGTCGGCCACAATGTCATTGATCCTGAAGTAGGCCTGGTAGCACAGGAATGAGCGATTCCGCAGGCGTTCAATGGGCCAGTACTTCATAAAGTGAATGTTCCTGAAGAAAAATGCATCATTGGTTATCTTCCCTTTACAACCTATGCTTTATCTGTAAATATTTTATCTTCTGGGTGTCTGAGCGCTCGCTCGCGTGTACGCTTGTCCATAATAAATTTGAACCTACTTTTCCAGGGAGAGGGTTGATCCCTAGCTTTTTTTTTGGGGGGGGGGAGCTAGATTTATATGAAGGTGGTACCTATCTCCTCTCCCTCGTTGAATTACTTTTCCTAACCTTCTATAAAGTACTCAGTCTCGACAGCCAGGTCGACTGGGGAAAGACTGAGCCACACGGGTATGGAACCACAAGCCTCTCGTTTTGGACGTCAGGGCTCTAACGTCTCGACTATTCGCTTTAAAGAAAACTTGAAAAAAACAAATGGGTCTGACTACACCATTCCTTGTACATGTCATAAAACTTTCTCCTTAACTTGAATTCTAACCTCATAAGTGCACTCGACTACAAAACAGAAGGTAGATGGTTCAAGGCCTGACCGGACCTGTGGCAGGAACACTATTCGTTCCTTCTGCTCTGCAGGACTGGGTATCAGAGAGGGTGAGTAGCAATAGAAACTTGGGTTTCACTTTTCACATCCAGACATGGTGAATCACATAGATATATAAATAAACATAAAGTTCCTTACCGAAGAAAATCCAGGTGCTCATTGTGGTTGCGTGTCTTCATTCTTTTGCAGAAGACAAACATGTAATCTGCTTTACTGAGAGAGATCAGATGCAATGTTTGTCTTGACATCACGGTGAAGCTTCTTTTCGTTTCTTGCTCTAACTCTGATTCCTGCAAAGTGCATTGAGTGAGAAACTGTGTGGTCAGAGGAGAACCTCTCTGTCAAACAACGTACACTGGCTTAAACATTCTCATTCATTTCCGAGTTTAACAAGGTTTTGTTTTAAAATAAACCATCCTGGAAGGGACAGCTTTCTCAGCCTGGAATGAAATGAGTCTGTCCAAAACTGACCAGAATATTGCACAGGCTGGCTTTGAGATTTGGGTTAGGGTTTGAATTTTGAGATTAGCTTACAGGAGACTAAGTAGATAAAACAGAGACAGTTGAAGGCTGGTGACAAAAGGTGACACTGTGCTTACAAGATTTTGTAGGAGTACTTCTTTTGTCCATGGGAAAGTAACAAACAATGTCTGGGTCATGTATTTTGGAAATATTTATTTTAATGTTTATTTTAAAATTTTACTTGTTATGCTACTAGTGGCTTGAAAAATAAATTTAAAGAACTATTACATTGAGAAAATGCTAGCTAGGTCAGTCTAGAGGGTAGTTTATCATAAGAGATGTGGCGGTCGGCATCTCATTTTCTCCCATTCACTAGAAACTCTTGCCTGTGTTTTGCATTACAGTTTGGTCTGGACCTCAAGAGTACTTCAAGCTGACAGTTGCGAGGCGAATGGTTCAATTATTTGAGTGTCACCCAAGCCGGTGACAGACAAACATTATAACGGGTTGGGAGCAAGGGAACTAACTGACTGTGCTCTTTCCCTTCCAAGTTCCCCAGAGGAAAGTTGGTGGTGTGGAAAGGAGAAAGAAATATGCACATCGCAAAATTTGTCCATGCTTTGTTATACCCCAAAAGTCATTCCTTGACTCAAAAGATCCACAGTCCTCTTGCAGGGGCCATCTTTCTGTATCGTCTTCCGCATCAGACCTGGGTTGGACAAAAAACAGGAAACTGCTTGGAAACAAAAGACATACTCTCACTGGTTACAGTCTTCCAACTAGAATTTTGTGTGTGTGTGAGAAAGATTCCATTGCCCTGTACAGAAATCCACTGGTTTATTCCTACCTTGGCCGCTGATCACCAAATACCACTTTTGGGCAATATGACCTTCGCGGATGAGAACACGTCCCGGCGGCAGCCTGCAAGAGATGAGAAAAAGGAAATCTGTATTTGAGGATGTTGTAATAAAATAAATATACTGATCATTTATACTATCTTTCACTTTTTTATAGTTGCAGCCTAAATATGTTGTATTTTACAACCGCAGTAAAAAGAGACTTTCTCCACTTCTTTTAGGCGCAAAGAAGGCCATCTATTATTCGAGTGGGATAAAAGCACCTGGGGGCCGTTTTGAGACTTACGCAATAAAATGTCCACGAAGGACGATATTTCTCTGAATGTCCAGCGGATACAGCCGAAAGCTGTCGAAGAACTGCAGATTGCACAGCACCTGAAACAGATCGTGGTGTACATGACCATGACAGTCTTCAGTCTCGAGACAACTGACATTTTGGCAGGCTACGTCATCATGCATCATTTTAAGGAGGCAGACAAATATTACAGAGCTATAATTTCCAAAACGTAATGTTGTTTACTTGTTTACTTCATATTGCATTGCTCTTACAGACAGTTGTTAAAAGTAACACACAAGCACACAAGTATTTCCGAGACTGGATTTTTCTGCCGTCTCATGTTCAGTTAATTTAAATGATGACGAGTGTGAAGTCGCTGTGTTTCTGCACTTTCTATGTTGTGACCTTTGCCCCCGGTAACCCTTACCAAGGAGCATTCCTCTTCTGTCCTCTCAGATGGCGGTAGCAACATGATGGCCTGGGCTTTCAGGGTCAAGGTGGCCTGCAATAATATGAGTGCCTCTGTAGTCACTCAATAATAACAAACCAGCAATTGTATCTGCACATTCACGCACACACAATTACACATGCATATGTATACAGATACACAAACAAGTAAGAAAAGTTTATAATAGAGTACGCTTATTTGTTTAGAGGCGAGCGTGATACTCAGTGTACGAAAGACTGAAAACAAACTGACTGATGGCACTTTCAGGACTTCAGGAAAGACACATGTCGAACAATTATCAATATCGACAAAGATTAGCGGATTAATCTCTTCTCAGATTTCTGGTCCTGCACAGCGCCCTCATCAAGGGAACCCAGACACATCATGGCAGCAAAACTAGGACGCACAGCATGTAAGGCCAGAATGTCCACCCCTGTCATCACTTCACCATACCACGAATATCCAACACTTCGAAGACTCGTGGCTCTGGATTGACCCCCAAACCCATCACCACCGACACTGAATTTTGTTGTGATGTCATGGTCTCCATTGTCATGGTCATGACCAGCCTACGATGGACGAACCATCTAGAGGTTTTCTTTGTTTGACCAGTGCAGAATATTGGGTCTCTGTCGTGTTTGCGGTCTGTGTGAATGTTATTATTTGTGCATTTCTTGACAGCTCGAATCCGTGTGACGTTTCCTTTTGTACATTGTAGTGATCGTAGATGGCTGCTCATTGTCAGACACCCCGTTATCTTGGTGAACTCTGACCTCTTTAACTCTGACCTCTTTCACATTGCTTGCTAGACTCTTCTTGGGTTTCCCAACTTTCTTGTAAACTTGGTCTTCTTGGTACACAAGGTCGGTAAATGTCTTCAAGTTCAACTCAATCTCCAGCGACCTGCACACAACCATCGACTAAAGAGTGAGCAAGAGAGAGAGAGACTGACTTTAGTGTAGGTCTATGATCACGACTGAGGTGAGGTAAACAATTACAATGAGCAAACAGCCTAGCAAAAAAGAAATAAATAATATTAGTTTATATATGATTAAAGCTCCAAAATATCCCTACTGGTCAATGGACTTTCTCTTTGAAAAAACAGTGCTGGCATGCCACGTACATTGTACAATCATGTACATTGTGAGGCAAACAAGCAAACCTCCACCTAAAAATGTACTAAATGACTGAAGATAGGCAAATAATGGAAACAGACCAAAAATGTACCATTCCGTGAACTTCTTCGTGGGAGTAAAGATACTTATAACATAAAACGTGATTACAACTATATTTTGCAGGCAAGCAAAAAAAAAAAAAAAGCAAAAACAAAAACACAAAACAAAACAAACAAACAAACAAACAAAAAACCAACCAAGTTTGGATTATAAATGTTAAGAAATTCGTATTTCCACAGATAATGAGAAGAGTATAAAATAATCATCATTCCACCCACACAAACATTTTCTGTCCAGGGAACGTTTCACTTTGTCGCACCTTCCTGGTGTTTGTGCGTTTCGGATCGCAATTGTTGACCAAAGTGCACAGTTTCGTATCTCATTTGTTTCTGTATTAATGAAAAAAATAATCACTTACCGAATTGCCATGACTTTGGCTATTCTGAAAGCAAAGCGAAGAGTACGACCTGCTCTCTCCCAGGTTTTCCGCACCTGTAGAGCAGACAACAATTAAGTGATATTTGCAATTAAGTGATATTTGCACCTGCCATTTTCAGGACAAAGGCAATTCAAAGACATTCACTGTCTATAACAAGTTAAACTGTTCTTTTGTTTTAGTGGTGTACAGTTAAATTCTTAGTATCGCTAGTTTGTCGATGGAGGGCTTTAACGCCATCCTTGTGTCACCAAACCAGAAAATCTTTACACAATGATCGAAATAAATTCTGTACCGTTTTATTTAAGATTCCCACACTCGTTTGAATTCACAGAAAATCAGGGACATATTAATGGAGTATAAAATAGACACCACAATAGTCTTGCCTTTTGGGATAATACAGCCTGCATTATGCTCTTCTTCAGCTTCACAGATCGTTGTATTCTTTTTTCGCTCCTTGAGACACATCGTTTCTTTTAATAATTTATTTGTGCAGTTAAGGTAAATATTAGTTGACATGCACCATTCTGTAAGCAAGAAATCACTAGAAAATGAAAGATAATCGGTAAGAGATGAGTAAAAAATGTATTAAGATGTGACAAGCAAAAGAACATAAGTCTCTGGAGGTATGTTCCACATTGTAGAATAAAGTGTATCACTAGATATCTCACACTTCAACTCAGTGTTTGAGAATACATACCGTTTCTTGAAGTACTTAGCGCATCTGATTTGAATCTGAACAAAATTAAATGCTTTAACCCAGAGTTGCCGTACCTGTTGACAAAAATAAATAAACAAAACGAGGTATTGGCAATTGTCTCTTAGAACTGTAGTCGTGCCCTGTGTAAAAATACACTTTTGGTTTGAATTATTTTTTACTGAGGACTTCCCATATAGGATGGTGGGGACCGTAAACTCATGTTAGATTATTTTCTAAAAAATACCATGGAGAGCGAATGGTATGAAGTTTCATAAAGGATCCATATGGAGAAATATGTTCGTGAGGTCGAGAACGATCTGAAAATTAACTGACTTTTGAAATGTTCTGTGACAACTGGTCACACAAAGGAGACTTTTTCCAGGTATCTACCTGAGGGTGGCGTAATACGACAAAATCTGCACTAAGATTGACGATGCCGTCTCTTTGACTACGAGTAGTACTAATACTAGAAGTAAAATTTCTAGAGTACATTGTATACTGCTCATCCACCTGCAATTTAGTATTAAAAAATTGTAAAAATCACATTTTATTAGTTTCTTTTAGAAAGTTTCCGATCAATTTTGATGAGTCTATTGGTTATCAGTTACAAATGGAGAACCGTAGCCAATTCGGAAACCTTAGCTTTCTATGCTTTGCCAGCATCTGGCTCGATGGTGGAGACCTTTGACACAGAACTAACATATGGCTGGAGAATTGATGTCAACGGATTATAAAGTAGTGGTCAAAATCTTACCCTCGCTACTGTTTTACTTCAAACGTAACAACAGTCATTGTAAACAATTAGGAACGAATTTATAGGATGTTGGAAAAGAGTGTGAGAGAGAGAGAGAGCACTTTGAAAGTCTTACCTCGAACGACCGTCGAGATTCTTCGGAACTCTTGAGAAATGGCAACTTCAAAAAGTCTCTCATATTATCAGAAGGCCTTAATAATAAAAAAGTAGATTTTTAGGCGCAAATTCTCCTTGAAAGTAGGTACAGAAACAAAATAAAATACACAAATATAAAGAGATATACGGAAAAAACATTTAGAGACCACAACGCATCAATAAACAAATAGACAGGGAGAGAGTTACATTGATAAACATCTAGCTGGGTGTACGCCATTTTGGTTTAGCAAGTTTCGATCTCCATCTTAGAATTTTCTAGTCAAAGTGTTGTCTGCTTATCTCAGGAAATCATGTCTTACCGTCCTGATGTTGTTCTTCTCTCATTGGGATCAAGACTTTGAGACTTTCTCTTTCTCTCATGCCACTGTACAGACAACAGCGAGAAAACTGGGAATTAGTAGTGACAAGTATTAGTCAGCTAAAGATGCAGTTTGCCCATCATCATCATCATCATCATCATCATCATCATCATCATCATCATCATCATCATCATCATCATCATCATCATAATCATCATCATCATCATCATCATCATCATTTTGTTTTGTGATACTAAAGATTAAGGTAGATTGTACCTCTTCTGAAATTTTACTGACCTGTAGCCTCTGATGTGTTCCTTCCTTCCCGACAGAGTCAAACCTGGTGCTTGGCTTCTGATGTGTTCCTTCCTTCCAGGCAGAGTCAGACCTGGTGCTTGGCCTCTCATGTGTCCCTTCCTTCCCGACAGAGTCAAACCTGGTGCTTGGCCTCTCATGTGTCCCTTCCTTCCCGACAGAGTCAAACCTGGTGCTTGGCCTCTCATGTGTTCGTTCCATCCAGGCAGAGTCAGACCTGGTGCTTGGCCTCTGATATGTTCCTTCCTTCCAGGCAGAGTCAGACCTGGTGCTTGGCCTAGTCGTTTCAGAATATAGTGGTATTTGAGTCGGTTTCCAAACTCTTTTATGAAGCAAACTTTGGCGTTTTCTTTGCCTTTCAGCCTGAAGATTTTTGAACGATGGCATCCGGGCTTGATTCCAGCTGGGACAAGAGCGTTTAGCATGAAAATGTTTGTTTTCTGATTTACGTTTGACGGAAGGACTATTTCTTTTGATGTTCGTGTTAGTAGTATTTCATTTAACTAGTGCCAGTGTGGGTTCTCTATAGCCACGTATGTCAGATTGCTGCTTTGTTAGGTCCTGATAACATCCCGTTGCTGTGTCCGTCCATCTGTACTTTTTATTGTCACACTTGTCCACTCACGAAGGTCTGTCAAAAATAGGAAAAAGCCCACTGTCCACTAGAAAATCATCTACAGCTGTGGTTATTTTGTTTATTGTGATCATCATGAGAGCTTCAAGTTATACTCGCAGGTTTTCGGCCTGTTGTTGGATCTTTAACGAATTTGTTTCTGTGATTTTTTAAGGGTTAGGACGTTGATAAGAAGAAATAAAGCATGGACAGACGAAGAGATGCATAAAGAAAGCAGTTGGCTGATCGTTTTATTTTTAATAGAGACAAAGAGAGATGAAAAAGACATTTTTGGAGACAACTTTCAGACATTTTACTTGAATAGAAATCTCCAGAAGGTTTCTCACCTGTGTTTATCCTCCATGTCTCCATGTCGTCACAGGGGAACGTCATGAGGAAAATTGCGTCATGTTCGTGTTGACATGACGTCATATTCATGTCGACATGACGTTGTTCACACGTGTTCTTGGTCAATGATATTTATAGCACTGACGTAATCAAACAAAAGAGGAAGTTCCCGGACGTATACAGAGATTAGTTCGTGGGTAGCTGATGCTGAGGAACGCTGTTTCTACGGCCATCTTAGCCTCAGTGGACGCGGCTACGCCAAGCAGATGACAGTCCTTACTACTACCACTACCACTACTACTACTATACAAAAAATTGGTCTTTCTCTCTTTGCTATATCTGATTCACACGCTTCTCTCTTCGTCAGCAAATGTTTCAAATAAACAATTGATGTCATGAAATCCATCTGGACTTCTCCTCCATCGTCTCCTTCCACACTTTCCACGCAGTCATGAAAATCTAACAGTGATATACACATATATCGTCGTCTGTTTCTTCTTTTTCTTATGTTTTCTTTTTCGTGAGGCATCTGAAACAGTGACGCATTTTTCCCGAATGACGTGTGACTCTAACGCTGGGTCCAGCCATGGAAAGCGAACCTGGCGATGGGAATCTTTTGCATACTTTTGTTGTTCAAAAGAGGTAACAGACTTTTTGTTTAGACTGACGTAACGTACAAGTAAACTTATCACAAGTAAAATTATCCCAATAAGAAAAATTATCGCTCGTAGCAAACCTAGCATCTAAGATAATCCAGTCACACAGATGATGATGATGAAATCTGATATCTGAACACCAGAGGTCAGAGACCTTTATGACAGATGTCAAGGCCATGGGTCTTTAGGGATGATTACACCGACAGGGACGATGAGTGATTTCAGAGAGGGAAGACAGGGAGTTGGAGGAATGTGATGAAGATATCGATGATGATAAAGATGATGATGACGATGATGATGATAGAAAATGTCTTCGCAGTGCCTCAGTATGGGAAGAGACATTCTGTCACGGTCTGCTGCTTTCCTAGAGTTGTGGACAGAATGAATAATAATGCTTAAAACCAGCATGTCAACTATTGCGATACTATCATGACTGCC
Organism: Pomacea maculata; assembly: GCA_004794325.1. Taxonomy (NCBI): domain Eukaryota; kingdom Metazoa; phylum Mollusca; class Gastropoda; order Architaenioglossa; family Ampullariidae; genus Pomacea; species Pomacea maculata. Next base: position 519,864 of record SRHC01000321.1, read on the forward strand.
AGGAGAAGAATTGCTGTTGAGGTTTACGAATGATAAAATAAAATAAAATAAAATAAAATAAAATA
>SRHC01000321.1:519953-582683 GCA_004794325.1 Pomacea maculata
AAATAAAATAAAATAAAATAAAATAAAATAAAATAAAATAAAATAAAATAAAATAAAATAAAATAATTGTTTCTCTCAGATTCCCTCCAGGCCTTTGTATGGACTTGGACGCAGATCGTAAGAGTGATTGTGGTCGAGATCCGGGCCTCAAGCAAACGATGCTGCATGGCGTCACCGGAAGTCGTGGGATGTCGCGAGACGTGGACACAACCAACAGCAGAACCAGAGCCAAGCCTGTGCCTGGTCCAGACAGAAACTTTCTCACCAGACGAGGTCGAGTGAAGCTTCCTCACATCTCCACCTGCAGACAGACGGTGACGGTGCCATCTCTGGCAGCTCTGCGAGTGGAAAGGCAAAAAGGTCGCGAACTCGACCGGTTCTTAGCCTCGTTCAAGAAGAATCTCAAACCAGAGAAGGAGAAGATGCTACAGGTCACTGTAGCCGGCAGCCGAGCCTCAACAGCTGTCTCTGAGAGTAATAGGAAAGAAAGTATAAAGTGTAATACACCTCAAAAATGTACGGCAAAGGCAAGAACTCTTTTGGTTCATTCTTTCCTTTGTCATCTGTCTAATTATCGCAGAGGTTTATTTTGTATCAACGAATTCGTGCTGTCTGCATGATGTTCTGCTTTGGTTGCGTCGAGATTATGGGGTATACTGAAACAATTTTTCAATAATTCATGCAGGGACGCAGAGTCAATTGTTTCAGAGATCATCTCTAAGTATCTCAATGCTATCACCTGCTAATTGTTTTTCATGTATCTAAAATAAGAGCAATTACATTCGGAGCCAGAAAGTTTTTTTTATATTAAATGACACAGTTACTTTGCCATTTTGCTTTTGTCAACCGATTTAACTTCTGTTTTCTCCAATTCAACAGAAATTATGGAAAAAAGCCATTCGCTTGGTTTTATCCGTTATAAGAGTGGGCAACCAGATGGCGCAATGGTAAGACAGTCGCTATTAGACCGAACCACAGAAATTAAATGAGGCGTTTGTGTTAGCGGTTTTAAACTTTGACTCCTATTACGGAAGAGTAATAGATATATTCAGCGTCCACACTCCTGAAATAGAGAATCTTTTCTTAGTTGTCATAATGAATGGAGGATTAAGTCAGGAAGCGTAGCCGTCATCTCTCTAATCATTAGCGCAATAAACAATCAGGCTCCAGCTCGTCTCTGTCAGTCTCATTTATCTATTTATATTAAAACTATTTATCTATAAATTGTTACATATAATAAAAAAAAATGAAAATATGTGGAAAGGCATAATTTGAAGGTAGTGGAAAGGACAACTAAAAGGGACACAACTAAGTACTTACATTTTTAGAAAGAGAAAATAAATCAATTACTATTATTCAGTGGCTACATATCTTAGGAAGAAGCTTGTCGTACGTGTTTACAAACATGAAAGCGGGATAGCATCTTTCATAAACTTTGTCCTGACGAGCAGGTCTCTAGCCCGGGAACGCATTGCTCGTCAGACCTGCCCCGACACGGATGATGCAGAATACGAATTTCTTCTTCGTCGGATGCTGTTTCCGAAAGAAAAAGTCGAACGGGAAATCATCAAAGGGGTTAGATTTATTTTCGAAGACAACACTACTCTCTTACTGTACAACTACTATGCCTGCTCCACAACTAAAACATTTTCACTGTTTATATGGTTTACTGCATTGTAACGAAACTATTCATGGCAACTGGACAGCAAGAAAGGCTGAGACAAAAGTTTCCAACCTTAGCAACTGAAGGGAGGCAAAAAGTCTTCAGTTCTCTAAAGTAAATACTTCAGATTTAAAGTAAATACTTCAGATTGAAAGAAGCTGTCGTTGACTTTCGTTTACCTTTCCAATTTGTTCACCTTCGTCTTTGTACGCAGCCAATGCTGAGTTTTCAATATTCTCTGAATCCTTTTGTTTCAGTTTACGCGGAGTAAACAGATTCAAAGGATCATGTTGCTGCCACCAGAAAGAAGAACACGAAAGGACTGCTATATGGTCAGTAAATCCATTTGTTGAGGAAGCACTTTGAATTCGCATGTTTCGGGGCCGAGGTTTTTGTGTTTATTTACGATCAACGAGCGACAAGCTTCGAAGGTCCTTCTGAGTAAAGACCCTTCCAAACAGGACAAACTTCAAACATTTTTGAATAAGTTCAGCAAAGCTGTGTATAAAGATCACATGCAAAAATTGATTTTGATGACAAGGTTCTGGACATTAGAACTTTAGTCAATGTGCTGAACTAAGTCCAGACTTGTTTGTCAATACATTTGACAATACAACATTTAGGCCGTTTGGAGAGTGATTCTTCGGAAAAATGACTCAAATAATAATTAACGGACTTTGAACAAGGACCAACAGTAATGTATAACGGCTTCTACTGTTTCAGGTGGTGTATAGATTACAGACCATAGAGGAATTTCGGAAGCTTCCACTTCATATTCAGATCGACATTGTTTCTCGTGGACACTTAATGGTGTAAGTACAACCGTGATTTATTACGGAATCATCTTGACTTCTAAGTTGGTGAGTTTCATTCTGATTTCTCTTGAAACCTTTTTCCTCATTTGACATCACCAACAAATAATAACCCCATTTTTATGCTTAAATACTTTCTTTTGCAGAACAAAAAGCAACCGAATCCTAATTCGCGATGGACATGAAGCCATGAACTGGTATTTCATTGTGTGTGGGCAAGGTACTTTGTTTCCATGTGTAGTTGGATTGCAGACTAACCATTCCAAACAGCGTGTTCTTTCTGGTTACTGGGCAAATTAATAGTCCAATACTTCTGGCAAGTTTTTAAAGTGAAAATACAAAGTAATTAAATACAGACTTGTGTAATTAGGGGATAAAGTGCTCCCTATATTCCGTAGGAGGGTTTATTGCAACACAACGAGATGGAGGACCACTGTGAGGGCATCACGGTCTTCAGACTGGACTGTGATGATGCCTGGGCTGCCTGTATGGATATGACAAAAAGCTAAATAATACAATAATAGCTGGTCATCGGATACCTAGTAATTATCAGATACTTTGACAAGATAGATACGTACATCAGTGTCACTTGTTTTCCCAGTAGGAAAAATATCATGAAATTGTAAGCCATTTTCATGAATTTGCTGACATATTATTGCTGGTGTGTACTATCTATCTTTTATCTATCACGAGGCAGTTTTCTTAAACTAGATTTTGATTGTTTGCAGGGATGATGTCCAGTAAAGTGGATTCCAGACAAAAGCGGGAAATTACGATCTTAACGCAGGGCATGTCAATTGGGGTGAGTAGACACTGTGCTACACAGAACTGGAAAACAAAAGTCGAGAGATTTTCCGAATGACTATATATATATTGCTCCTTCAATGAGGATTTTAAATTAAAAAAATAGACATGCCTTGCCCGTAATTTACTGATACAGACACTTTAGGAGACATGCCATTACAACTTGTCAGTTCTTGAAAGGATTTAACAGAAATGATTCCCAATGTTATTCAGGAGGCAGCTATCAACAGTCAGGCTCCCTGGACGTGCACTGTGATCTCAACACCACCGATGCAGCTCATCTACCTCAATAAGATGGACTACCTGCAGATTTTCCAAGAAAATCTCGAGATTCTCCCCGAGCACGTCCAGTTCATCCAGTGAGTGGCTGTATAGCATCACAGGCTCTAGTGTTAGTAAGCTCCCTTTATTGGGGTTTGTACATGACACAAGGGCAGGCCACTCCAGTCAGCCGTACCTTGAATAGATGAGGCAGCTGACAGGACCCACCATTCTTGTCTAGTGTGGGCGATGGTCAGCAGGTCACATACAGGAGGATCAGTCCAGTCTTTGACACTCCTCTAGCCACCCTCCTAGGTGCCAGGCCAGTCTTTGACAAGGTGTCGGGTCACATGACCAAAGCAGACTAGCTTACGTCGTCTGACGGTTACAAGTAGAAATTTCTGGTAATGGAAAGGTAGTAAAAGGATCGGGCTGGGCTCGATCTCACACATCACACCATGATGTGCCATGCACCACTGAGAACCTGTCCTGTGGGTTTCGGCTGTACACATTCTTTGTCTACCGGCCACTCTCTCTAGAGAAATTGCTTACAGCCTTGCGCAAGGTTTTGCTAACCTAAACACTTCTTTACAAAACAACAACAATAAATCAGCCGCGTACGGTGTGCAATAACTTTCAAGCACACAAAGAGGTTGTGTGTGTGTAGGTGTGATTTAGGGGAGTCTGTAGGGGACAGGTAATTTACCTGAAACTTGTTTACACCCTACAGAAGCAAGCAACTTTCTACAGTTCCTCAGGGCTGGCAGATACGAAAACTGATTATATCTCTTTGTATACTTTTCTTAAAGGGGTTACTCAAGGCTTGTGATAAGGCTCTGGCGACGGTCAAACGTTTCAAAAATATATTTAGTTACAATTACAGAGCACGAGAGCAACACAAGAGAAATAAAGGATTGGTTTCTCGCTTAATTACCACTCATTAGCACTATTTCGGTTGCCGATGTTTATAAACATTGAAAAAATCCAGTGAAATCGACCTTTGTGTCCTTCCGCCGAGTAACCACGATAGCTTCCTGAGATGGTCAAGCAGACGAGTCTTCTTGTAATGTCACAGTCTTATTGTGATGTCAGAGTCTAATTGTGACGTCAGTCTCCTTGTGACGTCACTCGCACAGGAAGTGTCTGAGGTCATTACGAAGATTTGACGTCATTTTATCGTATGACGCACTCTGTGTGTAAGGCTTGTAAGGCTCTGTCTGTCGGAAACTGATGAAAAGACAATTTTGAATCTTTTCCATCTTTTCGTGGCAATCGGGTGCAGCACATTCTCGAGGCATGGTTGTCACTATGGAAACAACACGTCATAGGGTCACGTGACGGAGAACGAGACTTCGTGGAAGCAAAAAAAGAGTCCCGTGTAATTTCTCTTATTAAACACAACATTCTACTAAAAACCTTCAACGTTTTCCACATGAACACACATATAAATAGACGAGATTCAAATGTATCCTACTCTTTACGCTATTCTAAGCAGTTTTATTTTGCCTTTAGAATTCCATTAAAAGAGAAAAAAAAAATCCTTCGGAATGCGACATTCCTCTCGCTTGCTATCAGAAATAGCGACAGACGATTGCAGTGACGGGTTGTAGTCCAACTCGCACACAGGGCTACAGAACCGGACCTTGTTATTTGCAAGGCAAATAGCTTGAGCTTGAGTACATTCATGTCTTGTGAAGCAATTCAGTGACATTCAGCTACAAAAACTGCTGTCAAAGTCGCTTTCACCATTCACGTGAAGAGAGACGGGTATCCACTGCGCCGGGTGTGAGGTGTGACTGTTGTAAAGCATGTAACAGTTCCTTGTTGAGAATAATGCTAGCAAAGTAATACAAAGCACCAGTCAATGAAAAACTGTTATTATTTACTTGTGGAAACTTAGTTTTCGTAATTACCCATATACACACAGGTAAACACACGTTTTGATCCGATATTTGCTTGTAAATACATACACACAACTCTATCTCTCTCTCTCACACACCCACCCACACACCTACACACCCACACACAACCATGAACAGCTAGATTTAGTTATGCAAGATGACTTGTCCAGTCAGCAGTAAGAAGGATGTACAAGAAATAAACTCTACAAGATATTTTCAGGGACTTGGACTTTATGAAGAACTGGCCCATTGAACTTCTCCTGAAGCACCCAACTCAATGTACTCAGACCTACTTCAGAAAGAACCAGTTGGTGGTGAAGGACAGCAATAGTTCAGAGTTTCTTTACATCGTTCGCTCCGTAAGTAGCCCTATAATACTGTCATTGCTAGTGAGGCTAGTTGTCTCCCGCCAATTATAGCAACTGCACAACTTTTATTTATTCTAATCCCAACATCGACTACTTATTATTTTATCCAGTCCCCATAGCTCTGCTAGTCCCAGCACTCCACTGGGGCAATATTATTCAATCTAGTTTCTTCTCAGTTAATTTTGTAGTCACGTGATCTCACTAGTTCTGCCACTAGAGACAGTAGACGGGGGTTGAAGGGTGGGTGCGAGAGTCTACATTCATACATATGTCAGCTTGTATGGGAAGATGTCTTGTGTAAGATATCATTCGTTGTGATCGACGACTCTTTTGTTTTGTTCACTTTGATGTGAACAGTTCTATTTGTCTATATTAGTCAGTGTAGACAGATATTGTTGGGAGCAAATATACCGAGCTGGACACAATAAAGATGATATTCTATGTTCGTGAAGGGTGAGTGTGCAGTATACATTGGCGTTCCCAGGACCTCTTTGTCTTGGAGAGATCTGATGCTGAAGCTGATTCATCCAATGATTAACATAGAGGGCTGGCCAGGTAAGGACGGTTAAAATAAATTACTGCCAACTTTCCTTTTTTGTTCCCTAGTATAGATACAATCTGAAATAAATAATACATTTGACGAGTGTGGAGGGTCATCTGAGGGCGCAGATGTGCAGTTTGTGGGGATTGTGGGATGTGGGTTCAAAGGTTACATTCTCTCAGGACGTAGAGCTTCTTCAGAAGGTTGGAGTAGCTCCTAGTCTTCATCATTTGCAAACGCAGCCACCCGCTAGAGGGCGTTGTCCAGTCTCCAGTGACTTCCTTGTGTTTCAGAGGCCAGGACAGACACAGGTGATGCCTGTCAGCCTCTGGGCGACTACTTGAGATACAGACGAGTCTCGTCCCTCAGCAAGGAGTCCGCAGACTTGGCTTCAATGTCGTGTCTGCAGCTGTCCGACCCGGACTACTGCACGCAGCTGTCCAGCTCCAGGCCTAGTCACCCCTCTGTCGCCTCTCGTCAAAATGACTGGCCTTTCGAACTTTTATCTAAATCAAGCTTTGACAAAATGACAGCCAGGGATGAAAGTTCCGGGAAGGGGAAAGAGAAGAAGAAAAAACAGCAAATTAAGGTAGGAGATGAAAGGGAAAAAAGGAGAGAAACCTGTCAGACTTACCTGCCCAGCAGACAAATCCTACATGGTGGTCGTTAAATATGATTTTAAAACACGAATTACAGTTATTTTCTTGTTCTTTTTTTTTTAACTAAGAATATCTCGTTTAGATTGTGTTTACTGTGTGAAACAGACTGACAGACGTAGAATTCAGATTTTCCTTGAAATGGCGAAGGGATGTCTGGCTTTTGTATTTTTAGTTCGTCCTGCAACTTCTTGCTGGTCTTTTTACAGGCGACATCGGCGATTGCTGATGTGAACAAAAAGTTTTCCTTACAAGATACCAGAAAGTTCTCACTTCCAGCACTGTTCAAGACCTCATCCACATCTACCAAGAAGCGGAAGAGCTCCCGTTCCTCCGGCTCCAGCGACTACGTCTACCTGCACATCGACACCCTCAAAGTTGGAGATGTCTTTGTCAGTCATTTTGATTGTTCACCTTTCTCAAGTACAAATAATACTTTAACCTGGAGTAACTATTTCTGTCTAGAATTACTCTATTCACAACACCTGTCGATGAAACCACTGATAATTGAGACCCGCGTGAACTAAATGAACAATTATGATATCATCGTCTTCTTTATTCACTATTGGTGTAAGGGTTAGTAGAAATACCTTGATAATAACCAACTCCTTCATTTTTTTCCATAGCTAACACAAACTTCAGTATGAAAAAATTCCTTGTAAAATAGTCGTATTAAGAAGAAAGGGGAGAAGATTATCCCCCTTTTGCTTTTGTTTACACTTAACGCAGAGGCTTTCTTTTAAATCCCTTTCTTCCACATTATTCCCTTATTAACTGACTCCAATTACAGTTGTCGAAGACCATTTCTTCTAGGAATACGTTTGTTAATAGGTAATTTACTTTGAATGGTCATTAATCATTTTTAAAAAAATCGTGACCTTTTGAGAGCCTAAACACAGGTAGGTCTTTTAGTCAATAAAAAAATTCTTAAATTCTTTCAAGTAAATAAAATATGGGATTGATTTGAAGTCACCGATGTGCTTTGTGGGCAGGGCTTGAGTGAGCTTGACTTGCCCGACATGAAGGTATGTGTTCCAGCGGGAAAGCCTTGTCTGGTATGTACCCTCCTTTCTGTTTGTGGTCTAACCGTCACACCTGTCGTACAGGTAACCGGAAACGGGTACCCAAGTTTGGTTTGGTGGGTGACAAGTCTGACAGCATGATGATGTACCTCATGCAATGCACACACGTTTGTTATTGTTGATACCTTCTTTACATCATATTTTTGATCCTAAGTAGCAACCGTTAATCTGGACATCAAGCAAAATGAAAATCTGTCATCTGTGCTGGGTTTCACAGGTGAGTCTGGGAGCCGAGGTCATATCCCTGTCCAAAAGATTCTTCTTGTCCTACTGTAACAGCCTCTGTCAGGAAGACGTGTTTAAGAGCAGGCGTTTCTACCCGACTCAGGAAAATATGCAAATCTGCTACCGTCTGCACATGGCCTGGAAGCAGTACACAGACAAGGTGGTGAAGGAACTGCACGACGACATCTTAAACGAGGGACGCCAGTTCTTTGGAACTTACTTCAGTGCTTGAGAAATGATCCTGGACACGACCCTGCCAAACACTCACGACATGCAGCGGAGATTGATGGCTACCCGTGAGTTAAGCAAGCTACAGTTTTTGACTAGCAAAAGTAAAGACTTTGGGTAGACTTTCAGTGATGTTAAGGGGTTAGCGGAGGGCAATTTTTTTTAAAAAGACTATGGAAAGATGTGTACAAGATAATATAAACAAAAAACACCAACCAGTGACCATGCGATTGTACACAAACACGTCCATATACCCTATGATCCCAGCTCTCTCATTGTCTGAAGCCTTTATAAAGTAAACGTCTGTACAATCATGACGTCAGCGTTGTTTACCCTTTTCTGTGTGTGGTTATATTTTATATATGTATTCAATAGACATTCACCGAAATCTGGAGAGGTAGTATTTTGTACTGAGTTTTACCCAATCTTTAAATAAAATTGCTTCCTGCTACACCTTTAACAGCAAGATGATAACGCTGAGCACGCGGTAGCCATCCTCGTCTCTCAGGTGGAGAATGCAAGTCGATTTTTTGACAATAAAGTACAATATGGCTGCTAACTTCAGGTATCTTTCCGGTTCTAGGTAATGTAACAATTAAATTTGTAAACGTACAATATTGAAAAATATGTCTGTCTGGTTCTTAATATATTTATTATCCCAAAGAACGATAAAAAAATGACTGTAGTGTCAGTGTATAGCCAAGCCCAAGCTGGTTCTGATGATTAACAGATTATCGTACACGTTTTCAGATGTAACCTATCATGGGCAAACTAAAGCACCGGGCGATGGGGGACGTCCACACCTACACCGTGTATGTCACGGCGACACACCTTCGATGTCACGCCCTCTGACGTCACACCCTTCTGCTCGAACACTGTCTTCACCCGCCGGCTTCAAGACAGTTTTGATATTAATATATTTATATATTTATACATTTATATATTTATCTATTTATATATTAAATATTAACATATTTGGTTGGTCTCTGTCTTTCATCGTTTTATAGTTTGTGTGTACGTAGATGAAGTTGAAACCTCTTTCTTCATCTACCCATCAATCCCCAAATTTGTGTCTGCGTGTCGACTGGCTTGTATTCCTCACCTCTTCTTTGATTTTCGTTCTGTAATACACAAAAAGCTCAAAAGACAAAAAAGGTATACACAATATAATATACATGTAAGTCGTTTAACATTACATCCATCAACGAAGCAAGCCACCAATGACCATGTACAGAAAATCTCTCGACACCCTCTTAACCCTCCCCAACCTACCCTGTGCCTATTGACAGTCATCTGAAGTCAAGATTTCCTCATGAATGATACACAAGAAATGTTGTCAGGGCGGAGGTGTAAAACCCGCCGTTTGTCCGTGTCGTGTGTCTGTAGGTGTTGGCTCAGGATGTGATGTACTGTACACGAAGCAACACCTTAATACAAAGTGCGTGGGCCTTCAATCCCACGCCTTCTACAGACCCGCCACCTGACGTAGTTACCTGGCACACCTTGACGAGGGCGAAGCCTACGTCACACCTGTACTGCATTCACAGGTGTGGCTGCCCGCCGTGCGCCCCTGGTTGTAATCACCTCACTCTCCGGGCAATCTCAACGGGCGCCATCGTTCTCGAACTTTGCCTTCTCATTTAAATAAGGTCGGTGTAGGGGCTAGGTTGACAACTATGTGTTTTTTATTTTAATAATACGTGTCGTTTTAGGGGTCTAGGAGGGTCTGGTCGGCTGAGTGAATGGCCATTGTTGGTTTGTGACGCAGTCAGGTGAAGTAGTCTATTCTTGTCTTTGTGCCGGGGAGGAAAACATGTTATCTCTCAGGTTTCTTCCTTTAACTCCACAGTCGGCATAGGTGTAGTCTCCTTCACGAGAGGCAGTACACCCGGCATTCTCTCGACAGATTCTGAGGCTAACACAAGCAGCTTTCAGGCTCTTCATCACTGTAGGTGCCCACTGGCACTCGGCGAGGGACTGTTGAGATAGATTATACAATTGGCTGTACATGAGGGTACGTACAGAGTGTATTATGTAAGTACAGATTGTCAAATTATCGTACAGTGTGTATAAATGTACACCAATTTCTAAATTTTGGGGAAAAAACTTTGGGTGTTGTTTCCTACCATATTATTGCCTACTTTTTTTTTTACTTTAATATGATTCTATGAATTTCTCATATGACATATTGTCGGCAAGAAACAAAAAATATAGTGTGAAACCGTTACATGAAGACTGAAGAGCATAGATTTAGAGGTTGTGTGTGCGTGAGAGAGAGGTGAGGGAATTATGTCTAGGTGTGTGAGAGTGTATGTATAACGTGTGTGTATGTGCCAGTGAGAAAGTGTATCATAATATGCATGTGTGAGAGAATGTATTATGTATTATGTATTATGAAAAAGTTTATGTTTAATATATGTGTAGACCAATTTCATGTGGGGGTTCAATATGATAATACAAAATGTATAATGCTTATAATTTGCATGCTGACAACTAGACTTTCGCTGCATATGTAGGAGGTAGACAGGCAGTGAATTATGTCAAGGCGGAAAATGCACATTCACGCCAAGTTGGAATAAGCACAGATATACATCAGGATATAAAGATATACATCAAGCTATACAGAAATACATCAAGCTATACAGATAAACATCAAGCACAATCCCCTTACACCAGGGGCGGGCAAAAAAAAATTTTCTGTTTGCGGGCAGTCTCAATATTCCAAACCATGCGGCGGGTTGGTAAAACACCCCAAACCCAGGTCAGGTGACTACACAACAAACCTACTTATAATAGAATGGACAACAAAGGAGTACAAAATGGCGTTCATATCCCGAATTTATTAAAAAGTGAAGCTGTTTGAATTTGCTCACAGTAGAACTAAAACCTTTGAAGGCAGCCGCCCCCGATGCTCTCTAAAGACTACATGAAACATGTCAGCCGTGACATTTGTTATCTTTGTACTTTCTTCTTCACTAATTTTGTCATGATCTTCAATCCAATTTGTGATTCTCTTGTTAAAGATTACACTAAAGATGTGAGTGCGTGGGAGAGAGAAAGAAGTAGCGTTTGTGCATATGAGAGAGATAAAGTGTATAATAGGGTGTGTAAGATAAGATAAGACTCTATTTGTCCCAGAGGGCAATTCTGGTGCACCATTCTGTAAAACCACTTGTGAATGATTTTTAGTGTGAAGATGTAATATGCAATATTCTCAGAAATACCATGTCAAAACAATTAAGTAAAATACTAACATGAATCTCCGAGCTGTACTTTGCCCTGTCTTTCAGTACAAGTACAAACAGAGATAAATCAAACAATCGATCTCTATACCTCTAGCGATCAACTGACGTAAAGTAACATTTCTACAAAAATATGGGTTTTCCTAGATATAAAGGTCTTGAATGTTTCTTGAGCTTTTCCTTACTTTTCATGCTTTCAGTTTAGTTAGCAATATATCTGACATTAAAAGTGTGAAACGAAAAGTCATGCACACGTCGAGGGAAGATCACATGGTCTCCTGTAGCATCCATGAGCCTCGTGTTACTGGTACCTGGTAGACAGAAAGGTATTCCGGGAATCAGAACATGCAGGTGATGGAGTGGTAGACAGGGCGGTAAGCCTTCCCGTTGGCTGCGACAGTCACTTCCCACGCAAACATCGCCGAAACTGAAATGTGAGCCCGCAGTGCAAGCGGTGTGACCGGCACACTCAACAACAAGGGAGATGTCAGAATTCCTTATGGGATGGGTCACAGTCACCGCAAATAACAACCCTGTCCTCACATTCACCAATGGGAAAGCGGATAGCTGGGTTAAAGAACACTAGTATGTATCCAGAAGAGCGCGTGTTCGATACCCGTGCGGCGTGGCGAACTTTTCCCAGCTGACCCTTCTCTCACAAATGGATACCTGACTCCATAGAGGGGTGGGGACAGAAAAAGTAGTGAGAAGGAGATGAGATGGTCGCTGCCATTGCAAAAAGACTGTCCGGAGAAACCTGTGCTTCCAAAACTCTCACTCCCCAAATGAATTGTGTGTGTCTGTGTTTGCCAGCCTTCCTATTCGTTTTAACTAATAAACTCGACACGTGTGCACAAGAGACATGCTTAGGGTTAGAGATTGGGATAGGGTTTAGTTTTTGTTTTGACAGAATGACTGTGTAGAGAAAACACGCACTCGGTTAAGGTCAAGGTTTGATTATCGTCAACCGCGTTGGGATGTTCGCGCATGCGTACAACAGATCAGTGCAAAAACGTCATGTGCTAAATATAGCCACAGCCGGGTCTGACGTCACCAGCTTACAAGTAAATCAACATGTTTACTATGTGTGTTGACATTCGTACTGTGTTGCTGTTATATGAACACTTGGTTGATTTTTTTTTCAGGGAAGATTAAATACAAGCTTTAAAACTATGGTTGTGTAGAACTCAATAACAAACAAACAAATAAACAAACAAATTAAAAAATCAACAGGAATTAAACCTCTTGAGTAAAGCCGAAAGATGTGGGTGTGGTTTGCTCTTCGCTCGAGAGAGTGAGAATGTAACTGGAGCTTATCGTCATTTTTTTTTTTTTAAATTACAGATTTCATCATGGCCGCAGCACCACAAAGACACGAGTCGTACAACAACAGATTTCGTCGTTCTTCCACACTTTCGTCTACTGGAGCATCGGTCTCCGAAAACATCTGCAGTGTATCGTCAGGCATGGACATCTTCGGACAGCCGCCGTTCGGTTCACTAAGGCTGCAGCTGCACTCGCAAGGCGATGGCCTTCCCCGACAAACCAGCTGCGAGCAGCCGCAGTCTCCCTCCACACCGCAACCTCTTGACGCGTCCGGTGCCGCGCCGCCCAAGCCTCTGGCTCCTGGCAAACCGCGGCGGCTGTCGCGCCAGGCGAGCGCGGACACCAAGCGGCAAGCTTTCGCGGGTGCACGGCAGGGTAGCGGCAGCACCGGCGGCCACTGCAACGCCATGTCCGCGGAGTCGGTCGACGACGTCTTCTTCGAAATGGGCGGAAGCGGAAGTGGCGCGCATCACTACAACTTACTCCACGAGCCGGCGTTGTTTCCGGGCAAGCGGAAGCCCGAGCCCATCTTGTCCACTTCGTCCACGGCCAGCATCCTTCCCAACCCTTACAACCGCATCAACCACCGCATCCACAGCATGATCTGGTGCTGCGGCTGTCTCTACTTTGTCTTCTTCTGCTGTCTGCCCGCCATCCACTTCATGGAGCACTCGGACATCGAGTACAACCAAGGCGACCACAAGAGGGCGCGCACCCTTGGTCGGATGTCCACATTTCTTTTCTTCACTGGCAGCCTCGTCATGTTGTGCATCTTCGCGCTCGTCTTCTTCCTGGCCATCTTCTTCACTGTCTACAACTAAAATCCACGCGCGTTCGTCCTTCTGGCGCCTGGTGTCACTAGTCCAGCGAGGCTGAATGTCCTGCGTTGAGATCTCGTCTCGGGCACGACATTACTTTTTTTTTTCTGTATAAAGGGCCGGGTGCTTTGCCGTGATATAACTTTACTTGTCAGATCGGTAAATAACACCGATTTTGCTTCTCCTCCCTGTCAGACAATAGGGAGGAGTTTCCATCATCAACTACATGACAAGTCGCTACTTAGACATACCGCGTTTAGACAGACGCGCGCCACTTACATACTTTGGTGGTCGAGCAGTTCAGAAGGAAAGCTGCTGGTCAGTTTTAAATTTCTGATGTTTCAAAACCTAGACAACGAATGTCAGAATTTAATGAAACATTGACTCATCATTGCCAATGCCCACACTATAAATTTCCGGTGACGACGGGCTTTGTTGAAACCAGTCAGCGTGGTCATAATTTTCTTGCCAAAATGTTTACCACCGTAATATTAAATCCGCACAGCATAGTGGTTTTCTATTTATTCATTTGTTTCCTCATTATTCGCGGAAATAGGATGGACGGATGGTGCACCTACACGTTGTTTGTCATGGAAATAATGCGTCTGCTTGGCAGCTTTATTGTCGACCTTGTGAAGAACACCAGGAGTGCTTCACTCAAAACTCTGACAAACAATAGCCAGGACACATGGCCTCAACAAATTTTAACCATGACACTAGTTAAAGCTTGACTTGATGAATAGGGAAAGCTACAAGGTACATTAGTTTATGGTGCTCTTAGTGGTCAGTCGTGTCTAGGGCACATGGAGGGTGGCGCCTAACACACTCTCACCTGCTCTAGAGAGGAGTGCTCACACCACACATCTATAGCGCCTCTCCCATGACTTGCTGAATGTTTGTCTATGAACAGGCAGCACCGAGTTTCAGAAGATTTCAATTTCTTTTCTTTTTTTTTTTTGACTGAGAAGACAGTTTGGTGTGTTGGTATGATTACAAAAATTATCTATATGACAGTTTTTACAAAAGCTGTACCGCGTGTAGCTGACAGACTGTTCGTGGACTGCCAACACTCATCTGATGTCGCAAGTCTGAGTATGGACCTGTGGGTACAAAAGCTTGTATTTGATGTTTGTTACAGGATTGTGTGCTCTACAAAACCATCTGCTGGTTTATTAGCGACTTTGCTAATAAACATCCTGGAATAAGATAAATTTTTAAAACCCAATACACATGTGAAATTAAAACATGTTGTAATGAGTTAGGGTTAGATAAATGAAAAGGGAGAAATGCTTTCACTACTTAAATTTAACTTTGAGTAGTGCTTGCTTTGTGAGAGAATCGCGTGTGTACATTTACGAGATAGATGGTGTGGTGAGCAATCTCATTAATTGATACAACACATGGCTTATCAGTTGTTTGATCGGATGTGTCGAAGCGAGCAATGATGTGATGGATGTCTATTTATGAAAATGAAATGTGTGATAAAATAGACCTAAAACAAACGCTAAAATAGTTATTTTTTAAAATTGGATAAATAGCAACACAATTTAATATTCTCAAGATTTAGAAGGTTGACAGCATACCCTGGCTTGCCAGTCAATAGCCGGGGCTTCGTACATCTCGGAGATTAACGACTGGATTCATCTCTCTCTCATGCAATAGACCAAAGTTGTCATTGTTAGTTTTATTTATGGTTTTTACAAATTGCACACTGTACACATTTATGTCCACACCTATGAAAAATAATGTTTCTTAGGTCTGATCGTTATTTTGTATTATTTATTTCTTGCTGAAAATGACTGCCTCTGCCTTAAGGTGTATATGTTGCAGGTACCTTATTGGCGTCAAAATGTCGGCGAGGGTGCTATATATGATTTGTTAAAAGAGTCGGTTAACCAAGGAGATGATAATAACATTATTTATATGGGTTGTGTGAGATGTTCCCTCACAAAGAGAGCGACCAAGTGTGAAGTGGATATATTTGGACTGGCATACGCCGCATGCTGTTTAAATGAGTGCTGTATTCAATTAAAAACTATACCTGTGTGTTATCGTCAGAGGTGTTACTCTTTATGACATCTAGAAATAATGTACAACCATTAATGTCAAGAGAAGCCGCGTCAGTGGCTGTGTGCGTGTGCGCGTGTATTTTGCGTGTGTGTGTGTGTGTGTGTGAGAGAGAGAGAGAAACGGAAAATGTATAGGGGAAGGGGAGTCACGACGACAAAGGAAAAGACCCCTAACCCCCACAGGCACACGCACATTCTTCACGCAGACATTCCTTACATACATAGACACATTCTACACACATACACAAAAACAAAAAATTGAGACTTTTTGTATTCAAAGGGCTATAACTCCGATTTGAGTAGGCATGTATGAACAACGGTATCCTCCCCTGATGCTCGATACCTACTCGCCTGCTCCTGAATGTAGTATGTTCAGTGGAAAGAATTTTTATGTTTCTAGCTCTGAATGTTATTGAAAAAACTAAGATGGAGTGTCATCGTTTAAAAGTAGCATTTATTTAGTAAACGAAAGTGGATATAACTTAATATATATATTTTTTAAACTAAATGTTCGTAGGACCAGAGGCGGCTCGCGTTAGGAATACGCGTGGCCTGGGGCCGACCGTCAGCGCGGGGCCGGGGTAATGGAGTACGTGTGTCAACATCCCTATTCATATGATGCCGGAAGCACTGATTTATATACAGTTAGATAGGCTGGATCAATTTCGTGAAATAACGCACGAATTTAGTGTTTTAATTGTTTGTAACCTTTCCTACCGTTTGTGACAGTAGCAGTTTTTTCTTAAAGCGAAATAATACGGCGACGATAACTTAATAAACTGCTTGTTATTATTGTCGGGTTTAACGTGAAGACATGGGTTCAATAATTTGCTTAATTAGAACATAGAAGTGTTTTCTGAACTTCATTTTTTTGGTCACAACTTAACACAGCTAGAAATAAGTCATAAAGATGACCTCGGGGCTGAAGCGCGGGGCCTCTTCGAGAGCGGGGCCTCGGGTGGCAGCCCCATTTGCCACCCCCAAACACCGCTGCTGCCTAGGACATTGAGATTGCTAGAGGGAAAGAAATGCGACTGGTTTTTTTTTTTTACTCTAAGGGCTATAACTCCCACATGACTAGGAATGTATCAAAAGCGGTATCCTCCCCTGACGCTCGATACCTACTCGCCTGCTCCTGAATATAGTGTGTTCAGTGGAAAGAATTTTCATGTTTCTAGCTCTGAATATTGTTGAAAACACTAAGATTGAGTGTCATCGTTTTAAAGTAGCGTTCATTTAGTAAACTAGAGTGGATATAGCTTAATATATATTTTTTTAAAAACTAGATGTTCCTAGGACACTGAGATTTCTAGAGGGAAATCACATGCCACGTGTACGGAAGGCGGCCTACCAGAGATCCTTCGTGCCAGCAGCCATCCTAAACAAAGGCATAAGGACTCAGGAGGAATCAAACAGACTGAAGAGAAGAGGGTGCTGACATCCATTATCAGCCATCACCTTGTTGAATGTGCGCTCCCTTCCGAACAAACAAGACGAACTCTCTGCGCTCAATCTAAATAATAATGCAGGGATTTCTGTCACAGGCCAATAGATGACATAGATGACAATTAGTGATGTTGTTTGCCTACAGGTGAATGAACAGATTGTAGTATCAGCTGACAAAGTACTAGGAGCATGAAGAAACTGCAGTTCAGACACATTTCGTTGCAGTCTGCAATGCCAACGCACTTTAAAAAAATATATATACAAGACAATAAAGTATTGAAACTTCATTGACCATTTAACGGAGATCCAAACTGCCATGATAATGTATCTTTACTCCTAACTTTGTGTGTTAAATGTCTGTGTGAGTATGTATGCCTACCTTGTGAGCAAAAGAAAAATTTCTGTCTTGGGTCTCCTCGACAGACAATAAAGTCTGATTTGATTTGATTTGATTTTGAAAAAAATGCAACTGATTTTTCTTTACTCTAAGGGCTATAACTCTTACTTGACTAGCCATATGTCAATAGCGGTATCCTCCCCTGATGCTCGATACCTACTCGCCTGTTCCTGGGCACTCCCAAAGTGTTTTCAAAATCAGAACGAGCATTATACGAGATGCACATTTTTGAATGAAAAAGCTAATCTGTTTTCGAGATAAAAACTTGCAAGTGTATCTAGGTTGATGAAAACCGAGGCGCGATGAAATGACTGCGGAGGAAGATATGATACCAGCTCTCCTCCTTGCTGTACCATTAAACCAATATTTAAAAAGATATACGAAATTCTTGGTCAGGTATATATATATATAGGCATTGAAGTGGACCGACTTCATAAGGGAAGGGGCAGATACGAGGGTACTTCGTTAATTATTCAGTACATGCGCAGTACACACTCCTCGGCGGTTGAAAGCGAGAGTTTAGTTTGCTAGCAATTAACTCTGTTACCTTTAGCGAGACATACACAAGTAAAGAGAGGAGTTGAAAAAAAATCAATGTTGTGTTATAAACTGTTGCAAAGGTAATTTCTGTTGAAATTCAGTAGAAAAGTAATATTCTCTGCTTTCCCGATGGTCAATGCCTAAAATCTCGAAAACAAGATCGTGGTTGCACGAAGAAAGAACTTCTCACTGACAGCAAAGTCAACAGTATGCGTGTGAATCAGGGTTTCAGATAAATGATCCTTGTTAAATCTGCTTGAATCCCAGTATTTCAATCTTGCTTATGAAAGTCAGTGAAAATATACAAATGTCACTGTGACGAGCAGAACAACTACATACAGTGTAAGCTCGAACATCTTTGTCGCATTTCGTTTAAGTCCATAAAAACACTGTGAAAGCGCAAAAAAATAATTCAGCTAATTATTACAAATAGCAAACCGTGCCAGACTCTTTCACACACTAAGCAGGCTAAGTTACGCTTCATTTTCATTGTTTTACTTTGTGTCTGCTACCCATTATCTCAAATTAGTACTTCGGCAAGAACAGGCAAGCGTAAAAGCGAGTTTATCAAACTCAGAACTTTCATTTGCTTCAAATCGCTCTTTATCCATGATAATGAAGCTGAAATGGTGTAGCTCGTAAAGACACAAAGAAAAACTGCTATCAGCTAAACCACGCATATGTTCTCGACCCGCTTTGTTTGAGGGGGTCTGCACACGACATTAAGAAAAGTCTGAAGTGCTGACTGGATGTTGCCATGCAACACGGATATAAACAAAGCTCCAGCTGCTACGTGAATTGCGCAATCGCTCCATCCTCTCTCCCAATCTTTGCCTTTTGGTCTCTCATAGCTTACTCGCTTAGTTTACTCTCTCGCATCACGAGGCTGTCACAAGGACGCATGTGAATATTTCTTCTGAATAGTTTCCTATCCATAGGGTAAGTGGAGAGTCGAGTGGTTAGAATGCTGGGGTCGGAACGGCGGCGGTTCGATTCCCGATTAGCGCAGCGAATTTCCCCGAGTAGACCCAGCTTACCTGACTCCATAGAGGGTTGGGGGAGGTAAAGCAGAGAAGGATTGCTTAAGCTGTTCATAGACCCTACTATTGGTTGTCAGCAATCACAAGTCTAACCCTAGGGGCATCTAATATGTAGAGCATGAAGCTACTTTGGACACAAGTGTTTGAGACAAAATGTACAGTCCTTTGTCAGTAGTGGAAGTCCAGAATTAGGGCTTTTGAACACACTTCACTTCAAGGCAACTAAAACAAATAAAAGAAATAAAAATTCCGAACTGAAGCACGAGACAGGAAGTATATCTCTTGCCATGAATACGCGTCATTACATTGATCCTTGCAAAACATAGGCCGCTGTTTGAGTGTGACTGTTATGCTCGAATTAACCAGGTAAAAACATCAAAGGTGTCTGGTTTCTATGGCATTACCGGCTGTGAAATCCCCATCGTTAACCTGTCAATATTATTGGCATATTAAATGGGTAAATGTGACTTTTCGATTTTGTATTCGCATGACATACTTAGAAGGTGTACTGCGGTTTTTAAAAGATCGAGATTTTCTGCTTTTTGCGATGGGCTGGCCATGAATGAAAGACTTTTTCTACTCGACGAACAAAGCCACTTTAAAACAAAGCATAAAACTGTTGAAAAGGCCTTTGCTCTCTAGGATATAACGAGAACCCCTATCCATGTAATACAAGCCCTCGAGATGATTGAGATAATTTATGACACTTAGAACAGCAAGCGTAACTAAGACAGTGACAAGTCATAAGAGCGAGTGACAAATGATTAATTAAGCTAGTAAAGTAAGGATACATTATTAAAAAAATTAGGAAGATTATATAATTTAAAACTTCGAGGATTATTGTCATGTCGGGTTTTATAAAACAAACAAGAATAGCAATTTGCAAACTAAACAAGTAACCAGCACAGGTGAAACAGCAGTGTTGGGTAGAGGAAATAAGGAATGATCGTTAATATCAAAAGAAATACAAGATTTACTCATTTCACTTGAGTAATCTTTCCAAAATCGTGCCCATGTACTGTTCAAAGAATCTTCGAGACCCCAAGGTACTTCAAATCAGAAGCATTGAATAAAAGGATTTGTTCCATCTTCGTATAAATGCACTCGTTTGTCTTTGTGGATAAACTGATAGATGGACATGTTGGCGGAGGAAGAATATGTCCATTTTAATAATAATCCCCTTAAAATGTTTAGTATAATCTGGAAAGCACAGCTAGTCTCCATTCATCGTTAATACATCAGTCACAGTGCAAGTTCCCTCCTCGCTGCTGTCATAGTCAGATAATTGCTTGGTCTGCCCATTACTACAGGTAAAGTGAGGTTGAGGCTGCAGTTCGCACCTTGTTGTGGCACCTGCATGCTTATTGATCAAGTAATGGCCCCCCTGGCTGCACTTATTTCGAGAGGCAAGGAGCGATAAGAGAGCCTTCCAGAAGTCGGTTTGGTGATATCGGCGTCTTTGAATACTGGAGTGTTCTATACCCTGACACAAATGTCCAATATAAGATTTTTCTCTAGTGTTTGTAATCAATAAACTCAGGTATAAACCAAAAGAAAAATAAAAAAAATTATCCTCGACAAGTCTTGACAACCATTTCAGATGGTCTTCAGGGGTGACCAGGCTTACAATAACAAATTCGCGCTTAAAAATTTAAGAGCTCTTTTGCCATGAGTAAAAAAACATTCTTTGCCGTGATTTTGATCGATGTTTTGAAAGAAGAAAGTTGGCAAACGAGAAAAAGGAAAGTCTAATACAAATATTTTATTGCTGTTTTCTTTCATAACAATGTTACTCTCAAAAGCTGGAGCAAGGAAAGACAGGTTAGTAATTTTTCTAGGCAAAAGATTTTGCACACATTTTCACTCCTTTCTACTTTCATCAATCTTTGTAAAAATCATTATATTTGCATTATAAGTAAATACATGCACAGTATAAGCTACTGTAAGGTCCTCGTGCCTCGTTTGCGCGTCCAGCACAAAGGTGAGGGCAGGACATACACAGTCTACTAGACAGACAGGAAGTGGCAGACATTGGCAGAAGTCCGAGTTTGGGCTTGTGGTCGAAGTGGCAGCAGCGCCCTGACATGCCTGACGACGGTGTTGTACAGTCGCTGCTGCACTTACAGCAAACGTCGGCGAGTCCTTTGCTGGCGGCGTCAAGTCGGTGGTAGTTGTCGCTGCTACACATCATTTCCTTCCTGATTCCGGGACGACTAGTTACAGACCGATGTCTGGGAAAGGTGAGTCGCAATTTATTTACCTGTCAACGCTGTCATCTGTCATTCTTTCTCAGATCTGCGTGTTTACATATAAATATATTGTGTAATCAAGCGGTGTGTCGTTTAATGGTGCTGAGAAAAGTTGATAAGGAACTGAGAGAGATGTTGACAACTCTATTACCGCAAAAAGTATAAAACCAAAAATATTCTTTTTATCAAACTCTTTTGTCTTCCTCATCTCAATAGATGAGAATATTTTTAAATGTCTTAGGAAAGCTAATTATTGTTAGCTGCACATTATAAAGAGTATCTTTAGGACATAATCGGAAATGTGAAATATGGAAAAATTGAGATTAAAATTACAGTTGAAAGAGTTAACAAAAATCTACTGGGTCGAAATTAGTTCGCGGTTGATCGATTTTTAATTCAAAACGAATCCTGAACAAGGTCAGACAGGTAAGGATCATCCAGTAAAGACACCGTTTCATGGTGTCTTCCTTCTCCGGTGTTTGTGTAAATACTGATAATACAGATAAAATAAATGCTTTTCTCATGGACATGATACAATCTCTCGTTTTTGCACACATAACAGAGGTAGAGTCGAGAACTTTGGTTTCGAAATATATGCAACCGTCAAAACTAAAATCAAAGGGTATACTTAATAAATCATGTTTGTTTGTTTTTTTTTACTTGAATTCTTTTTGATCGACCTCATCTATGCCTTCCATTCCTGCCTCCCCTACCATTTGGCATAAAGAATAATCCTGTCTTTCAGCTGGACAATGGCCATCAGATGAAAGTGCGATTTCAATATTCAAGACAAACGCTTGCACAAACATGTGATAAACACGCTGTTTACATTGTTTCGCTGTTGTTGTGACATGTTTGAAAGTAAACAGTAAGGCTGTTTATTGACTGCTGTTTCTATCACCAAGAATGTCGTGAATTCACGGATGGTCACACTTGACGGACTGTGTTTACAGACAACCAGCCAGGTTTTGTGACTTTTGTCTTTTTTTGTTCTGATCAAAACCTGACTGGAAGTCTGATGTGATACAAAGAAATTCAGAAATTTCACAGATCGATTTCCTTTGCTGTAGATACGGTCTATCTCCCCCACAATACAACCAATGTCTTGTACTTATAATTTTTGTATGGAGAGATAATGCATAGCGACACTTCTATATACATGCATACATCTATCTACAGGCTCACAAACACACTCACACATCACACATGAAAAGGACAAGGAGTGGGGGAAACAATTCCACCAACACCCACTTTCCTTGCTGGCTGCCATCGATCTCTTGCTGTCATTTTGCTGCATTTTCCGCATGATTGCATTATCAGCTAAACGAGCAAATAATTGTAAGGTATTCATGGACCTCATTGTAGAAATGTGGCTTTTCTAAAAGGATCCAAAGAGTTTGTCCTTTCACTTGGTACTACCCGATACATGGGCCAATGTTGCTTTTTACAATCTGTGTACTGTGGCTGGAACTTCCGGTCTGTCCCATCTTTTCTTGGCATTTTGGTATTTGGCGCAAAGAATTACAAGTCCATATGAAAATCCTATAGTTTGGACGCCAGTACTTTAACCAGAATGAGAAATAGACATTACTGCTAATAAGGGAAAGTGTCGCCCACAGATCTTAGCATGTTTAGAGGCCGTAAGACGATCAGAGCTCGCGTGCATAGTTCACCGCTCGTTCTCTAGCTATCCAGCTAACATAAGACGTTTACATACATCTACGGTCAATACACAAAATACACAAAATACAATTCTCATTTCATGAAATTACTTTATTTATTAATTATTCATTAATTAATTTTCTATTCGAATATAACATGAGACATTACGTGATGATTACGTCTTAAAAACGTGTTTGAACATTGTAATCATTTGCTGATACCACTCAGAGAATGAAACTAATTCCAGATCAGCAAGTAGATAGTCAGCTGGAAACAAACATATAGACATTTGTAGGAGATCAAGCTTCCTATTAACCTGCAGTAATTCGTAGCTTTGTCGTTACAGACGCCAGTTCAAGTCCTTCCACAATGGCGATGGTCTAGGCGACAATGGCACCTGTCCTGGGATCGCTGTTCTTGCTGTGTATAATGACCAGACCTTGTTGGGGAGTGACAGGTACAGTATGTCCGAACCTGATGCCGTTCGCCACCGACTGAAGCTTTTAATCAACTGCTAATTAGGCTCACGTGATCAGCGGATGCGCGAGACACCAAGACAGCTTTGTTTATGTGCGCACGCGCTGTAGTTTATTACTTATCACCACTAACTCTGATCTTATTGCCCTAAGTACACTAAATTTTATTTCAACGTAATTCCTTCTTCTTCTAAAATTCGTGGTGAAAACACAATGTTTATTTGACTCACCTTCAATTGAGGCTTATGTCCAAAAGTTACAAATCAATTTCTTAGCTTTAAAAATTACGCGAGAGCTGTAATGCACATAGAATAGTCCTTAATTTCTGATCAGGTAATTAAGTAATATTTCTGATCTGATTGTTTTTTAAAAAGTGAGCTAGACAAGGCATTAAAACATCCATTGTCATCCTGTCTGATGAGCACACGACAGACTCTGTTGAAAACTAATGTTAATGTGCACAGGTCCTTTATAGCCAATTTCGAATATTTTGCTTGGAATACACTTGGAAAAAATCTTGGTCACCCTGCCAAAAGATGGGCACGTAAAGAACATTCTGGGGAAAAGACCATGACTGAAAAAAAGACCAAACCCAAATCGCCCAACCTTTGGTCGAGAGGAAGTAGCTCGTAAATATTTTCCCTCCCGAAATCATAAAGCTTGGAATCGCGCCAAGCACTTGATTGTAAAGAGCCAGTGAGGTCCGAAATGGTTTTTAATGCCAAGGATAAAACTCGGTGCAAGACACTAGTTCTCCAAATGTAGGTGACAACCCCTTTTCCAACCTCGAGATAACGGGAACAAACCCCACCATCCAGAGGAAGTAAAACTCCATTGAGGATATTGTGAATGCACAAACTTATCCAATAATAATAAAACTTGTCCTTTAAGAAAGGACGAAGGGTAGATAGTCATCCACCCACATACATCCATGCTATTTGCTATTTGCTTCTAAGACGAGATCATCAGATACATCTACACCACCCCGCCCAATGCTCCGGTAGCAACTGTCAGCCAGTGGCCTTTGCTGACTGTTTAATGCCACACATTTGGATCATTGGAAATTCTTTTCTTTCTTTATTTCTTACTTAACTTGATCTCCAAATACAAATTTATTCAAGACAAATAAGACCCACCACCGCCTGACCCAACCTCCCAAACCCCACTGAATACTACTACTAACGACTAACCTACTAACAGAAAATGGAGATGTGATATTGTTTTCATGAGTAACATGCTTTGGAAAAACTCTTGTAATCTCAGTATTTTAACAAGCCCCTCCACCAACTTAAAAAAAAAAATTTATTTCGTCAAATTACTTATTCTACAGTGGTAGTGATCACTTTTAACAGATATTGTTACTCACTGGAAAGTGTATTAAAGTCTATTTTTGAGAGCATTATTTATAGTACTCAAACACTAATTATTTCTTTTAATGATGGTACAGCAAAGCTTTTGAGAAATCTACCAATAACAAACATTGTAACCAGACCTTCTCGTCACAGTAATCACATGAGGTAGAGAAAGAATGTCCACCTCTCCATTGCAGACAGCGATGTTGCCCGCCGCTTCATCCTAAACCCAGAGCCGCTCACCTGGGATCAGGCCTCAGACAGGTGCGCCATGCTGAATGGAACTCTGGCTACTGTTGACCACATGGACACAATCCCTAACTTCGAGTTATCAGGGTAAGACACACACACAAACACAAACACATACAGTACTTGTTAGTTGGTTCCTCTTTGCCTTCTGTATTTATCTTTTATTGGTCATCAGTCCTGCTGTTTATCCTTCCGTCGTTCATACGTTATTTGTTTGTCCTTCTGTCCCTCGTGTGTTTCCCATGTCTCGTTCTTGTTCAACCATGCTCCTTCCGAGTGTGAGTTTGAGTTATACAAATCTTGCGTTTTTTATTATTATTATTGTTAATATATGCACACCATACACACATACACACACGCAAATATATCAATAACTCGATCTCTCTCATATATTTCTTCTCTTTTCACATCGGATGAGGACCTCAGGGAGTGGACAATGTGGGTTGGACTGAAGATTGTGCCCACTGTAAACCTGACGTGGCAAGATGGTGGAGATGTGTTGTGGAGCAACTGGAAGGATGAGCTGAACATGAACATCACCAACATGACCTGCACGTCTGCTGCCTCAGCTTTCCCCTACTCCTGGCGTCCGAGACCATGCACGGATCTTCTTCCATCGCTGTGCCAGATTCTCGAAGGTAACCCACTGCGAACGGATCCATCTTGGACATGGACCTCAGATGGCATTGTGAATCGCCATGGGACCGTAGTCATCATGCGAGGGCAAGTCGTTGCCCTGGTACAAGAAGGACAACTCAAAGAAAAACGTTTTATTTCCGAAGTTTTAAAGGGGTGTCCAGATCTCGTAGATGTTTTATTATTGGGGTGGTTTTACAAAGCGGTGGCAAATGTGTTCTAGGGGAAAGAAACATGAAGTAGTTTCCACTGGTTCTGAACACTGCTTTATGACTTCTCCTTGCATTCCTCATTTTGCCCTGGAAAACGACTTTCTCTCGTTTCATACCCACGGCCTAATGATAGCACAAGATGGCAAAAATTATTAAACATTTAAGTCTTCGTCACTTGATTTCTTAGCTTGAACTTGGTGCTTGTCTGTGATTAAAGAAATTGTGGCGATCTCAAAATTGAAGTCCTCTATCTTGATCTTTGCGCTAATAAATAAACTGGATTATGTAAAATATAAGTTTTGAAACGTTGATATGGTATTGTCTAGATAAAACCGGAAATTCGAGACGACTTAAAGGTTCTTTTAAAAATTGACTAATTATTAATTTTTTACAAAATATTTTTATTGCGCTCCTGTCGCCATCTTTCGTAGATGACAGCAAGTAGATCGACAAAAAGGAATTTAAACACGGATCGTTTCCCCTGGCGAAATGTGGCAAACCTACATTTATTTTCACGCTAAGCTTGTTTTGGACTGGTGAACAGGGCATTGCCACTTCACGGTGACCCCTCGGGCCAGTGTCACGGCCTACAACAACCTCATCAAGATTGATGTCAGCAAGGAGGACTGTCTTGAGCTCTGTAGGACTACCCGGGACTTCGACTGCCGCTCCGTCGAGGTTCACACAACCTTCGATGTCTGCCAACTGAGCGCCGAGTCCCGATGGTCACAGCCCAGGGCATTCGGGACCAGCGACCGTGACTGGGACTACTATCACTGGACCTGCATCAATGGTGGGACCTGCTGCTGTTGTCCACACTTTGTGTCAACCTTATGACCTGACCTTTGGCCTATGCTACTGATGTCACCCACACTTTGACCCGCACTTCAGACTTACCTTGCGGCCCACATGATATCTTAGTTTTGTGGTCACGATTATTGTTAATATTGTGGGCAGCACGTACATCATATGTCTTATGACATGTAAATGGTTTATATTCGTGTGTAAATATTTATCTAACCTCGTTTGTTTACACGTGACTGAAGCAGACTGATAACGAGATGAAAGTACACCAACTAGGTATCAGATATCTGTAACGATTTCCAAGTTACTGAAAATGTTTCACTCAGTGCAGTGCTAATTTGTGTTTTTATTTAAAAATTGTTTCATAAATGTTGATTCTTTGTACACTTTGTTTTTATGATTATTTAGATGTTGCTCTCCATTAGTCAGTCTCTCTCATTTTTGAACTCTTTACAGTGTGTCTGTCGGCCTCTCTCATCTAAATTATTATCTTTTCTCGCTGATACATTTTCTCTCCATTGATCTGTTGTACATCTGTTGTTTCTTTGTTGTAGTTTACGTTATTTTAATATAACTTGCACAATCATTGTTCTAGACATATGTATATCCACCTTGTAGTGCTTCATTATCTGAGTTTATAGAAGCCTTATGAACTGACATTGAATCGCAGGGTCATACAGAGGAGAACATACCACAGAGAGCGATAACAACGATAACAGCGATAACAGCATGTCCACAGAGTCCACGTCGCCGTTATCTTCGACCTCTGAATCAGCGTCCACAAGTCCTCTGAGTGAGAGACGACAGCAACCCTTTGATAAATAAACAATTGTGTAGACACACAACCTTACAGCACGGCCTTCAACTTCATTAAAGTACATTTTAATTAGTCTTTAACATGTCCATGTCAATTTGCATGAAAATAGTAAGTAATAGTACTCACTAATGTTAAAAATTCTGAACATCCTACCCAACAATGAAATGTTCAGTATTATACTATCATCTTCAATTTAATAATAATAATTATTATTATTATGATGAAAAAACTGTATTAGTTCCAATGCACGTAACAAAACTGAAGCAGCTGAACTTTCCTATTTATCCCCTTCATTGTTTGCAGCCACGGAACCGGAAGGGCAGTTGGTTTGTGTTGTTGTCAGACAAACATCCGACAACACCTCAGGAGTGATAAGGCAGGAAGTCCAGGAATTAAAGGACCTGAGTTATGTCATCAAACAACAGCAAAAGATCAAGAAAAAGGTTGTACAGTTTTTGTTCTATGAACACCGCTCCTTCAAACCAAGAAAGCTTTTCATATTCGATGTAAAGTCAGTTCAGAACATTAGTTTTCAATCCTTAAACAAATGTGTTATCTATGAGTATAAGCATCTAGGCTAGTAATCTTATCTGCGGTTTTTAATTGTTTGTTGTGATAACAATTTTGCAGATCAAAAGTACATTTTCAGCTGTATAATGTGTGTATGTGTGATACATATCGAGATTAACTTACCCTAGACACAGTAGATATGAAAGTGCTGGCTGTATATATGTCTTAAGTGAGTGTGTTTGTTTGTTCAGGTTGTTATTTGTAACACTTAACCAATAGTACTCATATTGAGGCTGTTAATCTTATCTACGGGTTCTTTATAGAAGTTCATTTGATAACAGTTTCTGACAAGTCATATCTGCTCTGACAACGAAGGGTAAAAATTTAGGAAAAGAAGAGTTTACATAGACAGTGCGTATTTAACTATGTGTAGATATCTGTGGATATATATATATGTGTGGTGTGTTTGTATGTGTGAGGTGTGTGTGTGTGTGTTTGTTTGTTGAGATTAGTTGAAACCAAGAGACAGCTAACACTAAAGTGCTGACCATCTGTAACAGGTGACCGTGTCTGACCCTCGGGTATCGGCCACCTACGTAGGGTCATTGGCTGTGGGCGTGTCACTAGCTGTGCTGGGTGTCATCGTCATCATCGACCTGATGAGCCTGCCCAAGCACTTCCGGGAGATGCAGAAGCACGGGTCGCTGTGTGGCCGGTGTCAGAAGGCCAGAAGGAAGAAGAAATCCAGGAAGGCAGCTGCTGCAAGGAGCGCGGAGTTCTCAGACCGCCGACTCAGAGCCGACGCCGTCTTCATAGTCCGATCCCCAGACCACGATAACGGTCAACGACCTCCCACCGCCCACCAGGAGAACCTCGAAAACATGTGTTTCCAAAGGGAGATCACGCTGGCTTCTGACAGTGTCAACATGGCCGACGGCGGAAGTAGCACAGATTACATTGTAGCAGCCGGAAACGGATCCAGAACATTAGAATCTAGCCTTATGGGGGACGAGGAGAAGGGATGTGTAAGTTCCGGTCTCGATCTGGATAACGGGGTTGTCTGTGACGTAAAAAAAATAGCAGGCGCAGCCGATACCTACGTCAGAAATACGACAGATGATTATGACGTCAGAAACACGACTTGCGTGGCCTCCGATGACGTCAGAAATATGACGTGGGAGGGGAACATTGGTTGAAGACGTGTTGGCACATTTGTCACTGCAGCTGTTTAGCAGGTCGTGAAGACTGAATGTCGATTAAAGACTGCAAGTGGAGACACCGGTCTTAAAATTGGGGAGGTTGAATAAATAAACAAACAAACAAACAAACAAATAAATAAAGAAATAAATAAGTAAACAAAATAAGTAAAGAACATAACAGCGACTTCTTAGATGTCCTGTTGGAGCGTAAAGCTCAAGTCTATACTTTTCCAGTTGTCTCTCTTTTGTTTTTTTTTTTTTGTTTTTTTTCTAAAAGCACAAAAATAAATGTTACAAGGACAACCTATTCCATGCACATCTGTCAGGAACCTTCACAGTTTCTTTTTATTTGTCTCTCTAAAACTGGTCAAATTCTTGAATCGTCTGTTTTTAAAGAATGAAGTGTATGGTAAGCTAAGTATACAATGTAAAGTGACATTAAAACAGTTTGTACAACATTTGCCATAGAAATACTTATAATCCGAGATAAAAGTTTCGGCCAACTGATGTTGAGAGTAATGAGATTTTTATAAACAGATTTTTGTAAACTGTTGTTTATTATTGAAGTTAACTCTTTCTCATCCTGTGACACAAAAAATGATGTTTTGTTGGTTTTTTTCATAGACTTTTATTAATTTGTTCATGACAAGCATTGGCTCAAAGAAAGTTTTTTATTCTCTCCATTTGAGATAAACAATCGTGTGTGCGTGTGTGTGCGCGTGCGTGTGTTCAAGGAAGAAAAAAAGCAATACATTGTAAAATTATACATGTCACATTTTTTGCGAAAAGCATGAATATTATTGTTGTCAAAGTTAGAGGAGGGGGATCTTCAACGAAACACAAGTTTTATATATATATATATGAAACCTTTCAGAGTCTTTTAGAATCAGATAAAAGCACCGCGATAGAAGCAGAATTAAATTGCCCATCAGTGGATCAGCTGGCCCGATGTTTGTTTATTCAAATAGTTTATGTCACAGTAGAGAGGATGGAGATCTGTTATCAAATCAAGTTGTCTTACGGCCTGGCCAGGTTACATACCGAAAGATGAATTCATATGTAAACTGGCCAGGTTACATACCGAAAGATGAATTCATCTTTGTCCTCCGGTATGAATGTACTAACGCCTGCAAACAGGAAAAGAAACAAAATGACAAACAGATACTAACAGTCAGGTCACGGTGCACATTAGATATAGGTGCTATCATTTAAAACTCCTAATCTAAGAATACTAAAAAATACTGTTTGCCTTCCTGTTTTTTTGTCAACAGGATGAACCGTATGGTGATGGAGCTCGAAGATTTTAAGAGGGTTTACAGTTTCTTTTGTGCAAACTAAGGACAGATGTAGCTGCATCAAAAATGAAGTTCCACTCGAAGAAAAGCTTGTTTTAAAAGTTCTACAACAATTTATAACCATTCAGACATAATAAAATACATTCATATCCAGTGGAAAGCTGGTTCAACACCCGAGTAGCGTAGCACACCCAGTCTACCCAGCTGATGGGGATGGGTACCCGACTCCATAGAGGGTTGGGGAGGGGAGGGCAGTGAGGGAGGGGAGAGTCACTGCCCTGACCCTCACATGTTTGACAAATGCAGCGAACACATGTTACGGGGATGTAGTAACTGGCGAAGTGGCTCAGTGACAGCAATTAAAGGGGTTGTACCAGTTTTATTTCAGTGCAATACTTCACACTGCTTGTACTCTACTTGTAAGGGTTAGAGAACCAATCTGGTCAGGGCTTGCACTATATTTTTCTTCAAATCATCAAATGAAATGGAAAACCGAGAGAGACGGAGAAAACTGGTTCAAGTGATGGTATTACAATTGCTGAATGCCTCTAGTACTAATATTTTAAAAAGTACAAACTATACAGCTTTTTGTGTTGTACCGCTACTTACCGAACTCCAGGGCAGTGCCATTAATATACAGGATCCGCCAGTAGTTCAATTTGCCATTTACCCACTCAGATTTCAAGCCATTAATAGAATCAATCATGAAGCCTAGTTCAGCTCCATAGTGCGTCATTGAAAATCTGAAAAAAAGCATGAGATGTCAGTAATTCGCTAAAAGAAATTCGTATAAAGTACTAAAGCAAGGAATATAGGTAAAGAAATATACTTTGTATGAAAGTCATGTAAAGAACAACCTAGTAGAGTGAAGTGTTTTCCCTAAGGATTGAGTAGACAGTGACCGATACTATTTCCCCAAATATGGGTGAATCCCATCCACCCCTTCACCATCAACCTTTTGTTCTCGACAAACATCATCATTGCAGAGAAAGAGGTCAAAACCCAGGACGTCAGGAGGGTCAAGGTAAGCGAGTGCCTTGAACTTCAAGTTGAAGGCTTTAGCCAATGGGACAGCGAGGATCATATACTAGACTATGTACACACGTGACGTCACAAGTTATTGATGTAACATAAACACGCACACAGGTCACTGTACTTTACTTAATTTACAGGTAATTTACAGGTACACACAGATACCTGCATAAAGACTAACCTAAAAATTTTATTTTGGTTAGCAGCCTCATGCAGAAAGTGGAACAGTTGCCGCTGGTTCAGCCCTTCAAGAAATATGCTCTCATTGAAGAAGGGTTCTTTGAGGGTGTTCTCCACGTGCAGCGTCACATCTATCGGAGAGCCACACAGACCGCACGGCCACACTTTGTCCTCGTCACCAGGTGTTGGTGGCTTGGTAGTCGCAGGTTTTGATGGCCTTGTTTTGGCAGGTTTTGATGGCTTATCATCAACCTCCTTTTTCCCCCAGAAACTTAAAGGCAAAAGAGAAGCTGTATAAGAACTATTGCAAAGCCACAGACAGAGGGGATTGAGTGTTTGTGTGTTTGTAAGCGTGCATGAACGTGGGTCGCGTGTTGTGTACGTAAGTGTTCATGGGTATGTTTCCGAATAACCATACACATTTTTGCGTGTTGGTGAGTGTGCGTATGTACGTTTGTGTACGTGTGTGTGTGCATATATATATATACAAGGTGCATGAGAGTGCATATACAGTTTGAGAGAGACAGAGAACTCACCTTCCTATATCCGCTCTTCTTAAGCACGTGTCGACTCCAGCCAGAAACATCAGGAGGATCACCACAGAACATCGAATATCCATGACGACACTGACAACACTTCTACTGTGAGGTTGTTGCAGTCTCTACTGGTTCTGTTCTGTATTTTCTCGTCACTTGCTGTTGTTTCTACCGACAGTAGCCGTTTGTCAAGTCCCGCTATCTAGACTCTCTCCTTGTTTATGTAGTGAGCACGATAAATCGGATGACAGCTTTCACACGTTGCACCTGCGCTAAATACAGGTGAGAGGGAGTCTTTCAGTTGAAACTAGGTCAGCGCGCGCTGTTTCTCTGACCTTTGGCTGAACGATGTACTCTACACAGGTCACAGCAGCAAAGTGCTTTTTATCAGTCGAGTAGTAAATTTAACAGGAAACACTGTACATCCAGTGTCCTTCGCTGTGTCTAGCAATGGTCACAAAGATGACACGATTTGTGCAGGAGGCGGTTAGCGGGTTTCTGATCACATGACTACCAAGAGTTTGCCGGATTGGACAAGGTAAGTTTGAGTTGCCGACACGTGACTTGTATATCAAGTTGACCCAAGCTGACATTAATACCGAAGGTCAGGAATAGTGAGTAAGACACAGCCACTAACTGGTTATCACATCATGTATACGAGTGCGTGTGTATTTTTGAGTATGTGTGTAGGTGTGAATGATCGTAATGTGCATGTTATGTCCACTTAGGTCTGGTGGATGTGTGGCTGTTAGTCAAAGTCATTTTAAACCGGCCTTTGGTGGTGGAAAAAGCTGCCATGCAAATAAACCGATGTATTTAGGACAACGGTGACGACCGCCGGCGGTAGTTGCTGTGTTCTTCTCTGGTGTTGTCTGAATAGTAACCGGCTTCTTTGATGTCAGCTTCACGCCTCATTAAAAGACCAGAATGTCTCGTTTGGACACAATAGATGGCAAGCCTTTAGGGTGCATGGCTCAGCTCAGTTCTTCAGCGCAAAACACAAGCTCGCAACACAAGCAAACGCCACACCACCATGATCCATACACACGGAGATCAGGCTAAAATGAGACCAGTATTATCCACACACACACAGACACATGTGAGACCAGCATGATCCACACACACAGAGACACACATGAGACCAGCATGATCCACACAAACACACACACGAGAGCGCCGCGTTCACGAATACAAAGAAACGAACCAACTGATTTTTCAATCATATATTACCTTTCTTTGTCATTTACTTTGAACTAGCTCTGACGAACTTTATTATGAAAACATCTGTATTCTGCTAATGAGCGTTGGTTGTAAGGAGGGCACTGAGTGGATTATCGTCAGCCATTTGTCGTCTGGTGTGAGCCCGCGCCCTATATTGGAGGGACACGCAAGAGTAGATAAGGAGGTCAGCTCGCCCTTAGTGACGACCTCGACGGAGTCTTTGCCGCCAAAAGAACTTGTTTGTCAGGACAAAGGTGACAAAGGTGACAAAGGTGACACACGACTTCCGCAGTGTTGTGACGGTTGGTGTGGAATGAGTTGTAGTTACACTCTTATTTGAAGATGTTTCCTGGTCTTTTTAGATACAGAGACGGACACGTTGTACAACTTGTCTGTCCCACTGGATAAATATACACGTGTTGCACATGCATGTTGCACGCAGACCTCTCCAAGGAAATTGTATTTCTGAGAACCCCATGGGCCTTTCAGCGGGCGACAAACATAGTAGAAAGGAAATGAGGGAGAGTTCTTGGAGTGTGGGATGGGGTTAAGAATCAACACGACCAACTGTTACTTGGGCACGCCGAGGGCCATTGTCATGGTGACTCTTCCTGACACACCCTTCATCGTGAGATTCCTACCCTGCCGAATAATGAGGTCCAGCAATGCGAACCCTAAGCCCAGGGTAATTCTGGTTTCTCAGCCACCCGTGGACAGAAGGTGATGAGTCAAACGAGGTCGAAGTCACCGCCGGCACGATCAACAAACCAGGCAACACGGAAAAGACAAAGCAGACGACCGAAGCCCTGTGAAAAACAAACAAACAAACAAACAAACAAACAAACAAACAAACAAACAAACAAACAAACAAACAAACAGGCAAGCAAACCTGAAAACAGTTGTTAATGCTGGTGCATAAATGAGAGTGCATGACTCTGTTGGTCTAAACACTCGGCTACCCGCTACCCCACTGTGTAAGTCAATAGGTGTGTTCACGTAGCGGCTCATTTCATTATTTAATGAACACACAAATGATGTTGATGTTAAATGTTGAATGTCTTGTGTCAACCAATTGCTAATTAGCCTAAATATTTGGAAATACAGAAACGTCGGCGGAAACATCATACTCTCTCTTGCCGTGTGTTGCTATGCTTTTCTGTCTGCAGACAACCATTCTATCCATGTATTTTCTTTAATATTACACTGACAAATACTCACAGAAAGAAACAGCCAAACCATGACCGCTAATATGCGATAAAACTGCAAGTAATTGTTAACAACATACAATCTGTCTGTCTGTCTGTCTGTTTAGTTAGTCCAGTTACCGAGGTGGCTTTTCCAGCAGCTGCACAATTGCGTGGATGTATACCCGCTGTAGTAAAATTATTTCGGAAAGTAGTTTTAAGATTTTTTGCTTACTACAAAGATGTGGTGTTTGGCTGGACAGTCCTTCAACTGGATGCTGTCCACCAGCATCAACTCTTAGCTCGAAGGTTACCGTTTCACCATCACGTGGCTCGTAGGTGCTCATGCCTTAAAGGAAGATGAAACAAAAAGAAGATGAAAAAATATTTCATACGTTTTTAGTTATTCCCTTTTCACTCTTAATTACATCGAGAATGATAATGAGGCATGGTTGGAGTTTTCACTCTGTCGCTCCTAAATATGGTCACGTGTCACAAGTAAATGGTCTAATTGTCTCATGACTGCGGGGATGTAGGAAACGGGAACAAGTCACCCCTCTCCTTCGTTTTCTGCACTGGCTACCCATCCCTTCTCGTATTCAGTACAAATTGTGTTGTGTTTTAATTTCTTTGCTGGCTCCTGCCCTGACTATTTCTTTGAAATTCTTTTTCCACTACATCCAAGCTAGAAGACAACTCAGCTTTTCGTCTGACGACTTTCATCTCACTATCCCTGTCACCAACAATATTTTAGTCACATGAATATGTTGAAAATAATAATCGATTTTTTAAATAATTAAATTACTTTTTATAGCTTCTTACCATACTCAACAGGTCGGTTATTGAAGTCCAGAATGCACCAGTAGGTTTTATCCTTCTCGGCGTAAACATCATTAATGGCTGAGAGGTAGTAACCTCCGGGACTGGTGTGGTAGTGGACAGCAAACCTGCACACAGGAACGAAATACTGCACTTGGAACATGTTCACAGACAGTCCTTAATCAGCATCATTGTCTCTCTGCTCTGCTACTGGACTGTCACTCTCAAATACATTAAATACAAAATAAAACTATCCTTGGTAAATG
Organism: Pomacea maculata; assembly: GCA_004794325.1. Taxonomy (NCBI): domain Eukaryota; kingdom Metazoa; phylum Mollusca; class Gastropoda; order Architaenioglossa; family Ampullariidae; genus Pomacea; species Pomacea maculata. Next base: position 556,072 of record SRHC01000321.1, read on the forward strand.
TAAACAGCATTTTTTATGCAACCTTTGAGCACCAGCATATTTTATAGTTCATGCCCCTAACATTGTCTAATGTTTACATTACTACTGGTCTTGTGATAGCAAAGTTTGCATTTAGATGTGGAAAAACTGCCAGTAAATACTGTATTTCTCTCGTAACTCGTGGTACACCGAACAGTGAAACAAGAAACGTAACTCGTCTTTTTCAGAATGGTAAGGGTTCGGATACAGAGTTATTCCTCTTTACACTCAAAGTCTGATGAAAGCAGATTTAAACTTGGATATAGTTATAACCGATAAATTTTATTTCCATGTGGAGTAGACTGTCGACAGAAAGATCTACTTGAAATATATCACTAACTTACTTGCCCAGTGTAGCTCAAGCAGTCAAGCATACATACGCATCGTTTAAAATAAGTGCAAACATCTTTTCATTCCTACACCGACATTTGACTTAGCATTAAAAATCCAAAATTATTCAAAAACCTTTTAATATTATGCAACTAGATTTTAATAGAATACCTTAGCTTGAGATATTTTTTTCCCATTTGTAAACCTGTTTGGGGAGTTGGTAGGAATGTCAGTTGTAGCTCAAACTAGTGTTTCATAGTACAAACAAGTAGTGTTAATGAGCTTTGGGTTAGCTCCCGTATACCAAAGTGTTTAGGATTCTTAACAAGATGTAAAAGTCGTTTCAAAAGCAATTTTTACCTGTTGAACCCTGGGTCAATGCCTGCTGCCTCCTGCACCATTTCAATCAAGAAGCGTGAATGAGTGTCTGGCAGGTTTGCTTGTATCTCGAAGTTTGGGTTTACCAGAGTGTTGACTGCTCTCAGAGTAACATTCTTACCTCTGAAAAATTACAGATGCCTCGTGGATCTGTCATTGGTACTCATTAATAACAGAGACTGATTTCCGAGTGTGAAACCCTTCTCGTGATAGCAGACTGCTTACATTCTACTTTCAAGAACTCTTAAATCTGTCTTCTACCTGACCTCACTCATAATGCCCCCTTCTGTCTCTTTAACAGAACCTTTATCTGTAATTAAACAGGATTGCTAAATCTGAAACTTCTTAGGTTATAAAGTTATTTCTTTATTTATTTCAAATGCTTATCAATATCTAGCTGCAAATATTTTGTGACACAATGTCCTGGACAATTTATGCATATTAAATTTCTTTTTCTCCATAACACGCGTGATCATCCTACTTTTATCTGCAATCATTCAGTCGCTCTTTATAATAATGAAAATTATAGTAATAAAAAATAAAGCCTATGAAGGAATGTTTAAAAGACTTACCAGATGTTTATTATCAATGACATATACTGAACACATCTCTGATGAGTTTTTATGTAAGCACCAATACTCCAATACATTTCTTGAACATTTCGCACTGCTTTTGAACACTTTTAATAAGGTTATTATTTAAAATTATTACACTATATTACCAAATTAAGAATATCCCTAACACTTACCCCTGCGCCATATCCTCGCTGGCCGATGCTCACCGGAGGACCTCCGTAATTCCTCTGTTACCGGAACTAGCTAAGCACAAGCTCTGCGCATGTGTACACGTCACTTTAACGAACAATTGAATAAATGGAATCAGTTTTGCTTTTGATGAAACGTGGACACTGCTTAGGTTTTATAAATATATTTTATCTTTCAGTAAACATGCGCATTACTTATATTTATATATAAACTCTATATATAATAAAGATACAAAGTTTCTATTATTATCTCAAGATAGAGAAAGTCAGTGAGTCAGGTTACACTTTCGATTTTGAGAAAACTTGTGAGTTGTTTTCACTTGGTTTGCAGAAGGGTTTTGCACCTGTGGCAGTTACCTGTCACCGCCTGAATTGTGAAGATGATGTTGGGAAGCTGAATCTATAAAAGCTGAGGAGCTTTTCTGTAGGAGGGGATGGAGGGAAAGTGAGAAACACCTGCTCAGTCGCTACTGCTTCAAATTGTGTATAAATCCAACCTCCTGATAACACCTACATGTTTTAAGTTACTACAGATACTCAAGACTTGCGCTGAAAGTTTGACCAGTCAGTAAAAGGTTAGTAGGCTCTGCCCACCACAGTTTCTCTCTGTCCTACTATAAGGTTGGACAAATTCGGTCATTCTCTTTAGTATGTCTCTCCTTACAGTATGAATGGTTCATGCATTCCGGTCTCGAATTAAAGGGATTGTAAAGGCAAACTAAAACTGCTTAGAATGGCGTAAAGAGTAGGATAAATGTCAATCTCGTCTATTTATATGTGTGTTCATGTGTAAAACGTTGAAGTTTTTTAGTAGAATGTTGTGTTTAATAAGAGAAATGACACGGGACTCTTTTTTTGCTTCCACGAAGTCTCGTTCTCCGTCACGTGACCCTATGACGTGTGGTTTCCATGGTGAGAACCATGCCTCGAGAATGTGCTGCACCCGATTGCCACGAAAAGATGGAAAAGATTTAAAATTGTCTTTTCATCAGTTTCCGACAGACAGAGCCTTACAAGCCTTACACACAGAGTGCGTCATACGATAAAATGACGTCAAATCTTCGCAATGACCTCACACACTTCCTGTGTGTGTGACGTCATAAGGAGACTGATGTCACAAGAAGACTCCTCTGCTTGACCATCTCGGGAAGCTATCGTGGTTACTCGGCGGAAGGACACAAAGGTCGATTTCACTGGATTTTTTCAATGTTTATAAACATCGGCAACTGAAATAGTGCTAATATGTGGTAATTAAGTGAGAAACGAATCATATATTTCTCCTGTGTCGCTCTCGTGCTCTGTAATTGTAACTAAATATATTTTTGAAACGGTTGACCGTCGCCAGAGCCTTATCACAAGCCTTGAGTATCCCTGACGACGACGACGACGATGATGATGATGGTGGTGGTGGTGGTGGACTTGCTACTAGGGGTACAAATCTGGGATAGTTGAAGGCAATATATTTTTGCCTGCTACTTTAAATTTCAAGGTGTCACGTGACTTTATTCTCGGCCTATTTCGTTCCCGCTGCACGTGGAACCACGTGGTGCAGCCATCCGCCACGTGACCTGCAGTCTAACGTGGATGCTAATGACCCGCAGCTGCCCCACTTCTTGTCTTCAGCATGTGACCACACGCAAGTTTGGATTCCAAGCTACCAAGGTCCACGTTGCAGCAAGTAAATGATGATTAAAATGTATTTGTAAACACGATGATGTGGTTGGATACTTTAAAACTTTTTCGGTTGTCTTGGCGACATGCAGTCACAAGTTCTCTTTTTCCCCCAAATCAGCAGACACCCATCCAACAAACAAGAAATGTAATTTATTCATAGAATAGATTGTTTAATGTTACACCGACAACTACACACAGAAAAAACTGTGACAACGGATGGAAAAGGAAAACTGCAAGTAATTGTTAACAACATGCGTCACTATCTAAATTAAAAAGTTATTACAAAAGATTAAAATCTGTGTTTTCCATATTCAAGCCTTCATCAACAGTATCTAAAAGTTGCAGCCGTTGCTGTATTATTCTCTAGCTTGGTAGCTCATCAAACTTTTAATTTAATGGCACGTGACTTTGACATCAGAGAATTAATAAATGGAAATGGAAATCATTTCATTATCAGCAAAGAGCTCTTCTGATGAAGGAAAAAAAAAAGAGGTAATTGCTGTAGGTGGTGCGATCACAAGATCGGTATTTGATTTTTAGCAAGATGCTCGATTCTGTGTTGTGTGTTGTGTTGTATTTAGTGACATTTGTGCAATATATACCACAACATGGGTTAAATACAAATGATAATTGTTTGACTAGCTTAAAATACACTTAATTGATAAGAATTAAAAAAAGGAGTAAACACACATACAAGAGGTGCAAGAGTTCTGACGATAAACTCTTTTCTTTGTATGATAATTCTAATACGAATACGGTAAAAGTAATTTTTCATTAGGGCCTTTAAAACTGTTAAAGTTATTCCTCATGAAGACTGCTGAAAAACAAACACCTTGACTGAAGACGAGATGGGTGGAAAAAAGTAGTTTCCGAATGAATTATAAAGTTTATCAAGTTGTGCACGTTGACTATAAAGCAGCAAAACGGCGATAAAACTACTAAAACTTCAAACAATGTGCCTTCCAAAACCTTGAGACATTTTGACTTATAGTCAATCGTCTGAATGTAATGCAGGAGAATCAGTGACAGGGGTCTCTGTCAGGTGCACCCTGTCCACCCTCATGGCGAACTAACTCAAAGGTCACCGTTTCACCATCAGCCGGCTGGTAGGCACTCACGCCTAAAAGGAAAACAGAAAAAATAAACTGTGAATATTTTTCATTAGAGTTCTGTTTAAAGTGGACATCATAGTCACATGACTCATATCTGGTATGTATCCTGGGATGCTGCGTTGAGGCCAAGCACCCACAGGTAGCAAACATGACTCCGCTCCTACAGTAGAGAGAAGGTGGAAGTCGCACGTGACAGAGGCCATGGGCGTCGTCCTCGCAAATATCATGGACGGTGAAAAATAAAGAACGTGTCGTCTGTGACATCTAACAGCCAACGACCAAAAAGTTATGAGACTAACTTTTCTTTTCTTACATTGCAGTAGAAGAAGATGTCTAATGATGCAGTAATAACTTCTTACCTGTGTCCTAGCAACTCAAACAGAATTATGTGAGGGGCTGTTGATCAGATTCCGAGACAGCCGATAACGGTCATGCGAGGAGGAGAGTAAATGACAGGGTGCGTACGGTCTTTATAGGTAAAATTTGGCAAACTTTTCTTTTTGTGGGCTGGTCTCAAAATTCAAAGACCAGTTTTTACCTTCCCACCGGCTCATGATTAGCTTAGCTTACAAGCAGATGTCAACCTTTGTCAACGAATTAAGTTATGTCTGAGGGTACATACAACAAGCATCATACAAGAACTGATTGAAGTACAGCTGGACAGTCTTTCAACATGGGTAGACTACATGGATTTACAGTCAAGACTGAAAAAAATATGATTTTGTTATTTAGTCCAGCCCTCTCATTATGCTTATTTTTAACAGTTGCTCTACATTACGTTCAGGTAGTTAAGGTAAGGTAAGTTAATCATATGTCAAAAAAGCAACAAACAAGCAAGACAAACAAAATTTTAAAAACCCACAAATAACCTGAAAATAATCAACAAACATTTAGCAGGATATTGAATAGTCATTGCTAATAAGATAAATCACATTTTTGTTTATCCCAGATGGCTATTCAATTAGACTGTTGAAAATATAATAATTACCATCCATTCTAACACATTTAAAATACTTATAATGAGGAGCATCTTACCAAGGTTAATAGGTTGAGTGCCACTCAGAATACGCCAGAAGGTTTGATCCACTTGGTAGGTGGCTTCAGCACCGTTAATGGTGAGGACGAAATAACCATTGAGATTGGCGTGGTAACGAACAACAAACCTTCACACGAATCAGATATTGCACTTTACTTTATGATTGAGCAGGTAAAAAATCTCAAAAAGGAAGGGAGAAAGTGTGTGTGTGAGAGTAATAAAGAAAAGAAAAGGAGAAGGAAAAAAACCCCAAGATTATTGTCTAAAATGTTAACAATGTTGTATAATGTTGATTACGGATGTAACGTGTTTTCTGAATGACTGGTGGTGTGTAAATGACTAGCAAAAATTAGTTGAATATTATAAAACAAGTTAAAGATAAAAATCAGTCCAAAATCGATGAAATAATTTTTAAGTATTCAAATATATTTGAACCATACAACCAGACTTGATAATACAATGAACAATGATGTCTAACCCAAAGAACAATTTAGTTTTGAAAATATCAACGATCGTCATCTCGCACCCAACTACACTTACTTGTCGAACCCTTGTTCAATCCCCGCCGCCTCTTCCATCATGTCAATTAAGAATTGTGAATGGGTGTCAGGCAGGTTTACACTTATATCAAAGTGTGGAGCTCTCAGGTTGTTGACCGCTCGTAGTGTGACATTTCTACTGCTGAAAAAGTGGGAGAAAGTGAGAATCGGTGCATGCTCATTTGATGACATGTTGATTTCCGAATTTACAACATTTACCACGAAGCAGGTTTAAGATACAAAAGGTTACATTTATCTGTTTTGAGAGAGCTCGTTTGTAATGTCTTCGTCTTTGTCGGTATTGTCAGTCTGTCCGTCGCGTGTTCAGTCAGGATGTTTTTCCCTCTCTTCGCTGTCTTCATTCCCTTTTCTAGATTGTTTAATCTAAAATGTCCCCTCTAAGGTCTTTCATTATCTTTTCAATTGCTTTTTATCGTTAATCTATGAAAACACAATGGCTGCAACAGTTTATACACAAAAATGTTTATTTTGTATGCACATATCACCTCAATTTCAGTAGTCGCTCTAAAAACAAATAATAATATTCATAGTTTTCTATTCACACACCGCCAAAGCCGCACTAAATAAAGCAACCCTTCAATAAAATACACTTGATACATCCAGCCATATTGAAAAGCTGCAGCGGCACTCGAACACTTCGTGGAGGAACTGGTGATATAATTGATAAAATTCACATCCTAGTTCTGTTCTTCCTATCCTTTATTTAGTACAATTAAAAACTGTTTAGCTAGTAGGTTTCTGGGAAACGACAAAGTGACAAAAGGGACGAAATAAATAAATAAATAAAGTACTTAACGGAATATATCTTTGTTGCAAAAGACATTAAAAATCGATCACATATTGACAAATTTCTTCAGTTTATATAATGAGAAGAAAATTAATGCAAGCAGCAGAATAGTGAATTATTTGAAGACTTTCGCAATTCGTTTTGCCCTTTATTGACCATCGGGCTTAAAAGTAAAAGGCTAATAAAATCAAGAATATTTTCGTGTACTCAACTGACTTTTGCGCCATAGTTTTGCCGGCTGAGCCTCGCCGAGAAACGTCCACTCGTCCTTCGTCTTGTAGCAGTTTCCTGCCGGCAGTGGTACAGAGCAGGACAAGCCTTCATGATGAGATTTTATTAATAGAAGTCTTCGGTCACCACAACTCTCATTATGTAAGCTTACTGCATGATAGATTAGGGCAAGGTGAGCTTTCTATTGTCGTTCTGTTATTGTTTGTGTATCCCTTGACAACCAGACTGCGCAATATGCAATCTTCGATCAGCATGGCTTGATCCCATGCTCTCTCCATTTCATGAGTGAAGGACCAGTCGGGTGGACAAGTAGTCCGTCAGAAGACGGTCAGACCTCAACTTAACTGTGACAGAAATGATACAACTCCAATATGGCAATAAAAGAAATATTACTTATGGTGACTGTGTGGTGCACGTCCTATTCCTACGGGTTGAGAGGAAAACCAGCCACGATGTATATTATTTTTTATTATTGTTCAAATATTTTCCATTTGAATTCACGAGGTGAAATGTATATAAAGCTGTTATTGGGTATTGTGAGACAAAATGTCACAGCGACCTTCACCAGCTTCATTCTACTGTAGCTTTTGTTATATGGGAAGTTTCCAGAATGTTACTGAAGGTGAGTTTGTAATGGTTCAAGCAGTGCCGACATTATATTCATTGAACTAGAATCTTAACAGTTCTACATGTTTAAAACAATTTTCCACTTTGTTGTAAATCACAGTTATATTCAATCTCTCACCACTCGATGAACTACGAAAAATCGTTGAGGCCACAGTTGTAGCTGTATGTACCCGTGTCCATGACAGCCAATATAGGTGTAGCTATTAATAGTTTACTTGATAGCCAACAGTTACACCTTGATTTCTTTGGCACCTGGAGCAGAAATGAAATTGATTGGATATACCCGTCATCTTAATGCTGGTGTCATTATGCCCCAGGTACGCCATTCCAACTTCTGGCCACTATTTTCAGAATGAATTTTGTTTTGGCTTGTTCTTGTTCTTGATCATTTTTCCTTCATTCCACTAAAATATACAGGAAACTGTGTATTATATATATTTACGAACATTTTCAGCTCGGAAAAATAAAGTTAAAGGTAGTGTATCTAGCTGACGCTTTGTCATTATTCAATTCGTTGTCTGTAGATGTCAATAAATAGTTTACCTAGTTGCTGATAATTCAGATCACTTATCTTCACATTCATGGACCAAGAGACAACAACAACTACACAAAGAAACAGCGAATAAAAGTGTTGGTGGGAGTCAAGACAAAGTGGAGAAAAGTTTATCAGAACATTTTGTTGGAAGTTGCGATTTTATTTATTTTTTTGTTTGTTTGTTTTGTTTTCTGATGCCAGCTGGGTGTGTACCTACTATCCTGTTTTTGGACATAACACTTTCTTTGGACAGAAACACAAAATTGAATACTGTACAATCATTACTGGACAAAACACAAACCCGACCCACAGAGAGTTATAATATATTCAATGCAAAATGTTTATTAGTTGTAGTTACAGTATGTCGACAAATCTACTAACATAATCAAACACTAACCATATGAACACACTATCAGTTACACGGCATTGCCAGGCGACTTTCTTGACTGTTCTATGTATCAATAGGACATGTTATTAATATTTAAATAGAAACTTCGTGTGAATGTAAGAATTGTTTGCCATGTAAACGATCGAAAATGGTCAACAACAAATTTCAAAATTTAATCAAGTGGGAAAGAAGTCAGAGCGATCATTCTATGTAAGCCCCTTAGGAACAATATCAATGAAATGCAGTTTTTCAGCTCTGATAATATTTTAATATAATTTGTAACTTGTAATATTCATATTTAAAGTCAAAGTTCACAAAGGTCAAAAAATAGTCCAAAGCACACAAAAAACATCACTATTCTAGTAAATCAAACTTACGCCAAACACTTTGAAGAAAATGTGTATCTTCTGCATAAAGAATGTGAGTGTAGGAGACTGACAAGTTTTGAATGAGAAGACAATTCCAAACTTTTCGTTTCTGATACTGAGTGATATTTTACCAAGGGTTACACAGATTACAAGCACGACCTGAGGTCATACATAGACTGTAAGAGAAGATATAACTTTACAAAAGATGACATCCACTATAATGACAATATACCAGCTGCCAAGATGCTTGTAATCGGTTCTCATTACACAAGCAAGTAGTTTTTTGCAACTTCTTTTAAGAATAAATTGTCACAAAAATAAATTTTCCAAGAAAAGGAAGTTTTTGTGAGACAAGAGCCTGAAACATGTAATTTACAGCAGCTGGAGCAATTCTAAGCAGCAAGCTTTCCAACAAGTGTTTGAGTACAGACGGGTATACAAAGAAGCAGAAGTTGATGCCATCCTTTTGCCAGGCATTTTGTGAGCTACCATCACACACTTTAGAAACAGACTGATGGAATCGTCAAGTTGAATAATACGGTCTCTTGATTGGCTGGAATGTAGTGGCTCACACCTGTAAGAAAAAACAAAGCGTCAGATGCTGGCGTCGCTCCACATCTTCGCCAAAGTCTCTGTCAGTTCAGTTTGCTTCTACTGTAGGTCTCAAAGTTCGATAGGTACAATAAATTCTGACCTCAGTCAGCCCGTTAACTTACTACATTTGAAAAATCTCTAGACATTTTCGAAACCTAACATAATAACATTATGAACTCCAGGATCCCGTCCCAGTAATGTTAGTGACTGTCGCAGTCTGAAGTCTTTATATATATATTAAGTATAAAGAGAGAAGGGTGGCGTCAGACATTAACTACTTGAAATGTATTTACGAACAGGATACTTCCATAGATTTTACTTTCTGCTTTAAAAAGGTTAAACTATGCTGTTGACTACTCGAAACATGCCTTCAGTTTTACTTTCGTACAAGTGAACCTTTTTCAAGTACATATATAATGTATGTATTAAGATTGTCATACATTTAATGTTTGATATGGTAATCAATGAACGTGTTAAAATTATTAGATTACGACAAAAGATATATATATATTTTTGCACATACCACATTCGATGGCTATGAAGCTGGAGTTCTTTATGCACCAGAAGGATTGATCCAGCGAATAATTCCCGAATACCCCGTGGATAGCATCAACATAGTAGCCCAGCTTTCTGTTGAAGTACGTGACGGTGAACCTTCCAAAATATACAAACTATTTAATTTTATGTTCTGTAAATGTGTAATTCACTGTGTAAAGCAAGATGTGAGTAAAGATCATTTATCTAGTCAGGTCAGCGCAATTTAATGACATGTAAATAGAAAAATCTTGCACCAGAAGCCCGTGTGGCCAAGAGCACGGTTGACATACAGGATGTTGCCAGCATCACTTGAGCAGTGAGGAAGATGCACTCAAAATGAACTGTAGGAAAAGTCAGATTTAGTAACACTAAGAGATGTTTGTACGCTGATAATTGCTTTAGCTTTTCTGATGCAATTTTCGAGATTTTAATTTTTATGAAGTGACATTATGGAAGAACACAGACAAAGAAATCATATATATATATAGAGAGAGAGAGAAAGAAATGAAGTCAGCCTAGCCAGTCCGAGAGTTAGATGGTTAGATTATCAGATTAGATTTTCAGCTGTCACTAACGTGACAGGACACTTCAGTGATTGATGCTTGGTACATCTCCAGTTCATGTTTCCGTTTAGCGCCTTCTTCTTGAGCCAGAATTCATGTCCGTCATGAATTAGTATCGATCTACCTTTACCACTGATTATGAACTCCAGAGGCATTTCTCTTACGGTTATATTTCAAGTTCACAGAACTGTCGTTCAACGAAGAATAAAAATATCTTACTAACTCAACACTTTTATAGAGGCTTTAAACAATGCTTTATAGAAGAATCAGTGATTAGAAATCACACATCACACATCACACATTGCTCTATACAGTGTGGGGATGATGTATTCTAATTCAATGCTTTGACAGAAGCATTACATAATGCTTTATAAAGGATTAAGTGTCTGGGAATGAAGTGTCGGGGAGGAGGTGTCGGAGAGGAAGTGTCAGGGAGGAGGTGTCGGGGAGGAAGTGTCGGGGGCTCACACTCCTGTCCGCTATGTTGACGGGTAGTGCGGGTTAGTCACCTGTCACACAAGTGTCGGGGATTAAAAGTCTCGGGGATTAAATGTCTCGGGGATGAAGTGTCGGGGATGAAGTGTCGGGGATGAAGTGTCGGGGATGAAGTGTCTGGGGTTTAAATGTCTCGGGGATGAAGTGTCGGGGATGAAGTGTCGGGGATGAAGTGTCTGGGGATTAAGTGACCGGACACCAGATTATCTGGTGTATCGCTGAAACAAAACATTTCCTTCATAATAGAATTTAATTTAACTTAGTTTATTCAAACAGTTAGGTCACAATCAACATATAGATGATAAATAAATAAATAACTAAATAAATAAATAAAGTCTTTAATATGTCATAAAATATCACTATTAATTTAAATTTAAAGTACAGATGTTTTATTTACAATTTTAAATTTTAAGATTTGCTTTTTGTAATTATAAAATATTTACCTGAAAGTATCGTTAAGGTCCGCTGCGTCTTCCATCATGTCAATCAAATAGTGGGAATAGGTTTGCAGGTTTATATGTATTGTGAAGGGAGGCTGCTTCAGGTTGTTCTCGACTACCAGCGTCACGTTCTTCTTCTGTCGTGGGAAGTCCCTGCCATCTACCCCAGGGGCACATCTGCCTTTTCTGAAAACCCAGAGGGGTTACAAGAAAGGGTGAGCCCTTGTGTTTGTCAGACAGAACTAGACTGTAAGGGGGTTAAACATGCACTCAGGCACACAAGTACACACATTCTCACATGATAGCTATATTTCCACAGTATTGTACATTTACCATCGACGACAAATGTTGGGAATGATCACATCCTGCATCGCAGAAGAAAAGTTCATTTATATTATTTCAAAATAATAATAGAAGAAAGCAGTCAAAGTAGTGAAACAATATACGATGCGCATTTCTAACAAAATGTACAATTTACTTCCTTATTTTGGTTAAACACTGATGTTGATGTCAGCAATGGGAAAACATTCTCGTACAATACAATCCGCACAGTTCACATTATTAAATAGCGTTTCTCCATCATGGCAAGAATTTTTGAAAAGCGCTTACATTATGACATTGTGTGTTAAAGAAGTCGTATCTTGGAAAACTCTCCTTTTTGTAGGAACTTCAAGCCATCATGGTCTATAAATATAATGTTATCAAAACAATATGTACTAAAATCTACCAATAAACAAAAGAGAGAAAAAAATCAAAAGCAACGAAAGGAAAAGCAAAACATTTATATGAAGCGTACCCGTTCGTAGAAATTGTATGTCCTGCGAGAAAGGTTGATGCTACAAGAAGTAATGCTGCACATATCACACTGTTGGAACAAAAAGCCATTTTATAGAAATATAGTTTTCACACTCTACAGAAGATACTTTACAGAGGTAACATCAACGTTTGATCAGTTGGTTGTCTGTCACACTAGGAACAGTGTCTAGCGCTCAAATCGTGGACTGATCTTTGAACGTGACATTTTGTTTGTCCCATGAAGAGAACATTAGACAGTCTGACATTAGCAATGATGCGACACTTATATATGTAATTTCCTTTACACTTGGGCTATCGCTCGAGAAGGATGCATGCCCATTTCTGGGAAGTGGCGCAGTTTCCGTAACATGATCAAATTCCGAACATCATTCAAATCCTATTCCACTACTGTCACTGTTACAATTACCCTGATATAATGACTACTGCCGGACAGCTGCCTCAATGTGACTCACATCAGCTTGAAGTTGTTGACATCTTTAGTTGTTGAACTATTTCCCGTTCATGTAAATCACTGCTTTGCTGTGCCCGTTGATTTTAATTGTGATTCAAACGTTTAATCGCGATCCACTAGCCAGTAAGTACGGCATCAGATCCATTCCACTCAGGTCAAGGGACAATTAACTGATTGACCACATAAATGTACATAACTTGCAATACCATTATGTCTTTATATTTCATTAATTAAAGCGATAATAATAAAACTCACAAGCTTCATATTTCGTTTACTGGTTTTTAAGAAAGATTTAAGTTCGGGTTCGAGTAAAGTTTTGCGGTACTGATTAAGGTGAGTGATTTCAGATGGGTTGGTGGTAGACGATCGACAACATGAAAAGTTCCGATACCTTGACAGAGCCTCGTTGTTATCCTCGGTTATCCCATGTGTAGAGGAGTAGCGTCCCTTTATGAAAAAATGGCGCTGCCGTCTAAACCAACGACTAGGAAATCTGAAGAAGATTTTTCGCAGGATTTAATACAAAAATATGAATCATCGGACGAAAGACCACCAACAGTTGTCGACAGATATTTCAAGAAGAAATATGGAGTCAGTGAGTCCAGTAAAACGTTTGTTTTAGAGAAAACGTTCACGCTTTTGTTTTTAAATTTTAGTCAACGGGCGTGTTTCCTAAAACTATAATTTTTATGAAATTATAGCTGCGTAACTTGAAAGGATAGCAAACATGCATGGCGATATGACATTAATGTTTCCAGTCTTCGCTTAATTCATTGTCTTTTATCGTTCGCATGTGATCATGTCCACAGAGCAATAAATTAGATAGTAAATAGTTCTCTGTTTTTTTTTTTTTTAAATGTATATAAAGATTTCAGATTGCCATGTAGTTTGATCCACAAATAACAAATTTCTATTCTTGAAGGATTTCAGTTATGTACATTGTACATAGTGTGATACAGAACTTTTTGATTTTTCGTGTCTTAACATGCATATATACATGTACACACACATCACTATTTTACATTTATTAGTTGCCTGCACTTGAATGTATGTAAATAAATAAAAAAATTGTAAAATGCATGTGTGTAGAAACCGTTTATAGGTAAGAACTTTACTTCTTTCATCTATTGTAATAAACAATGTAGTAGTCTGAAATTGTTAGCTTATCTTTTTAACTGATAAGTGGACTTCATGTCTTTCTTTAGAAAAATAAAATATTATTTTGCCTTAATTGATATTACTTGGCTGTCATTTACAACCATCGACCCAGTAATGTAATGTAGCTATGACATCATCCACAGCTGCCAAAAACTTGTTCGAATATAGATTGACTTTCAGGACTATACATCTGCCTGCATTTGAAACTTTGTTCTGTTTGTTTCTACACATTTGAAACATGTTTGTTTTAAAGTTTTTCCATGTAACTGTTGTAAACATACAAGTTTGATATCTTTTACAGTCAAAATTACAGTCAAAGTATATTATATAATTCTTGTGGCATAAAATAAAACAATGCACATAGAATCTCTAGTATAATATTTTTTCAGGTATGCAAAAGAAAGAAGGAGAAGACATCTGTATTCTGATCCATTCAAACAGGTGAGTCTTTTTTAACCTAAGGGGAGATGTCAAGCTAGCAACAGATATAAAAAATTTTTTAAACATTTTATTGTCATCCTATAGAGTAAAAACAAATCTCTGCTAACTGTGCAAATGTATGCAAAAATCATAAATTGTCTGTTATAAATGTGAAGATTTGATTTAATTTCTTTGTTTATTTTTGTTTTTCTTAACTCATGCTGTCTTTTTCTGACTTCCTACATTAAACATAATATGCCTTGATTATGGCATTTTGGAGGCAGATGAAAATTGTAGTGCCACTGTAAGCAGAAAAAAATATTGCTGTCATCTAGTTCGTCCACATGACATGAGTTCTATTTCTTTACCCTCTGTGGAATCAGTTGCCCAAGGATTTTGCAGTATTCTCTTTAAAAACAACGGTATCTTCAAAAATTGGCAAAGACAAAAGTGTGCAACAAAACATTAATAAAATTATTTTATCAGTTCATTTGTGATCAATGTATGCAAAACTTTGTTAAATGTTTTGGAAGACTAAGTGAACGCTATATATAACTCTTCATTTACATTTTTTCATGTGGCTCTCACGATTTGCTAATGCTTCTGTGGTTTTATAATTTTTAGATTTGTCTCTCTACATCCATTTAAAGCATCTTTTAAAATTGATCGTTATTTTATTATATTAAGCAGTCTAAATACAACATCCCCTCCCCCCAGAAAAAAACATTTATGTTAAAGGCAACAAATTGCATTAGTTTCTAATGAATTTATCAGTCTAATAACAATGTTCAAGCCCCACTTTAAAAGATTTGTGAAACTGTTTCGAACATGATGCTTTAATATTACTAACTAATATTATCTTTTATTTGCTTTCTGTTTTGTGATATTTTTTCAGACATGAGAGGAGTTCTGCAAGGTTTACTTAATCATTAATGGCAAAGTTTTATTTTAATAAATGAATTTTTTTCATTTGTGTTTCAGAATTTGCATCGTCACACTAGCTCCATCTCATCCTATTCTAGAAAAGATGAAGAAAGTTACAGGTGTAAATTTCAATGTTGGTAAAGTAAATCGCTTAGACAACAAGGTGTCTGGAAAGGGCAAAAGGGTAAGTTGCACAAACTTGCAATGCAAACTTTACAAAATATAATATTGGTAATTTAAAAAAAAATCAAACACAACAACTTCTTCTTAGTAGTGTTCTGGTGGAGCATAGAGCTGCAGCAACACCACAGCGAACTTTGGTGGAAATCTCTAGTGCTGCATCAACTTCCAGATGGTCTTCCTTTCTACAGAGTCAAATCCCTTCTCAAATTCCACAAATGTCATGTAGAGGGGTTAAAGCCATTTGATGGACTGTTCAATGATGATTCGCAGTGTAGCAATATGGTCTGTACCTTGCCAAAAGCCTGCCTACTCATGTATAGGGGATTCTTTCTTCAGTTTCTCCAGGATGATTCTAGTCAGCACCTGCTGGAAATGGACAGTAAACATGTGCTAGTTGCTGCACAGTCAGGTCACTTTTTTTTGTGTAGCTTTACCAGATAGCCAAGCTTCCAGTCTGCTGGAACTTGCTCCTTCTCCCTAATTTTCTGTAGTAAGGAGTGTATCATCTCCACTGTGGCTGTTAGGTCTGCCTTGAGTGCCTCTGCAAAATTGCCATCTGAGCCTGCCGCATTGCAGCTTTTCAGAAGCTTGATGGCTTTGATGATTTCTGCTTTTGTTGGTGTGTTGGTGTTCGCCTGGAGCTTGGTGGCAGTTCATGATAGTGCTCATACTAGCAATAATATATACATATGCAGAATAAGCACAGAAGAAATGGGGCAGAATTAGAAATTCACATAGTTTTGACAAGTAGTATGTGTATTCTCATTCTATGTGCTCTGGGAGAATCACTTTTCAGTTCTTGAGAGACTTACATTCTGTTTAAGCCAAAACGATAATATAGACTAAACGACTCTGTACTGATTATTATTGTGCACACTTGATTGAGTGTTTTGAACTAAAAAAATTAGGAGGCAAATCTTGTAGTGTGCACAGTTCCTCTCTAGAATCAAAACATCTGCTTTTATATTTTGGCTGCTTATTGATAGGAATAACCAATAACTGCTGCATCACGATTAGCTGCACTTATATTTCCAGAGAAAGGGAGATAAATGCCTGACGTGAGCTAGCATTGGTGTAGCTCACTAAACCTACTATTCCATTCTTGTCATTGTGGAGTTGTTCATGCCATCCACTTAAGTTGCCAGGATTTAAAAAAAAATTGGATAAGTACTAAAAATTTGGTCAGTGTAAGTGTATGCAGCAACTTAATTTAGATGTGTTTTTTTTTATTAGTTTTGATACCTTTCTTTGTATTTTAGTTTTAATTTTTAATTTGTTGGATAAACAACACACAGACTTTTGCAATAGGAACTTTTTTCTATGTTCAGCATTTGAGTAGTTGTGTTTATCCGATGTATACTGAGTAAGATTGAAAGTTATGTATCCTGTTTATCCTTTTATGGATATTCCTTGCTTATCCCTAAAAATTTGTTATTAGGATTCAGTTTATGCTTCTTTGTAAGAAAGGTAGATTTACTGAATTTTTAGTCTCCTGCCTGCTAAAGTTTTGGATGGGCCAACCTTACACAGCTCATGGACAGGATGTTTCCCCACCCATGATACTATTTGGCACCCTTTTGAAAGTTGGTTGGCTGGCTGCTTTGGTGGGAAGTGCTTGCACCTAGAGGTGACTTTGCTCTAGGAAGGTTGAGGGGTGGGGATGGGAAACTGAAGTATCTGGGAAAAAGCCTCTGACCACAAGCCCTGCAAACAGGTGTCACATACAGAGTGTCTCAAGATGGGATCTGAACCCAGGGCCTCTCACCAATGGTGACAAGCGAGTGTTGTAACCTCCACTATACTAATGGACACCTCCTTGTGTGAAAGTGTGTCCGAGCCATATTTATATCATATTGAAGGCTATTATTGTAAAATATTTTTATAGTGCTTTGTTATATAATGTGACGAGACAAGCTCTGGGCTGGAACCCAAAGGGATGGTGCAGGGTTGGGAGACCCAGACAGACACCAGTCCACAGCGAGGCGGAAGCACCTGGACCTAACTGGAAAGGGACACCCAGAACTTAGAAAGTGCTAGTTCCCCTAAAATTTCTTGCTTTTTTAAGGGACGAAATAGCTTATAAACTACATGTATCTTTCATTTTGATTTGGAGTTGATGATAATCTGATAGGGGAAGCAAAATGGTGACTTTTTAAAGTCACATGGATTGTTTCCCTTAGTAGAAAACTTGATAGCTCTAATGTTTGTACAGCCAGCTAGTGCACAAACCTCCTTGAAATGTTTTAACAGTGGGCATAATACTGTATTCAGTATGTCTTAAATTTTGTTTTCGTTTGTGCGTCTGTCTCTTTTGTTCATTTTTCATCTTGTCAATTGCTACACTTTTCTTGCCTGGCCCCCTTTATCCTGATTTCCTATGTCTCTCTAGCCATATCCATGATCAGTATTTTCGTTCTTGGATAAGTATAATATCAATGTCACTTTTTCCATTAAAGTTTTGTGACTAATTTCCACTACATTCAGGCTTCATGTGTTACAGCAAACTTTTCCGATTTAACTATGTGCAGAGCTTTTCAGTCTTCTTAAAGTTTTTTTATTTATACTTTCAGGATGCCACTCCATATTCACAGAAAGATTATCTAAATACTGTAATATAAATTTGCAATTGATGCACTTTCAAGAACAAACTGGTTTATTCTATGTAAACTTCTTTGATACCTTATCACAATATGATAAACTGTTTCAGGGGGCCCAGTGGCTAGGACCCAGTTCAACGCTTTGCAGCTTGTCATGTGAAGATGGCAGTATATATGATGTATGCAGTGGGATCAAAGGTCAGCTTATTGAGGTCAATGAGGCCTTGATTCACTCTCCGCACCTAATCAATGAAGAAGTAAGTAGTATGTGTAGTACAGAAATGCTTTCCCTGGTATCTACACTTACATAGGAGTCTTTAACATAACACATATTGTTCGATATATGACTGTCACAAATGCTTTTCTCTCTCGCTTATTAATGTATGCATGCACACACAGAGACGTGATAATATGATCCCTAAAGAGAGGAATATCGAAATGGAAGTTTTCATCTAAAGTGGGGTTAATCTTTGTTTCTTTTTGAGACCCAGGGCTAAGTTACAATTGATATAAAATTGTTAATTGGGTGCTGTACCTACAAAGTTGTGCGAGGTCAAGTAAAAAAGCTGTTAAGTGTAGAATAAATTTAATTGCTACAGCAACACAGACAGTGGCAATCAATAACAGAGTAATTTAGGACCATTAGTATCACTTCACATTTTTAAAAGATCTTTTATTGCACTTGTGGCTATCAGATTCTTGATGCTGTGCCTCAAAACATTTCCAGTGCCCTTTCGTACTAGTACTAATTAAATCAAGAATCAGACTGCTTATCTTGCAAAAGACATTACAGCCTATAGTCAAGTGCTCTGGGATTACAGCTTTTGAAATTATCAGTGTAATGTTTTATTGAGTTAAATGAAATAAAATTGATTAAATTTCTGTTTAGAATGAAAGGCTACTGCTCCAGTATCAGCTGTCCAAACATGATCTGTTTCTTTTCTAGCCTTGTCTGCCCCACAAATTGTTCTTTCTCCTGTATTGATGGGTGTGCAATGTATATTGCAAATTAAAATGCACTTTTTGTATTAAGGTAAATGCCAGTGATGAATCTTCTTAAAATAAGTTAAAAGATGAAGATGGAGTTTTACTTGTAGAAAACTCTTAGATGAAGAAATATTGATTGATTTTGTAGACACTTAATCAAGGCAGAACTTTTAGAAATGTACAGTAATTTAGTAGATCATTAATCAGAGATAAATTTTTTCTTGTCTTAAGTTCATTCAGACTTATAATTAAATTAGTAACTCAGTAAGTAAAAATGTTTATTTTACTGATGTGTCAACACATTTTAGAACAGATGATTGCAATATTGAGTCTAAACACTGCAATTTGTGATCTTTGCCTTTGGTGGCAGAGCTGCATGCTGCAAATGTAGTCTTTATTGTTGTACTGATTCTGTTTTGTTGTCACATTCATGTGACTTTCTAAATTCAACTTAGCTGAAGTAACTTGAGGATATAGTTTAAACTTTAAGAAGAAATTATTGTACCTTTTTTTTCCTTGCTCTTTCCATTTTCCTTTCATATCTGCTGTGGTAGAGTTAAAAGGATTGCGCATCACATTTATAGACTAACATGACATTCTGATTATTACTGATACATCCCTAAATAAACTGCACAGAAAGTGACATTTCCAAGTCTTTCTATTTTTGTTTTCAGAATAAATAGAAACATGAAGATATAGTCCCAAGTATTAATTTGAACTTTATGGAAGCTTATTTCTGTCTCCTGTTGCAGCCGCTTAATACTGGTTACATTGGCATTCTTCTGCCGCCATTAAAGGAACACCAACAAGAGACTGAACGGCTATTAACAGAAGATCAGTACCAAGAGGTCTTGCGAGAACGCCAGTCGGCTTGTACGTAAGCGAATAAGATAAGGACGACCTTGTGAAGGTATTTGGGAATAGGAGAGAACTGCACTTTATTGTCAAGAAAATAATGATGTGAGCAGTGGGGACGTTCTTCCTGTGAGGTGCCTTTCAAATGCTGCCGCTTCACTGACAGTTTAGTCTTGCAAGAACAGTTTTAGACCACCTCATGGCAACATATCCACGAAAAACAAAGTTTTTTCAGACTTAATGTGGGATTTGGGTGTTTAGGTTTCGTATCAACGCCGCTGGATACCCTTTGGGAACTGGTGATCCTGGCCAGTTCCTTAGTTCTAGTACAGCTTTGGGTGAGGTAAAGTGTGGTAATCAGATTGTACGTGAGTGGCATGTCTTCTCCTGAGAGAAGTGAGCTTGGGAAGCAATCCGTGAGTGGTGTCGGTTCCTTTTATTTTTGCGTGAGTGGTATTCTCGAGTGAGGTTTGAGTGGCAGTGACATACTAGTAAGGCTGTGCATGCTATCCATGTACTCCAGTCAAACTGTGACATTTGTCTGTTCTAGTGAGTGGCATCGGTCTGTTCTAACACGGGTGTGAAAGGCATCGCAGTCAGTTCTAACGTTGCACCCTGGGTTTTGTGTGTGTGTGTGGGTGACGTGGCCTTGTGACCCTTCACCTTACAAGTACCAAGGTCATGTTGGTGCTCGTTGTGAGGGAATGACTGATGGCCCGTTCGTGTGACACTGACTGCCTTGCCGTCAGCGTGTTCTTGTGATTTGTCGATTCTTGTCGCCATTTTTGTGAGGTATTGATCCGTGGTGCTCGCCCTGCCCTGGTGATGGAGGCAGTGAAGGTCACCAGGGTAGAGAAACCTTGCGTTGTGCACGCACATGGTCTCCGGGACGGCGAGCCACAGGAGTCACAGAGGCCTGACTGCGTAAAAAAATTAAAATCCCTAATTTATAAATCAGGTACGACAGAACTGTGTACGTGTATGCATGCGTTTGTGCGCGTGCCTGCCTGTACAGACATGTCCGACACCCAGACATGTCCGTTTGTGTTGTTACTAATTAGTGATAGGTTGGCGATTGCACTACAAGGCAGAGCGACGTGGCCAAACTTCTCCCGTGACAGGCACTCACGAGAAGCATGATCTAATCGGCCCCAGCATCAGGTTGCCGAGCAACTCATCGATCTAACCCTTGTTGAGCACGAGCTACTTCAGTGCACTATACGTGCCTTGAGCTGTGCGCTGTGATGCTAGTTGTGTGCTGTGGTGCTACTTAAACTGTGTAGTGAGGTGTGACGTGAGCTTGGTGCTGTGGTGCTACTTTGTGTGGAGAGGTTTGTTTTAAAAAGAATTTTAGAGCCTGTTGGAGGTCACCGTTGATTAAATGCCTGCAGTATGTGTATATATGCAAGAAATCTCGAGTGTGAACTGGTGCTGTAACATCGTGTTCCTTTACAGCATTCTCCCCCACCTCCCTCGCTCCCGTCATCAGTGCCAACAATCCATCGTCTTAGATAATAAAGGTCATGTTCATACTGATAATATGTTTACTAGTTTGCATGTCCGTGTGTGAGCGCGTTTACACATGCGTTCCGGGCATTGAAATTAGCTGCAGGATATAGATTATTTCAAAACATTCTTAAACATTTAATTTCATGTCAGTTTCGCGGGATAACAATATTTAAAATGATGTTACCATCAGACTTACATCGCAGTATGTTTTGTGTTGCATTGCCATGGCTGTCCATGTCATAGCATCGCCATTCGCAGCAGGTCCCTTTCCACTTCTGTCACTCAACTCTTCCTTTCGCATTCGTCCACCGTGACAGATGCACTGAACCTGCTGATTAATGGCAGACGTCACCGTGATTCACATAATTGCAGTTTGAACCAGCCAGCCGTAAACAAGCGAGTGTGTGCTTGGGACAGGAAAACAGTACAATAATTCCTGTTTTTCTATTATCTGAATGATCCGGGCTTTTTATTTTTAACTTTAACCACCACCCGACATACACCCGTGAAGTCTCAGTAAACTAAGGTACCCGACCAGACCATGCAATTAATACTCACAGACAAATGAGCATAACATCTAGTTAAATTGTTTGTGTGCCCAGGGCAGTGCATGATGTCACCTGCTGAACGTCACGGCGCCTAGGTCTGAGGCAGGGGAGACAATCTCGAATGTGACGCACCGACATTAACAGCTTCACACACCTTGCAACCCGGATGGGCAGGCCGTGCATCAAGGGAACCATTACGCACATCAAACTGCACGGGACACCGTGGCTTCTCACACTTTGCAATGGTGTCCAGGGTGAAAGGGCCGGCAACGTTTATTTTCGCTGTTGGAAAACGTCGATTCGATGGGGTAGATAGCCACTCGCTTTAAAAAAAAAATTGACCTAGTCACGTGACAGAATTCCGATCGTGCCCGTCCAAGTGTTCACCTTTAACACGGCAGATAATCGCCGACTAAAGGCTCTTGTTCTCCTGTGACACCCTGACAATTTCCGGTTCCCTGCCCCTGACGAGAGACGTTTCTAGTGAAGGGGAGATAAATACTGCGGTAGTTTCGGCCACCACGTGACTTTCTGTCTAATGGAGTATTTTCTGAAATTACGTCCCTTTTAAAATTGGCACTGCGTAGTAGATTATTTAAAAAGTAAATTGTCGAGCCGTGCGTAATATAAGAGGGTAAAATAAACTTTAAAGATAAAGATACGTCGGAACAATAAATGTCAGCAACCTTGCTGTAGACGAAAGAAACATGCCTGCCAAAAACCGGCAAGAATCAGACCATCATCATCATCAGCAGCAGCAGCAGCAGCAGCAGCATTTGGTCTCCATCCCCGCGCCTGTGAACAGGTGGTATATTCAGAGGTAGGTATGCCCTGACACGAGATCTGAACCCTGAGCCTGCCGATCCCCGCTGCAGTGGTGAGTGATGACAAGCAAGCCTTCTGCCACCCCGCTACCACACCACCCCCTTCCCCTTTAATCTCTGAAGACCTTGCGATAACGTTTCTGACATTTTGCTCGAGATTTCCCGATGAAAAATCTCGAGTTTTATTCACAAGGTCAACCCTCGGCAGAATCGCCTCGTAGATGAAGCAGATGCCCGTAACTCGGCCTGTGTGTGGAGGAGGGGAGAAGTAGAACATTTGAGATAAAAGTGGTTAATCAAACAACCGGGGTGGTGGTGGTGGAGGGAGTCACACGAGAGACATTTCTTTTTAAACGAGACATTAACGTTATAACACGGGAGATAATTCTATTTAAAAAACGCTCATCAACGACAACCCGTTTATAGTTGGATGTTTCCCAGGGTTCATCTTATCGCGATACTGTCACTTTTGGGCGCTTTAGCCAATCAGATTATGAGAATAATTTAAGGCGTGGGTTTTTGAGAGTAAAATTGGTGATGACGTCACATTACCCGGTTATTGCGACCCGTAACTCCACTAACCTTGGAACGACCTACAAAGATAAAGGGAGGCAGCCCCGAGGGGAAAGCAGACAAATCTCACGTTGCCACTGCCGTGACACAGTCTCCTCCTCCACCTCTCTCCACCCTAACCTTTCTTTAAAATTTTAATGGGGTCGTATTTTTTCCCACGTCCGTGGCTTGTCACGCTCCTACGGCTACGTGAACAAGGGACACGTGACGTGAACAAGGGACACGTGACGCCGAGGGTCTCACTTCCTCATATCGGGTCCTACTACGGCTTGAAGAAAAATAGAAATTAGAATGCAGATGTCATGGTTTGTTCAGGAATCACGCTGCTTGATTAATATGATAAATTATTTTGAGATAATAAAATATTATTATTTAAGACAATATTTTCGACAGCCTCGTTTGGCCTTGTCCTTTGCAGATCGAATCAGTTCCCTAGGGACATACTGACGATCTTGACAGCAGGTCTCACCATCTC
The DNA here is from genome assembly GCA_004794325.1 of Pomacea maculata. Taxonomy (NCBI): domain Eukaryota; kingdom Metazoa; phylum Mollusca; class Gastropoda; order Architaenioglossa; family Ampullariidae; genus Pomacea; species Pomacea maculata. The sequence continues at coordinate 579,828 of SRHC01000321.1, forward strand.
TTCCGGTTCTCTACTCTTATTTATTTTGCTTGTTAAATGTCAGGCCATTTCATTTTTAGATGATTGCCAAATTCTTGTCTGCCTGTTCTTGTGATTCCCCGCTCGTTCTGTGCAAGTCCTGACGATCTTGAGGTGTGTCCGCACACCCGGTTCGCGAGCTCCTAGCGGACACACCTTTGAAGCCCGGATGGTGGGCAGGTGACAGTATACTGGACAAGTCTGATGGCACGAGCGGAGAAACAGAGAACAGACACTGCTAAAGAAGAAGTGCCTAACGATATCCAGCGCACAACCGCTAACAGACACATGCACGTGGGCTGGGACTAGCTCCACCTCGTCCTGGAGACCGCATCGTCAGCCCACAAACCACGTGGTTACCGCATGAACGCACGCACGTACGACTTACCAAAAAATTGGAATCGTCACCTCCAGCTATCATAGCAAGCTTCGCCGAACGATTTGAATTACATGACATGGCACTTCCGACTTTGTGGAGATAGGAAAGTGGTGGGGAGGTACCGTGGGAAGGGAGGTAGGAAGTGTCTGGAGAAGAGGATAATTTATCTTTGAATTTTGTCATCTTGAAATAATTTTTTTTAAAAAAGAATTCTTTCAACCCGAGCAACTAATTGCAGCCGTAGAGGGAGGTCAAGCAAGCCACGGGGCAGGAGGACTTGGTCCACAAAGACTTGAATTCATGCCTGAACACTAATTCTGTCAGGAAGACAGCAAGTGTGCCACTTCCGCTTTTCTATTTTCGGGGTGGGAAGTTGTCAAATGGGTGGAGAGATAACACGTGAACATTCTTCGCACGAGGTTTGAGATGTAAACCACACTCGGCTATCAAAGAAGTGACGATGCACACATCAGTTTAAGGACAATTAGTTTGTCATAACTCACGGCCTTACAGTCGAAACACCTGCACGAAGGATCTCGACTCCCTCCACCTGCCTGCCGCTTCCTTCCTAAAATAAAAGAGAAATAATCTGCCAGGTGCGCACGCAGCCGGAAAATCCATTTGACATGATGCAGGTACATTAATATATTTCTGTCAAGCAGCATGACTTGCAGCACTGCCTGGGTCAGGTCTCAGCACTGAACTCTTCCTTCCATGTGGTATCTGTCTTGATTATTCCGAATTTCCTTCCTTAACTTGCTGTTTGATCCACACCAGAAAGTGTTTGTACTGTCAAAGAGTAAAATATCAAAGGGGGAAGTGCACAGACTATTTTCTGATGACAGCCACGTGGCAATGTACTTCCTTTATGCCTCCTCCCCATCTCTCTCTCTCATTTTGGCTGTTTTCTGATTCTAAATTTGTTCAGACGATAACTTGTAAATACACTGACCACACGATAATAGGAAAGTAAGATGTTAAACCTTCACTTATCTGGCCAGCTTTTTGTGAGTGCAATTCGTACCTCCTCTCTCTTCCTGTCTTTTCTTTCCCCTACTCTGCAGAGTCAGGTATACACTCCTCCTAGCTCGACTGGGAGAAAGTGTGCTGTGTCACACGGGTTTCGAACAGCGAACCTTTTACTTTCATTACACCATCCTTCACACCCTCTCCCTCCATCAAAAAACAAAGCAAAACGAAACAACTCTTTATAATCGCTTGGATGATATTTCCACCTAGTTTATTACTACGAACTCCTTTTTACGGGGCATTTGTCCATGCAGGAAATAAGCAAAAAAACTAGGGAGTTGGGAATGAAAGAAAAAGGAAGGCTTGTTTCAAATTTCCCGTCTATATCTTACATTTCCACGTACACCCTGCAGGGAGCCTAGTTGCCGAGATACGGTCGTACCTGCAAAAGTCAACGGACGAGGGGAGATTATAAGGCAGGCATCCATCTGCCCCACGACGACTGATGCGGGAGGCTGGTGACGGCGAGGGCGCGCGCGGGTTTCAGTCTCACGCGGCAGCCGCGCGGCGTGTACATTGTTATCTAAGCGCCACTCGATAACACACAATCACCGACATGTTTATGGGCGCGCGATCTCTCCTCCACTCAGCGCCGCTGTTGACTGCTAGTGATGATAAATCGAGCACTTTTGTGTGACGGCTGCCTTCCCCAACCTTCTTTTGACAGTTCTCCATGTTGTAGCTCAGCCCTCCATCTCCTGCCCCACCGTCCCCCCTCCAAGCAAAAAAGAGAGGAAGAAAAAAAAAAGGGGGAGAGAAAAAGATAACTGCTAAGAGTTCAGATAGGTCATTTCCTGCATACCGTTAGCTAAGGACACCAGTTCTTTGGAACGTAATTTTTCCTCCATTTTCTGCGCAGTTACGAAGGTGGTTGTGGTTGGTGGTAGGGAGGCGGTGGGGGTGGGGAAGGGAAGGAGATGCTTAAAGAAAACTCGGAAGGTGTCTTCTTAGATGCCAGTGGTGACTAAACAGTTTCACTTTCAAGTGCGCTTTCTCAACTACTGTTGATACTATTTCTACAAATTGAACTCATTTTTACTGACCTCTCATTTCCATGTTTTTAAAAGTGTATGAGCTGTGCTCATCTGCCGGATTGATGACAACAGCAAAGTTCGCTTTCTTTATCCTTTCTCCGCACCTTTCTCTATATTACCTGGCGTAAACAAGACGTGGACTAGGCAGGGCGCTTATTCCCTCCCCTGCTTCACTAGCAAAGCCGTGCTTATGTCCCTTGCAGGTCAATGATGGTCACTTTGCAGCCTTAGGTACTCCTGCTTTCCCTCGTCTGACGAGCATCAACAAGTCATGAGGCTGAAAGAGGGTGTGAGAGGAGGGGAGTACTAGATGGGCACAAACTTCCAAGCTTACCTTCCACCCACCATCAAAAAAAAAAAACAAAAAAAAAAAAAAAAAAAAAAAAAAAAAAAAAA
>SRHC01000321.1:585680-675680 GCA_004794325.1 Pomacea maculata
AAAAAAAAAAAAAAAAAAAAAAAAAAAAAAAAAAAAGAAAGAAGGGGTTGGGAAAGAACGAAATAACAACAGAAAGAAAGAAAAGTCGAAAGATACTTCTTCGTCTCTCTTTTTTGAGGTTTCCTGAAAAAGAACATAAGCAGCTTTCCATTTTGGAGAAAAAGAAGCCAGGTTTTTTGTAATGTATGGCCCGCTGTCCGAATCACTCGCCATCTGTATTCACGCAAACAGCTGATCACTTGGCCAGGCGCCAGCGGGAGGATCGCCATCCCCCCATCTCTGTCAGCTGATGAACCGGCTTCACAGCGGTTCACGAATTCTTCGAGGTTAGAACACGGCGCACAAGAAAAATATTTACACTGTTCTTCAGGGCATTTGTCCTTTTACATTCATGTAACCGACCACCGGCTTCATCATCCCTGAACTATTCTGGGGTTAGTCAAACACGGAAGCTGCCATCATCGACATCAGATTCACGTGGCATAATTAAGAATGAAGGAACATAAAATATAAACATAAATAAAATAAATTTTGATAACGCTGTATATATTTTTCAAGGAAAGTTCCATTGAAGAGTAAGAGCAGAGAATTAGGAATGTTGTGTTAATAAAACGATTCGCACCTACTTCAGCACCGAAATGTCAGAGGAGGAATAAGGATGCACTCCCTAACTAAATATAGACACGTTTCTCACCTCAAGAAAAGCCTCAGGACGAGCATGTCACGCATACCAGGAAATGGACAGAATTTATTTTCTCCAGGACCAATCCCAGCTCGCCGTGCGCATCATAAGATGATAAAATCCTGAAATATATCTGTAAGACAGCATGAATGTCTCATTCATGGCAGGTTGGGGCACTCATTACGGCCCATCATGGGTCTGGGAGCATCGGGGGCTCTGTGTATAACAAGAGCCACTAATTGACTGTCATTAGCTGTGTCAGTGTGTTGCGAGTGCGTGCGCGCGTGCGTACGTGAGTGAGCATGCATACATGTACCTGCACGTGTTCTTGGGGATAGATAATCTAATCAAATGTTCTGTCTTCAAATTTGTCTAATATTTATTTTCATTCTTTGATAACCTGACGACTTCCAATTTTTTCAGCAACAGCATCATTATACGATTTATTTTTGTAGAGGAACCTAGAGATCGCAAACAAACCTCTTCTTTCTCAAATATATAATCAAACATTCATTTCCAAACGCGCGTGTGTTGTCTACTTTCGTCTTCTGAACACGGTTTAGTAGGTTGCCACAAATTCTTGAACCAGCATCCCAGAACTGCTTTGCTAAATGTGGACATTGGCACTGTCGCCTAGTTGGCTTGGGCAGTCGGGTTCCAGAAGCATACTCTTAACCAAAAGAATGTCAGAAATGCCCGCACATACCTCACATCGTAATTCCAGCGGAGATAAGTGAAAAATACCTGCGGGTCGACCGAAGGTTATCCTCCAGCTTTTCTTTGTCTGCGTCTATCTTCTTCTGATGGCGGATTTGGGTGTAGGCGGAGTATTATTTGAACCGTTAAGCCACTCTGCAAGCTCAGTAGGCTTTATTGTTATTTCTTCCTTTTGAGATGTCAGCCAAGTTAAGGAAAAAGGAGAAAATATAAAAATAAATAAAATGAAAAAAAATCCTAACGACATTATATTTGGGGGACAAAGAAAGTTTACAGTTGCTGTACTAAGCTTTCTCTTCCAAGTGATCTACAACATCATCGATCCTATCGTTGTCTTGCTAATCAGATGAACAAAGCAACGATAATACTTTATTTTCTTTTGCTTTCTTGCTCTTCTCTTTTCTTTCTTTACTCCGATCACTAAACTAGCAAATTTTTCACTCAGAATTCTAATTTTGTAAAATGCTTGTTAAATTTAGAAAACTACAGACTGAAGAGAAATAGAAATAGAAAGTCCTCAAACTAACGTAGATATACTGCTTTCCTATTTTTACTCCTTGTTTCAGCAATAAAGTACCTAAAGTTTTCGACCTCTGCCGAGAAAAAGAAAAACAAACGGCTCTTGAGCTTCCAAGCCTTCAGTTAAGAGGGTTTATTTAAGAAGCGCGTGGGAGATTTAAAAAAAAAACAAGAGCTTCTAACTAACAAGCAATGGCACAGTCCAGAAAGGTGTAGTTTGGTAGTAATAAAATTACTTTGTGTTAACACTAAACGAGAGTGACAAAGGGAAGGTGAACAACATTGTTTCTTCCCAGCGTGGATTGACATGACGCATGCAAGGAGGAGGAGAAGAGGGAAGATCAGAAGACGAAGAAAGTAAAGAAGCAGAAACTACGACACACATAAATAACAAAAACTTTAATTAACAACCAGGGTATGCAAATAATTTCATGTATAACATTTATATACTACTTGTAAGAAACACACAGTCCTAAAAAAATCGTCTTTACTTTTATTTAAATTGGTTTTGACAGAGAAAACACTCGTGTCTTTATCACGTGTTTTCAACAGCTTACAATGAAGCAGTACATCACTAGATTAGAAGCTTACTCCCCCACACGAGAAATCCACCCTGACAGGGTTTATGTGTTTGGCTTCGAGAGCTGCATGCCATTTCAAGAGGCTCTTAACCGAGCGAATGTCGTCGAACGTTTGGCAAACGTGTGTGAAGGTCACAGTTCATACTTGCTTTTGCAGCGAACGTTCGAGACACTGGAACAACATTCTGAGTTCAAACATTTGTTTTTTCCAAATACATTGCCAATACTTTTGAGGACTTTGGGGCATTTGTGAGAGTTGGGCGCTTTGTCCAGTTAAGAATGACCTTAAGGACAGTCTTCAATCACTCTCGTGCCATCCACAGGTCTGCTTCTCTGATGTTTGGTTGATTACACTACATAGACACCAGAATTTATGAGATAAGATGTACCTCAAGTATTTTTGTTTCCATCTATTGCGTACATGTCTTCAGCCGCTTGGTCATCTTTGCTCACAGGTTTGCCATTGTCCAATGGCTCGTACGTGTTCCTGCCAGAGAAGAGATCGTCCTCACAGGTTTTATCACAGTTACAACTACAGAGACAGGTACGAAAAAAAGTATCTCTCTGGTCCGTTCCGACAGCTGCATCTGTGACAAGACAAACCTGCGACGACATACAAGACGAATGCAGCGAAGACCAGAAGGTCTGGAAGCTCTGGTCATTAATCATTCGCTAGTTTCTGAACTCCCCGTTGTTTCACAATGTTTCGTGGCGACACCTGCACGTGCAAAAAAGCAAAGAAGCGACGAAACATTTGTGATTCAGTCTTGTCACGCCATTTAGAAGTTTTTCTACAATTCCATCAGAGCTCGACATAAATTCTAGAATCTTGTCATACAACAGGTGTTACCATCGAGCTACTACGATGATTTTTCATTTTCAGAAAACGCACGAACAATGAGAAAACTTTTGCTAACTGTAACCGATGTAGAAAAGCTAAAATATCCAATCACCCGCTTCATTAAGCACAGTTCATTAGTGACAATCAACTCTACGCTCCACTCCCCTGTGTTCAGTCTGCTCAGCCCCAATCCCCTGTGTTCAATGGGATCGCACCCGATACCTCTGATCTGAACATGGCAGAGAAAGTTAAGTCCCCTTCTTTCGCTGGAGGAACAGGTAAAGTCACACCTGAACAGTTTTTATGGCAGACCGACTATTGCTGTTCAGCATGCTTCACGGTACAAACCGAGCGGAACGGACGTGGAAAAGATTTTATTTTGTCAAAAGGAAAATAATTGAATAAATCGCGTGAAAGAAAAGATTTTTCAGATATCTGTATCTCAAAACTTTAAAACAAAGTTGATTAAAACTGATAACATTTCAGACAAGAAAGGAACACAAGGAAGTCCAAAACTTAGCTTTTATAAGTGATTTATTTAAAAACCATAAATGTCAAACGGATCTTTCTTTTGAAGCTGATATTTGAGTTTTGTTTTCCATATAAGTATTCAAACAAGCCTGCTCTTGAGGACTGGCTGTCCTGGGTTCAGATCCCGTCTCGGGCATGTTCTTTTACTGCATGTAACATCTGTTTATATGGCTAACTACTTTCCCGTGATATCGCTGCTGATATAGCTATAAAACACCAATTAACCCCTCCTTCTCTTGGACATTCGTGACATCACACGCGCATGAGCACACGCTAATACAGTGAGAATGGAAATCAAGGGGTTACCGAGTGCATGGCATCGGCGAGCAGGAGGCAGAAATAGCATCAATTAATTTGACCTTTTTGTCTTTATTTGCCTTCTTCTGTCTCTGCGTCATTCTAGGAAAAATATATTGTAATAGTAAGACATCCTTCTCCTCTGTTTCGTGTCTGCATCTTACTCTAAATTGAGATAAGGACGAGGAAATGAAAAAAGTATTTTAATAAATCATTTGTTTAATTAAATATTTGTGTTGTTTTAAAGACAGTCAGGTTCAGTATATACGTCATTGATTAGCTGCAAACTACTTACAAAATTGGAAATCCTTGGTCCATTATGGTCCACTTGCAATGTTCAGATAATATTTACGACTTTAGACTTGAGCGGCATTCAGTTTTTGTGAACCACACGAAATTTGAGAGTTTTAGCTTTGTTAGAAGCTTTTGTAATAGATAGAATATCATTGATATCTATACAAAATGATTAATCAAATCCAGAAAGCGAAAAGTTGTAAACTGGATGTAGTGCTGGCGCTCGAGAGGATGTATAAAGAGGGGATGAGAGAGGGAAGTAAAGTCAGTGTATGAACAACATTAAGAATGCAGGGTGTTTGGGGAGACAAATGGCACGTGACATCGATGATTTTGGCAACTGAAATGAGAACCTAAAAGTAGATTTTATTGTAAGCTGGTCTGTTTAGCGTGAATCAACAGAAAGGTATTCTAGAGGTCTGCCAACAAGACCTACATCCTACTTTAAATGAATGAAGCAAGAGAGAGAATCGTTATTCGTGTGGTTTGCTTGACTCCATTATATGTAAATTGTAAATCTCTCAGTTTTCTACTCGCAAGCCTGTCGATCTTAGAATGTCCTGACATGAACATTGGTCGTCAGGAATCTGATCAACTGATTGAAGTCAGGAGAGGGTTGATGATAGCGGCACCGGGTGGGGAGGGACTGGTGCCCCCATATCTGGTGTACTACATCAGCAGCACAGCCCGGATGATTACAGATAAAGCGTTAGAAATGTCCAAACACTATGAAATGTATTATGGATTTCTAAAGACTTGTAGTTATAGGTTTTCCTTTAGCAAAGCAAAGAAAATATTAAACGAAGGAAGGGAAGTCAGAAAGAAAAAAACAGAGAAACGTGATCAAAGTATGAAAGAAGATGGAAACTTTTAAATTGAATTATTCATTGTGAACCAAATGCAGATAATTTTTTTAAAATGCTAGACAGGTGTATTTGTGATGTTTATGACTTGGTGATATAATAAATTATCCACAATGTTTTACAAGGTGTGCTTATATCTCAGTTTGCTTAAAATACACGCTCGTCTGTTGAAGAACATGTCTACGCACGCACACACACACCACACATATCTGCATTTAATATTCGCTTTTTGAAGAAGGGGAAAAAGCAGATAAATTAAGTAAGAAATTTGTCTACTTTGTATGACTTGTGATATTAGCTAATTTTGTTTAAAAATAACTGCAGGGTTAGTTGGTCGTCAGATTGTGGGCATGATGGCTTCACAGTGGATTGTCATGCGCTTTCTGGGGTCCCCTTGGTGATGTTGTCATTGTCACATATTTTATACACGAAAAATCTTAATAAATAATATTTCTAATTATATACATAATTACTTATAATATAGTACTGATATTTATTGGTTTTATTTACAAGGAGTAAGAGATAGATATGTTTATTTCTTATCTAACATATTGGGCTATAGGTGCGTATATTTATTTTCTAATTCTATATATCTAATTCTACATAATGTACGTGCTTATATTTATTAATTCAACATTAAGAGATAGATATATTAATTTCATGTCTAACATATTTATTATGAAGTGCTATATATAAATACTTGTGTCAGTTAATGATGACGCACATGGACACGTGACTCCATTCAGGAAATAAAGGGAAGGAGATAAAGTTGAGAAGAAGTGGAGTTAGATAAGAGGAACAAGGCATTCCTTGACAAAAGAGGAATGAACCTACCGGTGTCAATGGACGGTGGAGAAAAAAGATAAACGGGTATTGTTGAAAAACAATTTTAAAAACCTGACACAGAACCAAATGTTTCATGTTTCGGGATGTGATTCAGAAATATTCTGTACACTTAACATTGTAGACCAGATAAGCCGAAAAAATGTCAGTATCTTAATAGATATGTTCGGTAGAACAAAAGTTCCAAGAATTAAAAGCGGCTTTTATTATAGCAACACTCCATCACCAGATTATAACCATCCTCGACAGTAGACAAGCCTTGTCCCTTTGTTTTATTTTGAGGCGAGTGCAGCGACGGAAAATAGAAGTCGGATGATGCCAAACTGGCGGTTTTTGAGTAAGATAATGTAATGAGTCACCGGAAGGCCAGCAGAAGTTCAGCGCTCACTGTCGCTTGCATTGTGTCCCCCTTTTTAATTAAAAAAAAATATTCGTTTAGAGCTGCCGAGATGAGGTGTTTTTAACGAACAAGAAAAAGTGAGGGTAAATGAATCTTGTAGGATATTGGATGGTGCTGGTGATGTGGTGAAGACCTGGCGTCCCTGAGAGCTTCTGTGGCGTCCTCGATTCTTATTGGCTCCACTGACCGGAAGAGTGGTGTTAGTGATTTGTTTATCGACTGTTTTTGTTCGATCATCAAGATTACAATACCAAACGACCCTTACTCACTCACTACCACCCACACACACACCTTCGCATATATACAGATATGGCTATGAAAAATTATTTTTTATTTATTTTTTTTTTTACAACCGTAGATGCTGGTCTGTACAGGATAAACACTGGCGTTCTAGAAGATGCCCCAGCAACCACGTGCATTATGTTGGGGGGCAACACACTGTACGAGGCTGTAAGGAGGGTCCGGATCACGAAAAGTCGCTAGTTCCAACAGAACGCCAGCAGCAACACGCCAACGTCATTTGTCAGCCATTGTTGCGCAGAAAACGCCATCTTGTCATCCTGATTGGCTGCTGACGGTGAGAACGTGCCTGCAAGGTAGAATCTCAGATTGGCATCCATTTCCATCCAGGAATAGGCTGACCGCATTCTGGCGCTAAAAGGATTTATTTTGACGTTCATTGGCGAGGTGACTATTCCATTCCAGAAGGCCAGCTGCTGGTGGCAGGAGGGTCAGCATGCACAGGGAGGCACTGGTGTGCTGCATGCTGCGGATGCTGGCTGAATCGTCACGGTGCTGCGGGGCAAAGTTCACAGGAGACCGACAGTTGGCGTTGTCCTGCTTGTATCTCGACTCACCCATCGACAATGGCAATGAAGAAAATTATGTTTTATTATCTTATGTTTCGTTAACAATTTACAGTTTTAATAAATTACTTCCCAAACATGCTTTGAGATTCACAACAATTTTATTCATGTTCAGTTCACTTATATAAACTGAAAGTAAAAATTAAAGAATAATCTTTCAAAAACTTCATTTGTTTTCCTCAAACTTCTCATACTGTGAAGCGTAAATGTGGGTTTTTTCTCTCTTAAAACTGAAAGAAAGAGGCATGCTTACAGGAATTCCTTATAAATTTAAACATGTTCCGGAAGGTGACTTTTAGTGCTGTTTACACCTGAGTCAAATTATGCAACCAGTATGGGATTCTTTCCAAGGCTAAGGAAAGATCCTTTGAGTGGAATGCATGCTGTGCCACTTGTCTTTGCTAACTCTTCTAGTTGTCCTATATTTCAATATCTTTCCAGGTTGTCCCAGCTGTCCTGAACGTAGGACATTAACGGGTTTGTTTAAAACAAATTAACATCACCATGAATTATCCTGAACCCCAAACCCATGGGTAAATAAGCAATATTAACTAAAATTAACACTTATTTATATATGATGAAAAAATATACACATATTTTATAGATAAACAAAAGATTAAATATTTACAAAGGATAGTTTTCTGATGTGTGGACAATGTGTTTTATTTGATTAATGTAAAGACAGTTTTACAATGATATTTTCAGGTAACAAGTTTAAATGAATTTTAATTATTGTAGAAAAAATGGATATTTCTCGAAAAGATAAAAAAGGAATAAACGTGAGATTTCAAAGAGCAGCTTGCCCTGTCGAAGAGTTAGTTGAAAGGGGCATCACTGGCTGAGATTTGGTTTTGGGTGAAGGGTGATCCGGCGCAGCATCCATCTTTGGTCACGTGCAAACAGCAGCCCACTTCGTGTCCTTCACCTACACATATACAGTGTCATACAGACTACATACTATGAGGTAAGGTAGTGTAACAACGCCTGTTATAGTATGATTTTTAAAGATACTTTGGTCTCTCATCGTTCAGTGGCACTGAGGATGATCGTAGTACAAACAGCCAAAAGAAGTTTTGTGTTTGAGTGAAATATCAGCGACTGCATTCATGTAAGAAACAATTTTTGTTTCTTTGTTTCGTTTTTTTTTTTCGAGGGGAGGGGGGGCAATATCCTCTTTTTGCTGTCTTTCCTTTCCCAACCCGTTAGGGGTCCGGTACTCATTCAGTAGCTGACTCAACTGGGGGGATTCCGGTGCGTCACACGTGTGTCGATCCCTCCTTTATGCAAGATTTCGACCATGAATTCTGGTGCCCTAACCACTTGAATATCAGCTTTACCTTATTCATCATCTACCTAGAAAGTCAATAACTTCAAACAAACAAACAAACAAACAAACAAACAAACAAACAAACAAACAAACAAACAAACAAACAAACAAACAAACAAACGGACAGACAAAGAAAGAAAGACAGGAAGCCCAAAACCTCAGAAGCCAAAAAAAAAAGCATCTTTTCCTTCCCCAAACCTCAAGTTTAAGTGTTTTTTTGGTTTGCACGCAATGTCGTCTCTTGACAGCTGCACGCAGGCTGGTGCACAGTCCTGTCCTCGTGACGTGCGCCCACCAGGCCCACCAGACGTCAGAGGCTGTCCAGAACCCAGCTCCACGCTAAAAGGGAAGAACACGACTAGCGTGTGGAAATACCACTTTGCCACTCACAATAGAACTCGTCTGTGGACAGGAGAAAAATAATAAAAAAAGTCCCTTCGTAGCAACATTATTATTACTTTCCAACATTTATTGTAGAAATCATAACATATTGTTATCCTGAAAAATTTTCAGAACAAATTAAATAAAAATTTTGTACACAGTTTCAAAAGGCAAAATAAACCTGCTCATATTTACGTAAAAAATTGTAAAATATTGTATCATTACTAATAACGACTACCAACAAAACAAAACGAAGACTCTGCCCTTTGTCCTCTCTCTCTCCACCCACAGCCTGCCCTGTGACAGGATGTAATAATGTTGACTTCCGGGCGTGACTCTCTTGCGTGACGAGCACCGCAGATCCGGCGGCACTTTCACTAATGCATCAACATGCACTCCACAGCAGCCCGCTGATTCTTCCTCCCTACCCCTTCATCCCTCTTTTCATGTTAATCGCTTTCATGACGTCACTCGCACCGTGGGATCCGTTGCCCTGGCGGTGGCCTCCACACGAGAGGTACCTCCAGCTGCCCTCCCTCTCGCTTGACCTGCATGGAGAGCCAGTCCGTAGCGTGACCCGCTATAACGAACTTTTAAATGCTCAGCAGGATCGAAACGTTTGGAGAAAAAACTCGTCTTTAAACGTGTTGTTCTTTATTTTTTTTTTCTTTGAATGTTTTGGCATGAAACGTAAACATGGGAAACCGAATGCCAAGTGCAGAGCCACTTGTATAGAGTGCACCGTCTTAATGAACTCTTTTAGCATTTTAACTTTTTTATTCCAGAGAAAGGATGGCTTGTAAACACTACCATCTTCACGAGTAATGAAACGTAGACGTTGTCGCCATCATAAGGTAATGGACACAGCGGTCCACCTTGTCTTGGTCTACGTGGAGAGGAAGGTCCATCTTCTCCGCTTCGTGTTTTGCAGTCTCTCAGGTTAGCACCACTGCCAGGTGGACAAATAAACGACCCGAGAACCGGCGAAATGATGCTGAGTAGACTAACCACCAGGTGACACAACCTCCATACACCACAATAAGTCAACATAAGTAAGAGACCTAGTCACAGTGGAATTAAAAATAAACCACTAGCATCGTCCCTCCCCACCTCTCTAGATTACCTAACTAAAAGGCAAATACACATCTCTGTAAAACAAGTAAACACAATCATAAAAAGTGTGTCTAGTTAATAAAATAAGCTGAACAGAGAGATGAACAGATGGTGGCTGCAAAGATATCTTTTAAAGGTCGAGTAGGTGAATTTTTTTCTTCTTCTAAAGATTAAGAAAAGATCAGTGCAAGAGACTATGTGGGTGAATAGCCATTGTACATTTTCCCCAGGTTCGGATTTATTTCTCAAGAAATGCCTTTTTCTATTTAGTGGTGTTTGCGATTAAAGTTAAGATGTCATTATATATATTATTAGCCTCCTGACATTTGTACTGTGTGGCTTTTCTTGTGTCAGCCCGTTTTCCCCTAACGACAGTCCATTAATACACTTAAGGACATCCAGTAGTTTGCTTTCTTCCATCCTGTTTCCTATTTCAAGTAGAAACGGGTTCTAACTGTCTGCACTTCCTCCCTACCTGAGGATATCACCCCCTAGAACGCTGACATGGAATTGCACTATAACACAGTTCGTCTTTGCTCTTGCATCGGATCTTGGCTATCATTTGCAGTCTTCCATCTCATCTATTGACAAATGGACCTCACCTATTTACTTGACGTGTACTTGTTCCTCCACCCTCGACCCCTAGCTTGTCACTAATGGAGGGAGACTAGTACTGGTGCCGGAGAAACTTTGCCACACTCTCTAGGCCAGGAGAGCCTATAGTGACGGATCTTTTGCCGGAAAATGCAAAATAAAAATAAAATAAAAATAAATAAATAAATAAAAATCCAATGAAAACTAAAACAATGTACCCGAGAAACAATTCAAATTGAATAAATTGCATAGATCTTTTTATGCTAGTTTTTATTCACCGTATCTCTTAGAACGATGCTTGAGAGGCACAGAACTGTTTCTGCACATACATACCTCCTTCTCTCTCTCTCTCTGTTCACCTCCTTCTCTCTCTGTGTGTTCACAAGCCAGCGTTTGTTCGTCACCAAAGACAAAGCATGGCCGTTGTCACAGTTTACTATCACGAACGGTAATGCGAAGAGCACGTGATCTTGTGCACCAAACGTGACGTGGTGGGCCGGCCAGTGACATCAAGCCACGTCACAGTAAGCGGCTACGTCTGTCAGGAGGCGCGTGCAACAGCTGATCGTCTCCATCCCCGTCACTACGTGAAACGCACGGCATCTCACGTTACCGTCTTCTCTTCTAGGTCACACACTTGCACGCACGCTCACACGCATGTGCAACACACACAGAAGGACGCACACACACGGGAGTACGCAGACTCACAAACCCTAAAAATGTTTCCAAAAATGAACTTTATGTGGTGTACAACGTGTCACGTGACTCACGTGTATGTTTGGCACCATTCAGTTGTAAAGTGGAGGCTTAGCCGAGGAGTTTCATATCATCATTAAGACTGACCGGGGGCGATGTTTGAATCAAACTGTTTTTCATCCTACGGTTAAAAGTACACAGATTTGAGATATTTCGGGAGAATTAGTGATGACTGGCTTTCACGTGCTAATTTATTAATTGTTATTTGTACAAGCATGGGTGAACACCTAATGTGAAGGTGGTGCTGGGGAAGCGGGTAACATACAGGTGGTGTCATGATTGTGTGAGTGAGTGAACGCTGTAATAACGGTGTTCAATGTAAACATGATTTGAAATTACATAGAGCACATCTAGATGAAAACAAACAAAACACCAAACGCTTGCAACAATGATTGAGAATGATGATCTGAAATAGTAATTGTTTGTAAAATATTTGTGAGAAATGGGAAACAATAAGTTCACCTGTAAAGAAAGAAGCACAGTATCAGTGATCTGACAGTGAGTAGATCCTGTAACAACGTATGAACGCTACGTCACGTGCATGCAAGATGTAATGCAGGTTACAAGAAACTCACTCTACTGCTCAACATCGATGCTATTTTTTTCAACATGTTAATACTGTTACAGACGTTAACATGCTAATGTTTGTAATGAGGTCGTATACAGGCTACTGCGACCTTGTTGTTCAAGATAAAAAGCAAAGCGTGTAAAGTCAAGCAATCGGTGGACAAGCTTGGAAATGTTTTACAGTTATTAACGTTAGTCGAAAATATTAAGTACTATAAAAAAAAGTGTAAGTATAGTAGTAATATTAGCCTGCACAGTGGTAATTTTACTTAATTAACCTTAATAGACATATTGCAGTGGTATGTGAACAGTAACGTGTCTTTATTCGAGATTTTATTTGCTGTAATGACCCTTGAAAAACATTTCGCACAGAAATTGCAGTGAGATGCTCACTCAGATGACGCTGTGTAAGATGTGATGACCAGATCTCCAACCTTCCTCCCTCTCATTCTCTCTCTTCTTTTTTTCTTTCCTGTGAATACGCAAGCATCTTTATAAACGTGTGTTTGAGTGTGAGCCTGCGTTTAATTTACGCATCACGCGCGTTCATTAATATCTGTTCATTTTCGCGCAGGTTACAAAATCTCCCTGACTGTGTTACGAGTGAGAGAGGCGTCCTCTGCTTCCCCCCTTCTACTCCACAGGTGAGTCACACTGGCTGATGATGTAATCCACATATAAGGAGAACGTCTGTTGTCCTCGTCCTAAACGGGGATGCGTCAGCTCTCTACTGCGACGCCAGGGATAACCACTGCGCCACCGCGCACCATCATCGTACGTACACTTTATACCTCCTTTGGATCGGAAAGAAACTGTAATAGTTACATCTCTTTATTAAATGAACAAAATCATTCAGGACGTAAGTGTTTTTACGCTGCTAAACCATTTTAAATAAATACTGATTATTATTTTTTTTTTGGTACTGAAACACCTTTGAGAAAACAAAGGCCGATATCAATGAAAGTGTTTATCAATTTTTTTGTTGTTGTTGCAGGTAGTACAGTGGTAGATATGAAAACAATGCGGAGAACGTCACCAATGCGACGACGGTGCATGTACGTCACAGCACAGCGACCATGTCCGCCAGATGTCATGAGGCCCGCCGATCAGCTGATCACCTGCAACCCTGCGCTGGAAAAACGCGCGGCACCTAGTGTTACCTCCTTGTTTTCCTCCTCGCCCCGCAATTTGACGACTCAAGTCATCGCCCTTGCAGGTGTAGGCTGTCCTGTCACGGCACATACCCTCCCCCCCAACATGGTGTTGGCCGGTGCGCTGTAAGCAGGACAGTGGATTCTCTCGCTCGCTTGTGCGATTTGAGCGTTACCGGCTGTATAAAAGCTCGATCCGCGAGCAGGCGGAAAAAGCAGGTGGAAATCACATCCCTGCACTTCGCGACTGCACACGCCAACACACCACTTGTACACCGCGCGCGCACACACACACACTCTCACGGTATCTTCACCCAGCGCCCAAAGCTCGTTCTTCACGGCTCGGTGTCGAGTACAAGCGAGGAGACTTGAAGGAGTGAAGCAGCTCGCGGTACGGAAGCGACTGTAGGTCGAGTCGAGTGCCGGCGGCCAGCCAGGCCAGCAGGACCGTCCACATCTCAAACTGCGGCCGACATGTCGCGCAGGCACAGGCCCGTGGGGTGCGGTTCTCTGTCGCTGGCTCTGTGTCTCCTCTTTTTGCCGCCCTCCACTGCTTCTGCTTTTCCCAACGACGTGCTGGCCAAGCTGTCCAGCCTGCCGAAGGGCGAAGAAAAAGACGACCACAACCCTGGTGTGAAAAATGTCTCCTCCATCACCGACCCGTTGTCTGTTGTGCCTTCAGGAACCGCAGCAGAAATAGTATCGGCGAAACCTCTGCAAGTTCCTGTGTCCCGCCTCGCGACAGAAACTCTGGGAGGAAAGAAGCCGGCGGAGGGAACGCCGGACTGGAGGACGGTGCAGGAGGGAGGACATACGAGTGGTGATCTTTTCCCAGGAAAGTTGTTTGATCATCAAGACTATTGGAGCAATAACAAAGAAAAGTTTCATTCTGTGCCTTCGTCGTCTAGAGAATTATTTCCTGGTAACAATAAAGACAGAAGCGATGACTTATCGTCAAAATTGCCGGTGGACGAGCAACCTCTGTCAGGCCATCCCGAAACGGAGCGGAGGAACCGCTTTCATGTACCGGTTGACCTTTGGGACGAGAGTGACACCGAGACGGAGACCGTTGGTGACGAGCAGGAGGAGGGGAAGGGTTCGGAGGGTGGGGATGGAGGGGACAGCGTAGAGTGGCGGGAGGGAGAGGGGGTTGACCGGGAGGAGATCAAACAGGAGAAAGACAGGGAGGATAGTAGGGAGAGCAGTTGTCCTCACTGCCAGGTGAGGAAGGAGGACCGGCAGTACCGCATCGCGTCGATGAAGCGACAGATTCTGGAGAAGCTGCACATCACCTCTCTGCCCAACCGGACGGCCTTCCCTGTGCCCAAGGCCTTGGAGCAGATGCCGGGCATCCATGACAGTAGCCTCATGCAGGATGCGCCCTACGGCATGACTGACCGCTTCCACGATTCCTACGACGACGACAACTACACACCACCAGAGCGGGTTTTCACGGTGGCAAAGCCAGGTAAGTCCTGCTTACACCTTCTCTTGTTCTTATGCACGTGGGTTTCGGGATTTTATCAAAAGAGGAATAGATGTAAACCATGGTCCTGTACTACACTACATTTGTTTGGAATTATCTACACAGTGATGATACAACATCTACACAGCCCTCATGCTTACTAGTGTCATAGGTCAAAATTTTCATTTATACAACGGCGACATGTTTTATATTGCACATCAAACACATTTTAACTGATTTGCGATCTCGTTTGTGCAAATTGTGGTAAGTGTAGATACTTGAGTTATTACTGCTATTATTTAAGTTTTATATTTAATTCTCAAGATTTTCACACCGAGCCTGGCCTCTAGCGCACGTGTATTGTTGACCTTAAGCGGGTCAGACATCTTTGTCTCATTCCTTTTAGACGATATAGATAATGATATCGCTGACACAGACAAAGTAGCCTTCAGTATGTCCACTATCTTAATGTCTCGGGTGTTGGGTACTAATGTCTATCAGATATTTCTCACATCGGGTGTTGGGTACTAATGTCTATCACATGTCTCGCACATCGGGTGGATGATAACATGAGAAGCTCTTAATTTAATGGCTCCATTATTTTTTAATGTGTCGCTTTGATGACTAAATCGTGAATCAACGGACTAATGATGAAAAGAGTTAGAGAAACATGGAAAAGGAATGCGATAGTCAAGAGATAACAGAAATATTTTATGTGGCCTTGACCTGAGCGTGACACCTAACTACGCAAAAGTTCTACTTCCACTCTGTCCTCTCTCTTCTTTCGAGGTTTGATACAAACCTTGAGGCTATAACCACGAAGAACATTAAGCCAGAGTTTGGGTAGGAATAAGAGTAAGGAAGGAAGGAATTCTAACAAAGATGTCATGCATATTTTGCAGCGTTTGCTTTCTCGCACTCGTCCTTTCATTCTCTCTCTTTCTCTCTCTCATGCAAAGATGGACCTACACAATACGCAGCACGCAAACGTACCACAGAAGACATACTAGGGAGCTTTCTTCTCGTAGATTGAAGTTTTGTCAATCACTTAACACGAATGCGACAAAAGAAATCAATTATCGCAATCACCGGGGTGTGCTTGAATCACAGACCCAGAAAGACACTCTTGCGGTGGTCGGCGCTCGTCAATACGTGAATCATGCTCCTACGCCCAATCGATTGTGATACTCTTTTTTTCCACGAACAACGTATTAAAAAAATCAAACAGAATTATAGAACATGTCAACAATACGTGAAAAAGGTCTCGAGTTTTCTTTCACACACTCACACACTCACACACTCACACGAGTGTTGTCGCCTGTACGGTGATGAACAGACGGTCCTGTCCAGTCGATTGTCTCTGTTTCTACATTTTACGATTTGAATTCAGAGCGATTTCTTGAGATTGTGAATAATGCAGAGTGAATTCGTTGACAGAGACCTATGAAATATTCCAGAAGTACAGAGGACCAGAAGGTTCTAATTTATAGAAAATGAAATATCAGGTGTGAGATAGTATTCAGAACAAAGATTTTGCTGTTCAGGCAGGTGTACCGACACACAGACTAGTTTTTAGTTTGTGAAGCGTGGCTGCTGATTTGATCTTCACTCAATTTTATATTATTTTCTGGGAGAGGTGTGAGCAATGACAACTTTAATGCCCTTATTCTTTCTTTCTTCCTCCCTTCAAACTGTACAAGGTTCATGGTAAAGAGCAAATCACCTGTCATCAGGATCGTTAGCATAAATCGTCCTGAGTTCGCATCTCAAGTAAACACAAAGTAGAGCTGAGGTTGTGTCACCTGTTTACAGAGCTGACCGTGATGTGGCCTTTCTTGCTGACGGCGTGAAACAACAACAACAACATCCTCTTATCTGTAGTCATTAGTGCACAAAGGTAATTCTACAGTGACTACTGTCGCTAATAGTGTGCAGAAGAACACTTTGACATGTGACCCAACTTTTGACTCAGTCCCCCACCCCCCAAGATAAATTCTTTTATGTTTACTTCGTTGGGAAATGGGATCACGAAGATAAAACATATTCTTGTCAATATATATGTAAATATGATAGGCTGAGAAGCACTGAACCAAACTGCAAGGAAAATTAATTATTAACTTGTAGAACGAGCGAATAATTCCGAATGAAAATTTTACAAGCGGGAGAGAAAAAGAGAGAGAGAGAGAGACAAAAGAAAGTGTAAAGGGAGATCGAAAAAAGAAAGGGAGATGAAGGGGTGGGACGGGAGGATTCTCACTCTGACTTCAGTCGCAGCATTGACACTGGCATTGACCAGTCCCATCACCGTGCAGTAAAAATGTCAGGTGTTGGCTGGGAGGCTGGCTGAGAGGCAGAGAGAGAGATGAGCTCGGGTGATGACTGCGATCGGGTATTTTTAGTTTTAGTGCTGCCAGGTACGGGCCTGCAGGAGGCGAGGGACAGGTGGGCTGGCGGGGCAGACGCTTTACCTGAGCGCAGTGACACGAGATCCCCTGTCACTGGCACGCATCTGTCGCTCAGCTGATGGCATGTGAGTCGTCCTGGCAGTTCTGACAACCTCCCTCTAAATTAGGAGTTAGGAAAAAAAAAGTCTTTTCCTTCATCTTTCTGTCGCGGTGCCGCTCACACACTTACTAACGCATGAACACACTCGCGTACACTCGCACGTACAAGTAATTTCTCTTTCTCTTAAAATAAGCGTGCTGTTTCTTTTTCTTTCTCTCTCTCTCTCTCACATAGACACGTGCGTGCACGCTCCCATTCACACTCATTTGTGAACTTAAGCTTACACATTTATGCCTTCTGACAAACGTACAACCAGGCGCACATATATACATATCTATGTATAGACGTGTATATATATATATGCGTATACGTATATTAATTTCAATCGTTATTATGAACACTATGGAGACGAGTAGCGCTGTCAGTTCTACGGAAGTCGGCGCATACTTAGGTGTTGAACAGGTCGTTCTATTAGAGTTTACCTGGCTTCCGGGGCAGCTAGTCGGATGTGTATCATAATTTCACACAGTCTGTGCAAAATGTAGATCATATCAGCAGTCATCCCATTTACTAAGTCATATTAATAATTTCATTACATAATCATGCAGAAAAATTACTCCTCATGTTTGAAAAAAAAATACGTATACTTCTAATAGGACAGGGACGTAATGCACTGTCAGGTCCAAAACAATTAAAGGCATTTAAAATACCCTTTACACGATTTATTGCTGTGTAAACAAACAGAACACTCGGTATATCGGCTAGTTTGTTGTTAAATAAGTAAATAACTGTAAACAAATTAAAGAACTTGATTTTTGCTACCGTATAATAAGTATCATACCAAACCTCAAAACAATTCATTTTCTATTTTAATTACTTAAATCTATTTTTAAACTTGATTTTCTTTTTATTATTTTTTTCTCCGTGGATTTCTTGTTGATTACAAGTTGGCTTAGTGTGTTTCGTGAATCCCAGCATCCCATTGTTACCTTACATTTTTATTTTTTCATTTTTATGAGTATTGTTGGTCACCGCAACCTGTTTTGATTGTGATGACATGCGATATAAATATTATACGAAAATATGTTTCGTTTTGTTCATCCTCCGTATCTCTCTCCGTCTAGCCTCTGTAAAAGTGATTGACCTTTACAATGGACCACAATGCAACAGGCTGCTACCTGGGTCAAACATAAAAGCTTCTTTGACCTCGTGAAGTCCTCGTTCGTTCCGCCTTCTCCAAACTCATCCATCTGCATTGCATAACCATAGGCTTCAAATTCTGTCAACTGTCTTTTTTTCCCCTTTAAGAA
Organism: Pomacea maculata; assembly: GCA_004794325.1. Taxonomy (NCBI): domain Eukaryota; kingdom Metazoa; phylum Mollusca; class Gastropoda; order Architaenioglossa; family Ampullariidae; genus Pomacea; species Pomacea maculata. The sequence continues at coordinate 604,284 of SRHC01000321.1, forward strand.
CTGTGAACCTGCTTCAGTTAAGTGGTCTTCAAGTTCGACTCGCAACCTGGTCGGGGTGTGAGGTCATGGACCTTGCCCAGTGCCGAGCAGCTCCAGCCTCGCTCCCTGCTGAGACCCAGGTCGTGCAGCCAAGCGTTAGAATGGATCGAGGGGTTTCGGTGGGTAATTACACGCGTGACCGACCTCCAAAGGCCAAGTGCCTGGCCGTACTTTGATCCCGTTTCGCTTGACGAACTCTTGTGATCAGCACAGCGTTCGAGCCTCGATGCTGGGATCGGTTCAAGATCTTTTTCCTTCGAGTGGAGGGGATGGGAGACAGGGAGGAGGGGTGTTCGCGAGTTCGATTTGGAGTAGCACCGTGAGAGAAGACGAACAATAAAGTACAGCATTACGTCATCAATTATTCCTTTCCATGGCAGACAAAAATTAAGCAAAATTTCTTTTAATGTGACTGTCTAGAGAGGTCGTTCCCTCCAACCCCACACATGTTTTTTATACTATATATAAGAAATATTAAGGAATAAAGTCAGTGCTCGTTCGTGCTGTCAGTAGTGCGTAAAGAGAAATAAAGTCCAATCGCATGAAAAAAAAGTGTATTTAAAATAAAATAATTATCACATCGCTGAAAGCTTCGTTTTCAGCACTTTTAGATAACCTTCGTTACAAGGGAAAAGCTTCGGAAATTACTATATTTAATTGCAACAGTCGTTGTTGTCTGCAAGAGTGCAGGTTAAGCCCACTCGTAAAAGCCACAGCCCGTCAGTGCGGTTCATGACCTCCGTGACCTGGTGTGACCCAGTGCTAATCTGGTGTCAGGTCCCAGCTCGGTACCCCACATTTCATCGCGGAGTAACACTCCATCTTTCCCAGTCTTGGATGTGAATTCCTGTTTGCTCAACAGATGCTTGCTGTCATTTATCTTCATCTGGTTAATTTCTCGCATCCGAGTACATCAGCGAGCCGCCAATTATCCACAGCGCTGACGTCAGAGCTTTTACTCGTTAAGTCCGACCGTTATCCTCGCGCCGGGTATCGCTTTAAAAGGCAGTTTCTGAGCCTCACTTTTAACAACTTGGGTGCACTTTTATATATCATTAACTTTATTTAACTATTATTATTTAATTACATCGAATTATGTACAAATCATTCTGTACTGTACCGTGTTTGTCTTAAAAGTACGATTGATAATTATAAGAATAATTGTCTACAAGATGAGACAATTTTCAGCTCTAAGATTTTAATAAAACTATCGGGAAAACAGCTTTTGCTTTACTTTCAATAGTGTTAAAGGAGAAAAAAAAATTTTATTTAGGAATTGAAATTTCCGGAGGAAAAATATTTTAACATTGGATCATCCCGTCCATGATAGACAACTTGAATATAAGTTGAAATTCGCCACGAAAACAAACAAAAACTTGAATTAAATAACCTTACATCCATGCAGTAAATAAAATCTCACGGAAAACATGTCTCGTTCCTCACTGACGCCTAACCTGACAGAAGAACTTCTGCTCACACTCGTTCACAAGTTCATTCCGTGGGCGGTGAGTCATGCAGGAAATAAATCACGCGATTTGGATAACATCAGTCTGCATAAGTGCAAAAAAAAAATTGTCTTTGATGTTCCCATCATACATCACAACCAGCTATTCTCGTTTCTCTTTAGTGTCCTTTCACGAATTTTTTGGTTTTATTCCATAATTTGAGTTTAAGCGTAAACTAGATTGTCACTTTTTCCACGTTCGGCCATTGTATTATCGACATCCCAGGCCGGGTTCGTTTCGCGTGCAGTGGGCAATGAAGCCGAGCTGAGATTGAAAAAAAAAAAAAAAAAAAAAATAGAAAAAAAAGAAAAAAGAAACGTTCCGACCAAAAACTGACTTCTCTTTGTTCGGACCGAGCGGAAATCGAATTAATCAACTTCCCATGCGCACTTGTCAATGGCTGACGTCCTTCTGGTGGCGTCGTCTTGTCGCCGTCGGTGTGCGTGGTGTGTGGATGGGAAAACGATCTCGCTTGTCTGTCCGGATTCGCTACGATTTGCGATGGCTGCGGAGGAAAATAGTGAAAATGTTATACCTCCACGGCTTTTACATGAAAGTTTTATTTTTGTGGGTATTTTTTTCGATTGTTTGCTTGTCTGCTTTCTTGCGTTCACGTGACTAGATGAGCAGTGGGCGCGTGTCTTACAAACACTGCTGTGCATCGTAATTAGTTGTGTCATACAGACTAAAAGCATTATCTCACATGGGGATATTAATGGGAAAGGACGTGAGCATGAGATGAAATACAGAAACGTGTGTGAACAGGGAGAATAGAGTGCCACACATTCAAATGAACCTTGTGAGGCAAAACTAAGAGCGTGATTGTATGTCTGTTCTTCGTGTCATCAACCGCATCATTGGCAGCATGTGTTACTGGCTGCATATGTCATCAACTGTCATCGTTTGTGTCACTGGTCAGTGACCAACACTTTGGTTACAATTAGGGTTAAAGTTGATGTTGCACTTTGGGTTAGAGTGAGGCAGAGCGGCCAAGGGTTATATTCATGGACTTCGGTCAAGCAGCATACGCTCAAGTTCACGACAGTTGGTTAGGGAACCAACCGTTAAGCCCTAACCGACGGTAAAGATATCGGCATATTCATGGGCAAGAAAGCATGATGGGTTACTAAACCGACGGCTTGTTTTTGGGACTTAAGATATCCCTATATGAACACTTAGAAAGAAATATGGCGTCAAACCAGGCTAAAAAAATACCAAAAACAAACTTTTCTCACCGCAAGGTGATAAGGATAATGCTGGAATCATTCTAGAGAATAAAAAAAATAAATATGTCCAACATAGGTTCAGATCTGTCCAAAAAGGACAAAACCAAAATTGTCTTGCACAGAAAGTGTCGTCGCTGGGAGCCATCAACGCATCAGTGACGAAGTACGAGAGAAATTTTATAATCTGAAAAGGAAACATCAAGCCCGAGAGTCAGCGTGGAACAAACCGGGCAATGGAGGGTCTGTCACGAAACCCTATGATGATATCCTCCATACAATTGTTGGAAAAGACAGAGCTGGTCAAGGGGGTGAAAGGTGAGTAAACTTGTAATGTACAGTAGAAAACAAAGCACAATGTAGATTGAACTATTGACTGGGATGGGAAAAGAATAAAGCATATTGTATCTTTATAACGGGCATTTTTTCTTTTGCAAATCATTGTTCCCAATGATCATGCAACAAGTGTCTTTACCAAACCACTTTGCACACCAACAAAAATATGATTAAATGGGAAGGCCAACATATTTCTGAAATACTTATAAAAATAAGTAAGTACATGCATACAAGCTTGCAAGGGAATGGAAATACTTCAGCAAGAATACTATTTACATAATTACACGTTACATCATTTGCATTTACACAGATTTCTCATCTATGATCCTGGTTGATTGAATACCTGTCAGAAACCAAGTAAAAATGTTCATGACTGAAAAGTGAAATGCATTATATGAAAATCCTGACAAAGTGGTGACTTAAAATATAGGGGTTACAGGACTATCTACAAAGTTGTTACCTGTTGGCACAACAACAAAAAAATAATTGTGGTGGCAACAATGAAAAACCAAATAAATTTAAAAAATAAATTTTACTCATTAATGGAATGTGTATTCTTTCTATTTATATATTCATGCTTATTCTCAATTGCACTTTGGATCGGAATATGAATTCCATCCACAAAGCCAAAGATGTCAGGGAATCTTGCTATTTCATAGTTTCTTTTTCTGCAGGTCTGTCTCATCTTGATCGAGAAAGCGAATCCACTGTGGTACATGACAGAACAGCTTGTCACAGCACTTATGGTCCTTGATGCTGTTGGCTGGCTCACATTAAAAGTTCCCGGCAAACATCTTGACAACAGCCTGTGGCACAATACCTCAATGCTAAGCAAACTTGTAGCACAGGATGTAGAAATTTCAAGAGTTCAACTTCATTGTATTTATTAATAGGATGAATCCTATCACGAAAAACTCTCTCTCTCTCTCTCCTCAAAACACGCCTCAGTCTTGCTCTGAACAAATTAATCGCCGCCATCTTTAACCATCGGTTTCACGAAAAGAAACACCGCCGTTTAGTTAATCACGGTTAGGGGCCCTCGGTTAGCGCAGATCTGAGCCCATGAAAACGTTGAACCGACGTCCATGAATGTAACCCCGGGTGGCGCGACGATTGAACGCTTGTCAACAATCCCCGAGGATCGGATTTCCTGCCTAGAGACTATGCCTGGTATAGCTGGCATAGACTGGGACTAGCTGTACACCTAGTCCTCCTTGCGGCCACATTTAAAGCCTTGAAGGACTGACCCCTTACACAGACAATTTTTAAAAAAGGACAAGAACGATCACCTAAAGAAATTGCTGTTAAAAAAGATAAAAAAAAAAAACAAAGAAAAAGAATCACATGAATAAAATAGAAAAATCATTGCTGGCATGTTAGAAAAAATATGGATATGGTTCTAAAATTCTGTCAGACAATGTCGGGTTTGGAATGAAAAATGATGCTAGGATTGCAGTATGTAGACGATGCCGTACCCGCCTTCCTCATGTTATTCAAACTGACGTTTTCTGATCAGGAGCAGAGTCGCATGTGTCAGTTTTATTCCACTCTTGCTAATATGGATGTGAGAACCGATAGTTCTATATTCCATCACTTGAGAGAAAAGGAAACAACAAAAGAACCCCACCCCGTAATTTCTTCACTGTATAGTCACGCATAGTATATCGTTACCAGTATAATTTATTTATTTATACTAAAATAAAAACAAACCTTTATTATTTTTTTAATTAATATTGCGCTATAACATCCCAGATAATTTAATCTGTCCTTCCTTTATGCTAATCCTAGAAATAATGTTTACTTAACAAGTTCCTAAGCGGTCTCTGTAGTATCTTGTCACCTAAATTTCAGTTTTTTCTGCTTTATATTGAATTAGAGTATGTAAGCAACAACATTTAAATTTACTCCATGCCACAAGACTTTCCATGTCTCTCTCTCTAGTGATCGATCTTTACTTATTAGTTTAAATTCGCGATCGCTCGGATGAGTGGAACGAGTAGAGAAGAAGGTGTAGAGCCAAAGATGTTTATGTCAGCTGTAACTTCCTTCTTCATTTATTTAATTTTTTTTTTTTGGGGTCCGGCCCACTCACACACTAGTTAAGAAAATGCCAGATGTCGGTGAAAACGCAAATATTTTTTTCTGGGCAAGCTGAGATTCATTTAAATGAGTAACCCCAGGATGGAGTGGATCAGGATGTCTGCCTAAGACTTTCTAATTGACAATAATTAAAGTCGCTTTCGTCCAGACGCCATGAACTGCACAGATAGGGTCTGAGGATAGTCTAACTCTGTGAACAAATACTTTTTGACCAGTGGGAAGTGGACTTCGAGGAGTGTTAAGGATAAATATTCAGAGGGAAAAAAAGTAAAAGGATTGAGTTGTCTTTTCATGTCTAGTCACCAGACGGCATCGCATTACAGTGAAAAGTAATCTGAAGTTTTAAAATGTCAGCAAGTTTAATTTAAAAGACAACTTTTTGTTCTTAATGATCAGGTCAAGTTAATTTTAAATTAATAATTCCCGAAGAATCAGCACATAATCACGCTTAATCGTCAAACATCGGATTGCTGACTCGACACTAGGAGAGCAGATGAAAATTAATCTCCGAGACTAGAGAGTGCGGCTCATGTCTGCGTGTCTTGGAGTCAGATAAACATCGCTGTTGTCATGCTTAAGAAGCAATTGTTTCCACAGAAAATGAAACTTTTAAGTATGCAGTACAGCCCTTCAGATTTACACTTTACTTAGAAGCTTGGATTTACAAAATTAAAAGGTACAAACATAATTCACTGGACTGACTGGTCAGTCAATCTTCTCTACATCATAATGTGATCGTAGCAATCACGGACATTGAGTCTCGTTGTATTGTTACTGATTCTTTGTTACTACGAACTAATGTCTCTATATATGTCCATTCTGTTAGTGGGCGCATCTGAGTTAATGTTTCTATGTTTATTGTTGTTAATAAAATATAACCACATTTCACATGGGCGTTTGTGTAAGATAAGCTCCTGTATTTTTTTATTTTATATTTTAATTTCCATGATTGAATTTGTATGTTATAGTTACAACTAACTGCTGCTGATGACATTTTTTGCAATGAAAATATAACACAAAAATTGGATACATATTTATCGATGTAAAAACCTATTTCTTCCTCATTGACATGCATTTATTTACTCATACGTGTTTCCGTTTAAGCTCCTCATGCGTTTGTCACTTTTAATTTTTTTTTTTAGTTTTTTTTGGCAAACACATCGATGGTGCCCTCACATTGACAGTTACTTTTATTATTTTGCTGTTTAAGTTTCGGAAAGGACAGATACAGCCTAATGCATTCACTGATGTTGATATCCTAAACTGTACCAGCTTATACTGATTTTACTTGTCGAACTATGTTAGTACAAATCCACACTAAACAAAAATCATTTCATTTCAAATAATAAAATGTTTCGACTAATGAATACAAACAGAAGGTGTATAAAATATACTCAATGTGTATAAACAAAATTTTAGTTGATGAGGTTATAACCATTACAGGAAATAATGGCCTCTTCCCCAGAAAACACATTTACTGTTACAGCTCAACACATACGAGACTGACACCAATTATTTTGCTAAAACATTAAGATATGATTAGTGGGGTTGGGTAGGTGGGAAAGACAAACATCAGATACAAGAAAAAGATGAGCACACAATGACATTAACAACATATACGATTTTCCCTTTCTCTGTCTGTACATGGGTAGAATCTATGATTGTTAGTAGAAATAATAATTTGTCAAATGAAGATTTTACTGTATTTACTTTGTTAATGTATTACATGCTCGCGATTTTGTTTTAGTCCTCTTTGTCTGATTTTCGTACAAAAAAGGAACAAATGAGTAGTTTCAATCAGAAGGAAGGTATATCACATAGAAGTTAGGAGTTTTTTTTTTTCATGAAAGAACCGACGACATCAATCTTACTTTGCTGAAGGTCGCAGCGACATGTGAGCAAGGTAAAGATGAGAAATGTCTGGCACACTTAGCTATCAGTGAGCTACCCTCCAGGTGCAGACAGCAAACCAGCAGGAGCTCCACCAGACAAAATCAGTAATCAGAAGCCTTCCCCTGCAAACAGTACTTAAATCATCCACTAAAAAAAAAAAAAGTTCTGCAAAGCCAGCAACCCTTGGTAACCTGCAGAGAGGGGAAAGGTCACGGCAGAAGTGGGTTACACGGGTTGTAGATGGCCAGTGGAGCAGTTCTTCATCAGATGATATGAAAAGTGGAGGAAACTAGATAGTTCGCTTTTCAGAGCCAAAAGTGCTGAGTCTGCAATATTAGAATAGTAGGGGCGAGAAAAAAAGGTGCGAAGAAGGCTGTGATGTTTTATATGTGTGGAAAATGTCGGAATATTTATTAACTGTCACTGTAGTCTGTCACACCCACTGCCAAAAGTTTTGTTACGCGAATTAATGAGTGAGTTTTGCTCACTCCTATCTTTAGCATCGTCCACAGAACTTGGGGCTTGGGGAAGGGTAGGTCATGTTTAAGGTGAACGACTTGTATCTGGTTGTAAAAATTCCCAGGGATCTTTTTTCTCCCTGAGTTAAAGTGCTGCATGTTATGACATCCTGACCTACAGATAATCACACTTTTATCTGTCTACCTGCTAACCCGCATGCTACAGAAAGGCGAAGAACAGATGACTCAGTGAAAATATTTTATGTGTTCAGTAATGGCGAATTCCATTTGCAGAAGGTTCATTTTTTTAAAAGAGTTAATGCTCTGTGCGACAAACAATCTGACAAAAGTGAGGAAAAAACAAAATGATGCAGGAACTTCTCACAATACAAAATTGTTTCGTGTGGGTGACTGGAAAAAATTAATAACACCAGAATCTCAAAGTAGAAAAGCTAGCTAACGAAATAGCTCAGAAAAGGTCAGGGTTCACAGAAAATGAGAAAACAATTGCTTAAAGCTGACTACTCGCTTTCTCTCAATTTTATTTGTTTTTGGGCCTCAGAATCTTGGGTTTCGTGTTTGGTCGCGGCAGTGTAAATGATCGTCTGACTTGTTTCTTGTGGCGAAGATGCCAAGAAGCCGACTTCCCGTCGTCCATGATCCAGCGAGCATGCGCTGTGAAGTTATTCCTGAGGACAATATCACGATATTTGATGCAGATTCAACTACACCTGCAAGTCTCTCTGCTTCCTTCTACCTTTTACAAGAAAAACAAGTACCATGCTTGTGACATGAAACGTTTTACAATAATTATTAAGGCATCTTCCTCAAAATCCGTTACATAATTTACTACATGTACAGGATGGTATTAGTGATTTTATGTTGCTTATATCCAGACCTAAACAGGATAGCATTGATATTGATATTATGAGGCATCGATGAAAATCTCTTTAAAAAGTTTTGGGGTTATTTTTCCTGTCACCTTTAACAACAACAACAACAACAACAACAACAACAACAACAACAACAACAACAACAACAATCCTCATCATCAGCAGCATCAGCATAATCATCTCCTCCTTCTAGTCGTATTTTCTTGGAATCGATCATTAATTTTTTCTAAAGCGATTAAAGTTTTCAAATTGCAGAATCCGTCTGGCTGACTGGCTGGTTTTTTGGGTGTCTGTCTGTCTGTGCATGTCTCCTCATACCCTTCTCCGAATTCTCCAGCTTTTTAATAAATGTGTTGCAAAACAGTAAAACTTTCTGCCCTTCCATACCTACCATCTACCCACTATCGAATGGTTTAAACATGCTATGAAAGCACATTTGTTCTCCGACAGTTATTCCTGACATACTTGTCAAAAGTTGGGATTGTAATCAGTTGACCAGACCGTCTGCTCGTCTTCCTCTGCAGACTGATGACACTATCCACTCGTCTTAGTAGGACATGATTATCAAGCAGCCTGCTTGACACAGTATTCTCTCCACGTTCAGCCCGACTTTATCAGTAAACAGATAGCAATTATCATCTAAATAACAATTGATGACAGTGACTGACTTTTATCATGTGAATGACGCACTTGGCTGACAAATTATCGTCTGCTTCGCACACCCCTATCTAACATTGTAGCAACTGTTACTTCTTGGAGTTTTAGTTTGAAAAAAAACATAATCTTTTAAATCTAGACTTGTGCAACTGTAGCATTACATTATTTTTGTGAGGGTGGTGCCGCATTGCTGTTCCCTAATTCATGCTCCATAGCTGGGTTGACTGAGGCAAAGTTTGCAGTGCTACACGGGTATCGAACCGGCGTCCTTCCTGGTTTGGACGCCAGGTCTTTAACTACTTTGCTATCCGAGTTTCCACTACTGCTAAATAAGGCATAAACACTAAAACAGAAAATGCTACTCTATCTTTTCTACAATTTCTAGTTTTAAAAGCTTTAAAGTCCCTTAATACAAGTAGCTGACTTATTTCACTATATTTCAGCTTGTGACTATTTACCTGTACACTACTACATTAGCGTAAATTGTTTTTAAACAAATAAATGTTTGCACCAAACAATCTCCTAAATCCTTCTGTGTTCTTTTCTCTTTTTGAAACTGAGACCTAATAGCAAACCACATGAGACCTGGACAAGTTGTTAAAAAGATCAGATGACCAGATGAAGTGCAAGGAACCTTTTGTGTCAAAGAGGAACAGTAACCTGCTGAAATATTTACTGCATCCTCCTCATTCCGGCCTCTCCATATTGTCATCACCATCACAACAACAACCACCATCACCAAAACATCCACCACCACCTATGTGCAGATCGTAATCCTGTTGCTAGGTTGCTGGAAGTATTTTGTATTGAACCCTGTAACCTGACCGTCACACATTCCAGAACTTTCCGTCGTAACGCAGCGACCGCTCAAAATCGTTTGCACGCATGCGCACGCGACTTCGTGAAGTTTTTGTTTGTTTGTTGTATTTTTTTTTTTTTTGGTTGGTTGTTGCTGTTGAGAAATTATTGTACGCTCGCGGGCGCCCCAGATGCACTGATCTCTACACACACTCTCCCATCCTCTTTCTTTCTCTTTCTTTCTCTCTTCCCTACTCTCATACTCTCTCACAAATACAAATACACTGCGGAGAGGCCTGCCCGACCTGATGTCACTAACAGTTTGCTGCTCCACTCTTCATGTGGAGTGGGGGTGGGGGCAAAAGCAGGTGAAATTTCGATAATTACGAATCGACTTTGGCTTGGGGCGCGCTGACCTGTTGGCAACTCTGTGTCAAGCTGGGCGCCATGGCGAGAGGTGGAGCCATCACTCAGGCTCTGTAGCCCAACTGATAAACACATTGTCAAGCACAGGCATGCTTCAAGATCGCCATCAAACTCCAGCAAACGGCCGGAAATTTTAATGCGCACTTTGCCGGTTGACTGACTTTTAGAAGATCTGACCTCGATTATCGAGCCACAGCGATCATTCAGATACCGCAGAACTGGCATTTTATTTATTTATTTATTTTTTTTGCGACAGTTAACCAGTCATCTATTGATTAGTCCTCTCTTTCACTCCTTGTTCTATGTCACGTGATTTATTCCAACAACCTTTGCTTTCCGACCGTTGTCCACATTAAGCACGGGATGAGATTGCTGGAGTAAGTAACCACCTAATGTGATTAAATGGTATACCTTCAGATAATTAACTGCTTATTAAGGGAATTATTAGAAGTCTTGCATGTCAAGAGATGTGATATAGGTCTTGCTGCATCTTTAAAGAAGAAACAAAATTTCCATTTTCATTCATCATCATCATTCTTAAAAAGTAATGGGGCCAAAAAAAAAAAAACTCCATCCTTTCCCAGTTCAGAACTCACAGCTAATAAGAAGAGACTCTTCTTCCTCCACAAAATGTTAAAAAAAACCCCTAAAAATAGGAACAAGTTTTTCACGGAAAAGTCTTCAAGCATGTTTTCTCTGCGTAAACAAACGTTTGTAGTAAGAATAGGACGAAGAGAGTCCAATGTGTAGGAGTGAAATGAGGCTGTAGAGTCTCCTCTACCTTTAGTTTCACACTTACTCTACAGCACCACGTATACACAAACCTTGAGTTTCTAAATTATCATAAAATACCAAGTGTTTATTGCCGCCTTTTATGCCATTGAAAGAAACTTTTGAATACGATTTGTAAGCTGTTATAGAAACGATTTGTTATTACCACTTAACATCAAATTTTAATATTGTGCACTCTACGATTTCTTTGTTATTAAGCAGAATACTTACATCGCCATTTGTAGAAATGTTAGAGCAAGACTTTTCAGTTATAGTTTTCTTTATAATATTTTGTTATGTGATGTTTTGTAAAATCTCAAGTTCTTGATTGGTGAGATGTTGCAAAATTTTATCGTTATATTCGATATATATATATATATTACTATATTTAATTTGGTGCTAATAATCGCGCAGACATGCCTGCTGCAAATTATTTTATTCATTACAGTAAAACCATAATTCTCTTTCGTTTGGGAATAGTCAACTTCGAGATATCGTCGATCCTCCCCTCTCTCCTCGCTTCTCCGTCTTCTGCAACTTTGACTTTTTTGCAAATGCGTGCGTTTGCACGTCTAACTGTATGCGCGTTCGTGTGTGTGTTTTATGCTACACTAGACCCATTAAATCTTATTTCCTGGCATCAATTTGCGTGTATACCTCCCTTTGGTGTGCACAAACGAGTCGATCATTGAGTCCCTGTGGCTTTGGAGTCAGTTCATCATGACACAGCGCCTGACATTTTTGTAACCGATTCTCTTGAACTTTCCTGTGGAGGAGACAGAACACAGTTACTGTTGAAGTTACGGTTGAGGGAGGATTTTATAGCCAAGCAAAGCCAGTTTACACGACTGCTTACTGTTCTTTGTCATTACATTAGGAGACCAGGAGAACGACAACATAAAACAATGGTTAGTATACCTTCTCGATCATTCCTCAACTCTTTCGGAAGAGAGGAGATGAAGAGATTGCAGAAAGTGCACCATAAAACCAGCAATAGCCTTCCGAACACGATGTACCAATAGACTGTCCCCTGTTTTCGTAGACGGTCAAATGGTACATTCATTGCTTTGCTCAACGGTCAAATGGGCTTCGTATTGGAAGAACAAAGTTGGCTTCTTGTGGAAACTAGACATACATGTATTTATTTCTCAGATGCCACAAAGGCACCCTTAAGGACTTATCCGACCTGATGCTGAGCTCAGTTCACTGTTCAAGGGATTTTGCAGTTAGAACCGTTTATCGAGGGTAAATTTTCTAAGTTTCTGTCGACCTTTCATCGCATCAAAGTGTGTGTTAGTAAAATGAGTTTCTCATTTAATGATTAATGGCCACAATGCATGTGTGTTTGTGGGGGGAAAGGGGAAGTGTGCTTGTAGGAGGAGTCTTAACCAACCATTCAGATCATTAAAAAAATCGCTACAGCTGATGATTCGTTAAATAGTGAGTCGAAGCCAAGCAAACGGATAATGCAAAGAATTGAACCAAGTCCCACTCACCGCAGATCGTGTCCAAGCATTTCCTGACTTCGATTTTTTTTCTCAGGTCGCCTGCAGGAGATGATGAGGACCTTCTCGACAATGTACTTTAGCTGGTCTTCGTGGTTTTGATGATACAAAAATCCAATGACTGGAGAGCAGTAGGGTCGTTAGGACACAGGTCACCAGTCGCCACATCCTAGATTTTGTCTTCGCCTCATTGTTGTATTTCGCATTCCTAACACAATCTTTATTTCACCTGAATACCCATTGTTTACTTTCTCGTGTACTATGTCTGCCTCTCCAACAAAATATATTTGACCGAAATATTTTATCTAATCGGAAGCGGCTCAGCGGGCTTAGAAGTACTTTGTCCGGGATTTGCTGCAAACTCTCGAGCTTTTCTTTGCAGAATTGAGCCACTCACAATTTTTGTTTTTTGTAAACATGCAAAAAAAAAAGAAAAAACCTGCTTAAAAGGTTTTTTAAAAAATAAAATGTCACCATGAAGAACAGTGCATATTTTTTGCGCTGATGTCTCTAGTTCATGTCTCATTTTGTTATTACGAAATTTTGCTCCACTTTGGACAAATTTTAGTGTTATATTGAAAAACCCATTCGTTATACCGAAATTTGTTCAACCTGCATTTATATGTATATAATTATATAATGCTAATATTATAATCAATAAATACAGGCAGTCTACGCAAAAATTTACAGACGATAAACGTAAGCTTACAGTAAACGTATGTTTACAGATGGTAAAACTTTGTTTACAGCTGATAAACGCATGTTCACATAATGCTAACGTAAGTTTCTTCTTCTTGTTCTTATTGGCACCCAGTGGAGCACAGGGCCGCAGTTAACGTAAGTTTACAGCTTGTAAATGTTTGTTTACGGATTACAGCTGTTTACAATTGATCAACATGTGCTTACACTTGTTTCTCCTCTTGGCATATAATGAGCTTCTTGGGCAGTATTAACTGTGTTTTTAATGAATGTGTCAGCAGTGCCACCACAACAGGAGGCACACGGCAAGCACTCGGTCTTCTTCTCCATCCCCCCCGTGGTGTACCGAGCTCACATCCAGAAGGCCTTCCTGTGGTTCTACGTGCGGCACGTGGCTGCAGCAGACGATGGTGTGGTGGAGATGCGGCTGCTGCGGCTGGGGCCGCCAGTCTCCAGGAGAGTCCGGTCTCAGCGCAAGGTCGTCTGGTCACAGAAAATGTACCCGGATAAGGCGTTTGGTTGGAAGCGGGTGGACGTCCTCAGCGTCGTCCGGCGCTGGGCCAAGCACCCGTCGTCCAATTACGGGATGGAAATCGTCGCCACGAACGGAAAAGACAACCTCGTAATCCTACCCCCTACCTCGGACACGGAGCGGGGTTATGTGAGTACAGTGCCCTTAGAGTAACAACGCCTGTAAATACATATAATTTATAACATAAATAAAATATAATCTTCCATAATAGACGTCAGATTCAAACAAAAATACAAGTTGTCCCCGGAAGTTATACCGAGATTTATCTTCATATATCTGTCGTTTTCCTTCCCTTTTCTTGTAACAAGGATCAATCTCACACACCAGTCATCCACTTACACACATCTACACACCCTCCGCACAATATTTTCATAATCAAACGGTGTGTGGAGGGGGTGTGCTCAAGACATTCACATTTCTTTTGTATTTTGTGATTATATAGTTTGACGTATAATTTTTTCGAAAAATAAAAAAAAAGTTTTGTTAGAACTGCGATATCTTTGGTAGTAATGTCACCACATTGAAGCATTATCTTTAGCGTATTTTTTTTAAAAAAAGAAATGTAATAAAAATAAGTTTTAAAGCTTTATAGAATCGTTTTCTCTTCAAGAAATATTACTCTGCTGAAAATGTTTTAAGATGATGCCGTTTATATCAAGCGACAATAAATGAACCGTCAAAAACATTGACATTTCAGATATTTATTTTCTAAAGAAGTAAAATATAAATAAGTTTCAGTTCATTGTACCCATTTTGTGATCCAAACTAGTGATATGTCCAACGAGTTTTAATTACTTATCTGTGTTATTGAAATTGCTCGCGCATAAAAAAGTAGGAAACAATCAAGCTATAGGGATGAATAGTGCTCATTCGCTGCCCACATAGGTAATTAGTATCAGATGAACTTTCATGTGCGCTCACAGGAGTAATAAAATAATGTTTTGATTAAGTAGTTTAAGATAAGATTTAAATTGTGGTTTTTTTAATAGTTTTTAATTATCTAATGCTAAAACAAATATTCATAGAATCCTGTTATTCCTAGTGAGTGGTCAACGCGATTTTTCCAGTAACACATTGATAAAGCCGACTGCACGTTTTACAATAAGATTTTAAACAAAGATTATAATGAATTTATGATATTAAATGGTTTAAAGGGATACTCAAGGCTTGTGATAAGTCTCTGGCGACGGTCAAACGTTTCAAAAATATATTTGGTTACAATTATAGAGCACGAGAGCAATACAGGAGAAATAAAGGATTCGTTTCTCACTTAATTACCACTTATTAGCACTATTTCGGTTGCCGATGTTTATAAACATTGAAAAAATCCAGTGAAATCGACCCTTGTGTCCTTCCGCCGAGTAACCACGATAGCTTCCTGAGATGATCAAGCAGACGAGTCTCCTTATGACGTCAGTCTCCTTATGACGTCACACGCACAGGAAGTGTCTGAGGTCATTGCGAAGATTTGACGTCATTTTATCGTATGACGCACTCTGTGTGTGAGGCTTGTAAGGCTCTGTCTGTCGGAAACTGATGAAAAGACAATTTTGAATCTTTTCCATCTTTTCGTGGCAGTCGGGTGCATTCTCGAGGCATGGTTGTCACTATGGAAACCACACGTCATAGGGTCACGTGACGGAGAACGAGACTTCGTGGAAGCAAAAAAAAAAAAAAAGTCCCGTGTAATTTCTCTTATTAAACACAACATTCTACTAAAAACCTTCAACGTTTTCCACATGAACACACATATAAATAGACGAGATTCACATTTATCCTTCTCTGTACGCCATTCTAAGCAGTTTGATTTTGCCTTTTTACGTCTCTGTCTTTTTCTCCCTCCACACACTCTTATCCCTCTTTCACCTACTCCCTTCCCCACCACACATACCAGCAAAAGCAGCAATTGCAAGGACTAACACTCTCCGGTGTGAACTGCCACACATATATTTGTGCTGGTAAAGTATATTTTTTGTCAGTATACCTTTTGTCAGTCGTTGTGGAGTGAGGTGAGAGAGATCTCACTTTTGTCGGAGCCAGCTTTAAGTGAGCGCAGTCTCCTCTCACTACATGCCTTACCTTCCCCAACCATCTAATGAGTCAGGTACCTATCCTCAATTCCCCACAGCAATTCAGGTAATTTTAATGAAGCATCCGATAGAAAGTACTAAGTACATACTTCCTCAACTCTCAGATAAGCAGATTAACTTGCTCTTTACTGACCTCACCAGTTTTGTAATAAGCAGAGAAACAAAGAGAGGTTAACAATATTCTGAAGGCCTGCGACAAGCAGTGCATCTGTATGCAAATTCACACACTCTAAGACCTTTTGAATCCCTGTTAGCATGCGTGGACCCGGGCCCTAATTAGTCAGCATCATTAACATGCACACCTGCAACACAAATGTGGACCCAAGTCCACTTATGCTCTACCCTTCACACATACATGCACATACCGGCGCGCGTTGGGAACCGTTACCCGCACCCCACTTTCAAAGTCCTCGACATTCCGGTGTGAGAGTGATTCACAGAAAGTCTTACATCGCTATCAAAGTAGAGCACTCAGATTTCCATGTCGTAGAATTATCAGTTAGGTCAAAAAGTCACAACCTCTGTTTCTTAGCAACATGTCGGCTCTAGCGAAACACATGCACTTTTGGAGACCAGCGAGTTTGAAATGCTTAAGAATCTTGCGGCAAAGCAAGTCACGTAGAGGAGCAGAACTACCCCAACCCTAATTCCCTTCCATCAAAAGTTCACAATATACAAAAACTATTGACTGAAACGTGTATAAAAACAGACACTGAGTTTCTGAAAAAGATACCGTTCAAAAAACGTCTGAAGACATGATGGACACATAGACAGGACGTGAGTGGCGCACGATTACCGAATGAAAAAACCAGAAACGTGGATCTTATTTGTGATGCAAATAGAAAGTATGTTAGAAACAACAGATCATCTGTATCAATGTGATGGTACCCTGAGAACTTTTATTTAAATATCAGAGCTGCACTTACTAAGACAGTGTCAGCCTGACACCCGTATTGGCGGCGAACACCAGCAGGCTTAGTGCTAACAATTTCTCCCCCGCCGCTAAGATTTTGATCTCATTTCTACTAACGACATTTTTAAATCTTCATAAAGTATTTTTCTTGTAGTAGAATTATTGGTTGTGTTACTACCTAACCTAGATGTTATTTGTAGATGATTTCTCACCGTTTCTGCTTTGCTTCTTTAAAAAAAAAATAAAAAAAATGGATAAAAGTTTAAAAAAATCAACAAAAACAGTAAAAACACTAAAAAGAGAAGAAAGTAAGAAGAATCAGCTTTATTATCTTTTGTAATGTTTCTACAAAGCGGTAGTACTCACTAGATGTGTTAAGTATTAACGAAGTTTAGTTCATTCATCCGACAAACAACACTTGTCAAATTGTCCTTCATATATTCATCATTTATTATAATTTCAATATTTATTTTTTATAAAGTTTATCACTGATTAACGCATATTACACATATTATTTAAAACCCATTTTATTTTCTATTACGTTTTAGGATTATTTATTTTTATATTTTGCATATAATTATTATCATTGATTAATATTTATTTATTCGTTAAGTACGATGTGACGACTATGGTTTAATAATCTATTTAGCGCGAACCTAGTAATCGATCAGTTAAAGGGGATCAATCGATCTCTTCTGTTTAAAGAACTCATAAAAGAATGAATGTTTGTGGTTTGCTACCCGTTTAACTCCTCTAACTGGCCGAGATTTGCATGTTGCAGGAGCCGGTGCTGGACATCAAACTGACAGACGACGAGAACCGACGACAGAAGCGGAGCGACGCGCTCAAGTGCTCAGAGAACTCCACCGAGCATCGCTGCTGCCGCTACCCGCTCACCGTCAGCTTCGCGGAGTTCGGGTGGGACTGGGTGATCGCCCCCACCCACGTGGAGGCTGACTACTGCTCAGGCGAGTGCCGCATGACGTTGCAGAACCAGACTCCATACTCGTGGATCTCATCGCAAGCGCAGGAAGGTGGATCGTGTTGCACACCTTCCAAGATGTCGCCGCTGCCCCTTCTGTACTTTGACCAGAGCGGCAACATCGTCTTCCAGCTGTTGCAGAACATGAAAGTGGAGAGATGTGGTTGCGCCTAGCACGGCAGGGGAAACAACTCGCTCTTGCCCTCCAGTTTCTCCTGCAGTGATGGCTCCTGATCTTCGCAATGGAAAACAAAACGCCGGCAGGGACTTCTAAACTCATGTTTGCGCACGTCTTCTGCTTGGGCTTCTCCAACTAGAAGGTCAGAGCCCGTGTGCGTTTTGAGTAACCAGAAAAAAATGTAAAAACAAATGGCGACTGTCAAGAGCGCATTCTATCGCTGAGACTATACCACCGGTAGTCAGCACTGTTTTCTGGCTTAACTCTCCATGTCAAAATCATCTTCCTATCTCCAAAGTTTTGTCGTTGGCCATCTGGCCAGCAATGCTGTGTGTACCGACACCCACTCGAGGCGCCGAGTCCTTCTGTCTACCCTGGCATGATTTTTTCATACCGATACAGTTCACCAAGCGCCGATTCTGCCATCCTCTAGCCAAATATGGCGAAAAGACTGCTAGCCAAACGATATGTCTACCCACGTCCGGTTCGGGGGTACATCTGCCGAGACGTTGACCTTTTAGGACATCGGTGTCTGTCTTCACTGGCACGAGGTTCTTTCTACATCAAACAACCCGTGGACAAATACATCAGTCTGTATGTACGAAACCTCTTCTTTTGACTTTTGTGGGGCGACTTTGGAGAGACGGTTAACTAGGAAGGCATGCTAATATCTTCATCAAAATTCCTGCGAACACTTTGCTGACCCTCAAGATGGGTTTCTTCTCTGCCGCTGATGCTCCGGTTGCATTCCAGTGCGTCAACACCACATCCCTTCGACAACCTGGGGAACCTGCTTTGGAGCGCTTCAACAAGGTTAATGCAAAACTAAGGCACAGCGTCAGACAAAAAAAAAAAAAAATTCAATTAAATAAAATAAAAACACAAAACGTGCAAAAAATTTTAGTGCAGAAGCATGGGTGCAACAGGTCACTTAGCAGCTGCCAAAAAGATAGACAAGACTGATGAAACTGTAATTTTCTGAGAACGATTTCATACATGATGGAGGCGTTATCGGCCCTGACTGGGATCGGCGCTTCCCCTCCGAACAGAAACTAATATGGTGGAAAATTATCCCCGTGGACGTTTCACGTTAACTTCTGGGGACGTTCGTAACAGATAAAGTATTTTCCGTTGAAAGATAAGTTGCTGAAGGACGGTCGAGGAGGGAGCGGAGGAGGAGAGGGTGGCTGAATGGAGCAGATCATTTAATTCATAATAAAAAGCCCATGTCTTTCAGGCACCACGCTATGGGGTGGCTGCTGTGCAGAAAAGGTAGGCAGATACTGCTGCTTCTTATCATTCCGCAGACGGAGAGAGCGGCATGTGGTTCGTGTCTACTGCCGAGGCGCCCTCATCCTTCATGCCGGGTAGGGGCGAGAGAGAGACAACTCTGCGTCGGCTAGCGCCGAAGGGTAGATAACCCATCACGGTCCTGCTGACGCTATCTCTGCACGTGCAAATAAATGAAAAATCGGAGAAGGGGGAGAATATATTTGTAGCTGCTAGAGTACCGAAATATTGCCCGTGTAAAGCATCGGTCAGAGAGAAAGTCCCGACTGACTGAAGTCTTGGTCCTGAGGAACCATGCACACTGGCTAACGGACAGTACTTACTTGCACATGTATGCACCACACAAAGAAAAACACAAATATTATTCATGTGTTTCTATGTATAAGATAAAAGACTGAGGAGAAGGATGAGAAAAAAAAGAAAGACATGCAATGCCTTTGGTGCCACCAGGGTGTGATTTCTACCCCTGACTGAATTTTCTCGTCTTCGCGAAGACATGCTTAGTAGTCAGTGAGGCATAACATTAATAAACACACACCACTCCAAATTGTCGTTCAAGTACCTAAACTGACAGACAAATGTGTCATACAAACTGTTTGAAATTGTGATAGAGAATCTACAAAAATTGTCCCCCACTAGACTGCGAAACAACAGACATCATCAAGAGAGACAGGTCTCAGACGACAACCAAACTTAAAGGCGTACAAGAGCTTGCACTTGCTACATTTCACAGATTTCTTTAACAAGACTGAACATTACAGTTTCTTTCCGAAACATCGATGACTTTTTAATTAAGAAAGTATGCTTATCGTGTTTATGCTTTATACCTTTCAATGTCTAACTGTCCAAAGGGCTTCAACTACTCAGCGCGAATCTCACTTCAGTCAACGTCCCTCTTTAATCACCGTTGTAATGCTCAAGGGCGTGTATGTTCTATGTATGTACTACAACAAAAAGATAAATGTGAAAAAGACATTTATCTTCGCCCCATACACGTCAGCTTAATTAATAATATTGTATAAAATGAAGAAATCATAAATTAGTACTGAAATAGTGGATTAAATTCTATTAAGGTTGAACATGAAGTGAAAAACCTGAGTTCCCTCATTGTAATGTTAAAGTCGAATTTTTCTGTTATTTCGCTCGATTTTTGCAACAGAGGGTTCCCGGGTCGAGGCTTATCCGGTCTTTCGACTAGAAAACTTCCTTCAAACACAGATGTGTACATGAATTATTTGGGAAATATAAATACGGCAGAAAAAGTGTTGGTCTTACCTTCCAAATGATTTGTCCCAAACCTGATAAACCATATAAAGTTCTCCAGCCTTCTAACCGCAAAGAGAAGCTTTATCTTTAGCTAGAAACTGAATTTTTCCCTTGTATGTACAAAAGAAAAGACTGAGTTGCTGTATGTGTGTGTGAGAGAGAGAGAGAGAGAGAGAGAGAGAGAGAGAGAGAGAGAGAAAATGTCATCGATGATTGCAAGAGAATGTGAAAGATATACTTTTAGTGGATGTACATGTAGACAAATATAGAGAGACCGCTCTAAATATTGTTATGCCATTGACAAACTAGATGTATATAACATTTTATCACCTGAAATATATCTAGAGAAGCAGTGGGTGGCTATTCCACGATTCTAGTAGAAGTCTTCGCAGGAGTAAGAGGCACACAACTGATTGCTAGGTTTGTTTTCAGAATGCAAACCTAAATTACTATATTAATATTGGTTGGTTGTAAACAAATGGTCAAGGCAAAGACTGGGCTTAATGTGATACGTAGAACAGATCCCGCGAGGAGGTGGGATGTTGAAGTCATTCTTAGCGTTGTCCTCGACGACGATCCTCTCATGGATCAGTTTAAATATTTTTCTGTAAATATACTGCAGACAGCTTTAAGCATCATTAACTTAGGATCAAAGGCTAGAAACAACAACTAACATGTCTCAGACAACAGTAGGCTTGTTTATAAAACTGTGCCTTGCTTCAGCTTGGCTTTCTTGGCTGTTGTGCAGCAGCTTTTTTAGAAAATAGGAGTCGAAACATTTGTTTAGAGCTTATTAAGTAAAATTTATTTGTGGTGTGGTATGTCCTGTTTTAACCTACCTGATACGTATGTTTTTTCAGGTATTTTTGCTTTTTTTAAACAAAAGAGAAAAATGTGAATTATTAACGAGGGCTGAGAACAAACCCGATTTTAATTGACTAGCTTTAAGTGCCACTTTGTTGTATGATTGACAGCGTGATAATAGAAGCTTCCAACATGTTGTGGATTGATTATGCCATCAGTACAGTATCCAGTCGTGCATAAGCAAAATATATAATTTATGTCTCGTTCTTTAAAATGTTCGAAGAGTAAGAGCTTCTACGTACGTTTTTTTGGATAGAGATTTTCAATGCCTATTACTGTACATATTTCAAATGAAAATCAAGAAAAAGCTCATGAATGGAGTCTGGTCAGATAGAACACGTGACTATTGAGGTATGTGTCTATGTTATTCGAGACCGTCAGTGCAATTTGGCCATATTTTGACAATGCTACTTTTGAATATGTGTGTACATTTCTTATGTCAGCATGCCCGTGCAATATCCATGTGCAGGACACACCTTTCAACCCATTTGTAAAACTGTCGATTTTTATGACCTCTTGTACGATATCATGTTATGTCAGGTCACTCATTACATCTGTAATGTCATGTCATTCGTTACATCTGTTATGTCATGTAACTCGTTACATCTGCTGCTGGAATCACGTTAATAAATTTCGCTTCATCTTCTTGACTGACAAATATCAATTGCTAACACCATCCTAACAGGTGTTACTGTAACTACTGACAGTGAAGTGCAGCGGTCAAACTAGGGGCCAGTTGCACAGCACATTTATAAATTTTAAACACGTTTAGACCACAAACACAATAAACACAATGCACAACACAATATTAGAACTTAAAGAAAAACTAATATTTTAAATGAAGTACAACTCTTTAAACCAGATTTTTATTCTAGTCAACACATTTTTCATCTAAATTGCATTGGAGTTATTTTTGCAAAAAAAGTTTCTAAATTTGGATATTGAGAACGGTTTTGATTTTTATGGACACTTTTGAAACTAGTCTCTGGGTTGGATTTTATGTCGAACCTATTACATCCAGGAAGGTCAAACCATCAAGTGTCTTGCTACAATGGTGGCTTGACAGTCTCTAAGGTCCCGGATGTTGAGGGTTTATGCACGTGCACCGCAGAACAGAGAGGACCGAGGGGACTGACATCTTCGTGGGTTAAAGAATCGACATGAAATGTAGCCCGGCGCTTATGACTTTACGATTTCTAGAAGGCATTTATGGTTATAAGATGCGAAGCTGAAAAAATTCCGATAGTACCTGCTTCGAAAGTTTTATCGTGTATAGTTTATTCTTTCTTTTTTTAAACAAATTTAATAACCCCCTATTTTCTTTTCGATTTATAAATGAATGAATGTGTGTGTGTGTGTG
This sequence comes from Pomacea maculata, assembly GCA_004794325.1. Classification (NCBI taxonomy): domain Eukaryota; kingdom Metazoa; phylum Mollusca; class Gastropoda; order Architaenioglossa; family Ampullariidae; genus Pomacea; species Pomacea maculata. The sequence goes on from SRHC01000321.1 coordinate 627,062, forward strand.
TGTGTTGTAGTCGCGGTGTAGCTCAGTATAGGTCGACGACGTGTTAAGGTATTAGAAAAAATGAGCTGTTGGACGAACAGACTAAGTATGTTTGTGTTAAAGTGTGTAAATGTGTGTGTGTGATACGGGCATTTCCTCCTGAAGGTCAAGAGTTCCTTTATCACGATGTGACAAAAATGAACTCGCTGAATAGGCAAGACCTTATTAGCATATGCTTCAAGACGTTAAAATTAGGTCACTTGATGCGAGTCCTTTGCAAAAATAAAAAAATAAATAAATAAAAAGAAAAGAAAAAGGAAACCAATAATTTACAAAGCATATTTGTTCAAGCTAATTACAATACTATTTCTTGCTACTGTAAGAGTCGATTCATATTCAAATCAGGCTAGCATTTAACACGACCACGACAACGGTATGGATGACAACCACCGATGTGAGCTCGTGTTCCAATGGCTCGCTATTTGTGTGTGTATGTAAGTGTGTGTGCGTGCGCATGCGCTCTTGAAAGTGTGTGCCTGCGTGCGTGTGTACGGAGGCGTGAGTGGGAGTTATAGTTATTTGTGTGCTTACTGTTCTAAACTGCGCAGTGCTCATTCAAAAAAACATTTATCAAACCACATGGTGGATCATTCGATAACTTTGCTTTTCTGAGATTTTTCCCCCTGTTTATGGCATCATGCTATCTCCTCCTTAATTTGTAAAAAAAAAAAACTCCAGAAATTGTATCTTTTTTGACATACCTTTCAACCAACATTTCGTTAGAGAGCTGCCGGAATATATCTCTTAAAGAAATGGCGAGTATAACTTTTATCATCAAGAATAATTCAAAAGGAAGTGGACGTGATGCGAGAGATTAAAAGAAAAATAATTAGTTAAAGGTCTAGTGGGGGAAATTTATTTCTTCAGTACTCGTTAAGCTGTAAACTAAATGTTATTTCTCAAATCATGGGTAAATATCATCTCTTCGGTTCTTAAGGTACAGACGTTGAAATACCACCATACGATGAAAAAAACCAGTAACACACACAGGTATATGGACACATTTTCAATTTGTTAAAGCTTCAGCAAGTGTAAGAGTTGGTTAATTAGGTATATTTGGAACCGCATGTTAATTAGGCATAAATAGGACCTATGTTAATTAGACATAATTGGGACCGTGTGTTAATTAGGCATAGTTGTGTACAAAGGTACAAACCTTACGAGTGTAACCTCTAATCATGGTAATACTTTTACAGGGTGTCCCTAAATTCTACAGATTTGAATCCATAAGATGTTTTATAGGGACAGATGAAAACTAATTCAACAAAACATCGATCTTAAGAAGACTTGCAAATGAGGATAACTGATGTAATTGCTGGTGTATTACTTGAAAATGTTTTCCGACAACTACAGAAAGGTATTACCTTTTGTATTAGTAGCTTTGGTGGATATATTGACAATTAACAAGAACAATAAAAAGTGTACTTATTCCTTTTAGTCCTTTAATTTACAGATTATTTCTATGGTAGAAGCTTAAAACTATTTTAAATTGCACACAGACTTTCTGGACACCCTGTACATGTGTGTCTTGAGAACAAAAACGGGGATTGTCACAGATTCTTCCACTGATATTTATCCAGCAATTAGAAAAATCACACCCCGATGGATCTTTAACTGAAACCTATATACATATGTAAATCATGGCTTCATAAAACAAATAAACAGCACTAGTTTGAACGAAGTTTGTACAGGTGACAAATTCATCGAATAATTTACACACCTGGCAAAATCACAAGACCCTGAGAGGATGTTTACAATGTTGTGATTGCTAGGTCATGTCATGAAGTCAGTGTGTAGGATATATTTTTCATCAGCTTTCATTTTTTTCTATTCTTTCTAATCCAATCTTTGTTGTGTCCTGGCTGACTAGATCTTTGCCACTTTCCCCAAGTTAATTTTACTTCGTCAAACACTGTGAGGCAGGCTTTTAAAATTTCCACTCCTAACGATGATTAGGAAAGGTGGTGATGATGATGATGATGATGATGATGATGATGATGATGATGATGATTACTATTATTATTATTATTGCTGTCTGTTTAGCGACAGCATATATTTATCTTGTCTGTTTTGTTGTTTTGAACTAAGGTCCTGTGTACTATCGACGTTTGTATCCTTTGATCTCTGTTATTACTGTTTCCACATCTGAATTTTTTTCAGTTCCCCAAAATTTCATTTCGGAGGGTTTTCGCATAAGTTTACTTGCAGCAGTGTTCTCAATCACGGTTGCTGCAAACAAGAGTATAAATACAAAAAGTATAGACTTTCAGCGATGTTTTTTTTAATTCTCGGTGCCATGAATACTGTTCCCAAAGCTACTGTAAAAGTCAGGAAAGCTGTGCCTTCGGACATGAAGCGAATTTTTTTAGAAGCTGCCGCAAGAGCTCTTCAAAAACTGCTTACAATACATGATGGTTGGTTTAAATGGCATGTCATATGTTCAATAAAGTGTTAACCAGACTGCATTGTTATTTGTTGTGTGGGCATCTCATGGAAATCTTCTGTCGTATCATTGCCTCTACATCTGTGTTTGACTGCTTTGTTGTTGTCTTTTATATTTGCTTGTGTGTGTGTGTGTGTGTAAAATTTATTCTTATGTCTAGTCAGTATAAAGATGTATGAACTTTTCCATTTTGTGCAAAGTTAAACAATCAAAAGCAAAGCTGAACAGACAGATGCAAACAAACAAATCAAGATGTTATAATGAGGTTCCTCTTTGTAGCTTGCAATTTGTTACCAGAAAAATTGTGAACAACACAACTTCTTTTCCGTCTAATTTATTTACCGTTATGAGTGCATTCTCATAATCACAAGTAGTATAATACGGTAATGGTCAAAGTCCCACAAAGTTATTTTGCACTTGCAAAAATGCAGTCAACTTATTACGAAGACATACATCAGTTACAGAGTTATTGCCTTTTGCTAATTACGAAAACATTTCTTCAGGAAGCTTGTGCTTTGTATGTTCCTCTAACTGCTCACAATTACTCAGGTGGACAATAGTTTAGTAAGGGAACATGAAGCATCATGCATTGTATGCACCAAAGAAAGTCCATATTCAATATCGTACATAGTGCATACCTTGTCTACATAATGCACATAAACACAAAGTAAACAGAATGATAAACACGAGTGGGACACAGAAACATTTTTAAGACAATCAAATAGAAACATTTCTAGACCAAGCTGGATACCTAAAGGGGGGATGACATTAATGTCGAGTGTAACACCAGTAGCATCAATCACATTCAAGTCTCATATCCTCCATTTTCTACAATCTAATATTGCGCTGTGATAATTATGGTGGACTTGATAACATTTAATCTCTGTATTTACATACACGTGGACGGAACGAGGTCAGAAAACAAATGAAGAAGGCAAATGAAAGTGAAAAAGTTTCATACCTTTGTGAATGCACAATATCTTTCTTGTAATTCATTTTAAGTTAGCTGTCTGTAGAAAAAAATGCAAAACAGAAAAAAACTTTGAAGCTATCAACAACAGTTTCAGTAGTAAAGATCTGACATCACTTTAGCATCGTCTAAGTGCAAACATGAAATATTGTCAACAAACAGTCATATCACATTGTCTAGGTACATAAATACAATCTTGTCTTCTTACATATGTGTAACTACTTCTGTAGGAGTTTGCAACCAAAGAAGACCTGACTCATGATGCCAGAAGTCTGCCCAAGAAATAATCTTTGCTTTATTATCGTCGATTTCTTCCTAATAAAAGTCTTTCGCTGAGTCCGATAATTACTGGAGCTCAATTTTGAGAATACTATGCATGTATAACATTATTATAAAAATTGTGGTAAACATACTGTAACTTTTTTGATTAAGAGATTTAAACTTCATTAAACTTCGTGAAAACTAATCAACATTACAATTAAAAATCAGATGTACAACTTCAAGAATTTCAAACCAGTAGAAAATAATGGAAACCATCTGGAAAGCTCGCATTTACATCACCGACACTTTCTCTCCTCTATTTTTGAGAGACAAAGAGTTTGTGTGTTTGCCTGTGTGTGCGTTTGTACAAGCTGTTGTTGATAAAACTCTAAGAAAAGTGGAGGAACAAAGAGTAGGGGAAAATCTTTCATCTTCTTATATTTGTGCGAATTCGTTAAGCTGCTTCAGACAAATTAAAACAAATGATTATCTGACAGAGAAGAATTATCTATGCCGACACAACTGACATTCTTCTTCCAGAAACAAAAATGGAGAAGTTGGCGGCACATCCAAGCTAAATCTTTCTTTACTTGCCTCAAAGGACGGTCAGTTAGGTAGACAGATGAACTTACTTCCACAGTTTTATACGGTAGAATAAGCTCATTAAAAGTGATATAATAGTAAGAATAATAATAAATGCAAAATTTTGTAGAGCGCATACTGACATTCGTAAGGAGCATGCTCTTAGAACAAGAACGAGACATGGACAACATATGAGGGGTGAAGAACAAGCAAACAACACATAAACTACGGGAAAATAAACAACAATGCCAACGATGAATAAACAATGAATACAGAAAATGCAGAAAAACCAAGTAACACGGATTGAGAGTATCGTGATGTTGCAAAAGGAAGAAGAGCAGAGAAGTGGCAATAAGCGGAAAGGAGGGGAAGGAGTGACACAGGAGTTAGGAGTAATGTTTCAGGAATATTTGTGCTTCTCAGTGCACATTTACAAGATTTATTTGTGGGTAGGTGGCGGATATGGATATATTTAATTTTTTTTTAATGTCGTGTGGTCATAGGACATGTAAAACACTCATTACTATATCATTGGTCCACTTGGGACACACCAATATGTTTAGAGCTTGCAAGTGCGAGAAGAAACCGTTTCTATCAAGTGCACCTGTACTAATGGGCGGTCATCTAACAAGTGGACTTGTATTTCAATATGATAGCCAGTTGGAGACAACATATGGACAACACATCGACTGCTACTGTCACCATTCGATGTTGACAAGTTATGAAAATTATTGCATGTCATGACGATTATAATTTTGATGGGAACGACGTGGGCTTCAACTGAATATTAGTTTTGATGCGAGAAGATAATCCATGCAGGCCAAGAATTATGAACCAGGACTAAGGGATGTAACCAGCGCATTTGCTTTGAAGAGTTGACAGAAAAGGTGGCATACCCTATTCTAGAGACAGAGATCATCAGCCTGAAAGTTTCCTCTATCTCTGTGTCTCATGGCAACCGATTGTCACCAATCTTGCAATACATAAGTTAGAAAGAACAACAAGCAATATCACATGACCATGTTGGAGGAAGATTTGCATTGCCCCTTATTATTACTTCATTCCCGGAGTGGCATTTCCACCCGTGTTTGCTCTTGGTTTCACTCGGATACTGAGAGTTCCTGGCGGCTAATGGTGGACCGCAGTTCTCCTGGTGAGAAGTCACGCAAACGTTTTCCACAGTTTGTGTGGAACGTGACTGGCATCGACTGCACGTGCGTTTCGCGAGGAAGGATTTGCGGCTGGTGTACGTTTTGCACTCGAATCGTGACAGCGGCGAGAGTACTACTCAGGAAGCTCTCCAAATTTATTGGATGCTAAGGCTTGTGCATGATGGTCGGAAATCTGGATTTTGTTTCACGATGATCTTGTTGGACAAGGTTGGACGGACTGATGGATGGAGAGGGAGGAGGCTGTAGATGAAAGTTGAGTGTAGATTATCAAGGAAATCAGGCAATGTCACATTTTTTTCTGTGTTAATGATTTAAAATATAACTTTCAATAAGTGGACACAACCGCAAATATACAGAAACAATGCTGTGCTAAAGGGGTCGAAAGGTCAAGAAACGTCAAGAAAATGCACTGAAATGTGTGGGAGGCTTAGCTATTGCGGCAAACAGTCTCTGCATTATGTTTATATTTTTGAGAGGACTAGGTCATCTTTCCTCCAGGAAAGCCTTTGTCTTAGTTCAGTTTGGTAAGAAAGTGACACTGCTTATTTTCAAAACAAAGTGAACCATGTCATTTTACAAATATGCGACTTCTTATTTTCACAACCTAGTGACCCATGTCGTCATTTCACAAATATGTGACTTCTTATCTTCACAACCATGTAGTGACCGTAGTGACCCATGTCGTCATTTCACAAATATGTGACTTCTTACTTTCACAACCTAGTCGTCATTTCACAAATATCTGACTTCTTACTTTCACAACCTAGTGACCCATGTCGTCATTTCACAGACGTGTTGTTTCCCACTTTGAAGTTCAGGAGAGGCACGTCTTAGTTTCACAAGCAATCATTCACTATGTCTATAGACATTGCATAATCGTATTAACTTTGGCTGTCTTTGGCCAAACAACACCGAGAAAATACACATTTTACAGGATAATCCAGACACTACAACTGTTTGATAGATTCACTTTCAGTGGTCCATCTGTCATCAGGCATGTCTTGGCCACGCGAAGACAGTCAGTATATTCACTAGAATGTTTTAAATAACATTTTACTTACTCCTGTTTTCAAGTGATGTGCAACAAAATATTAGGATTTTCCTTAGGCAGAACCAAAATATGAGTATGGGCACTAAAAACACTTTCATCAGATTTGTATATTGCATATCTACAGGAGTGTAGGCTCCTCCAGGAACTGAGGGTGGAGGTCTGGTCGAAACCCAGCTGGACGGACAGGTGGATGCTTTGCAGATGACTGTTTCATCATGAAAGCTGGCCTCCAAGTGCGATAACAACAAAATAGGAGAACGACCAGAAGAAGAAGAGGTCTTGTATATTTGCTGGCCTTCCACGTACAAGCATCAGGAGCATGTCGTCTAACTTCCAAATCAGAAAGAAAGTAATAAACGAAGTCTATGGTAACAAAATAACCACACTACAACAGCAAAAGCAGATCAGGTGACCCTTTTTCCAGAGCTGAGCTATTTACTGAGACGACAGTTGGACTCGTGTTGGACCATACTGTTTCACAGTACATAACAACTGCCACTAGTTAAAGCAAAGAACAAACTGGCAGAAGAAATAAATATCCCGGGTACCATTCTCTTCATAGCAGTCAGCTATGTGGAACATTTTTATTTAAAAGAAAAATTCTTTTCTTGACAAGGTTCGAGTGTGGTTTCCCAGCGTTTCATTCTTTGGGGACGTGATTCGCAGCACTCGACAATATTCAGAAAAAAAGGTTTGCACAAGGAAAAGATATAATAAACTATGATAAGCGGATGTTTACACCCGATAAACTTTGTTAACACATAAAATACTTGCTTTTGCTCAAGCGCATTTTTAAAACAATATTTTGGATTAGTGGGTGTATGTGTAAAGCGGGATATAAACAAAAGACAGTTAAGGTTTTTTGAACGAGTGACTTGACACTTTAGCAAAGATTACAAGCGGTGTGGAAAGCACAAAACACTGGACATTGTCTGGAGCCTTGTCAGTGAAGTATGAAGTGCTAAGTGCATTGTTCCATGACATGCTGAATACTCTGTTCTACATCCCTTCGACAATCCAGACTACGAAGGTTATGTTGAGCCACTCGAGCTCGCCCACAGCAGGACCGCAGTGAACACGTCAGCTGTAGAACAACATGAGAAACTGTGTTAAAATTGTTTGCATACATTGTTTGATCGGCGGAAATTAAGACCTTTCAAGATGGGTAAAGTCAATTCCGGTCATCAGACGAACAGATCACAAAGCTCACCACATAACTAATGATCTTTCTTTGACATGATTAGAAAATTAGAAAATTATTGTTTATTGTGTAAGGACATAAACTAAGGGAGAGACATTTTATGAGCTTCAGATTAGAAAGGCAAGAAACTGTTAGAGAAGTCGTGAACTTTTTTTTCCATAAATATCTTGCACTTTGAATATTCAACCCAAAACATAAAATCTCATTAACCACATGCGTGAAACTGGTCAGATGCAGTTTAGCTTTGAACAAATCGTGGATTCTTCTACCGTTGGGAAAGCCCTAGAAAGTTCAAAGAAACGCCAGATGTCTACTAGTTTCACTAGTTTGAAAGCTCCTACCTTTTTTCAAAGCAGCGTATACAATATATCAACTAAAACAAAAGCTGAACAAAACAATGAACAACTCTAGGAAGCAGCAAACCTTTAGGTAGCAAATCACCAGTATGATGTGGGAGGGATGGATGGGCAAAGAATCGCAGGGTAGTTGCTATTCTGCTGCCTACAAAAGATATGCAAAGGAAAGGGTAGACAGACTAACAGCCACCTGTAATCAATGACATCAACTTGTGCGCACCTGTGATTACCGCAGACATGAGATTACCACCACACACTACCTAGCCAATCGCCAGGTGAGAAAAGCATCCTCAACCACATTTCACTTTAGTTTATTGACTACAGCACCGCGCAGGCGCGACCGGGAAACGTTTCTAGCGTCCCTGAGTGTGCAGGCCGCTGGGACAGGGGGATGGGGACGTGTCACGTGATCAGGATAGGACACAGGCTCGCGAGTGCTGCGTTCCGCGCGTTTTTACCACAAACCTTGCTGCTTGCGCCGCGGTGCCGACCACTTGTTTGGCGCCCAGCGCCTCGCCGTTGGCGTGGGTCTTGCTGCCATCGGGCGCCGCCAAGGCGCGGCTGGGCAAACTGTTGATGAGCTCTTCGTGGTCCTCGGCCTCGGGGTCTACGATAGCTAAGGTGGTCAGTGAGCCATCGACAGCGCCGAGCACGACTGCGGTGCCTTCCATGTTGCAGACAATGGCCCTGACCTCGGCACTGGCCTTGTAGTTGGCCAGCATTTTGCCGTCGCTGGCGCGGAAGAGGCGCACGGTCCGGTGACCGCTGTGGTAGTAGATGACGTGTTTGTCATTACTTGTGAAGAAGACTTTCACGTGGAAGACGCCCTCGGCGATTCTCGGGATAAGCGTCTTGGTCGTCTTGCCGGACTTGAGGTCGATGATTTCCAGACCACCTCTGGAGGGAGCGAAGATCCCCTTCTTGCCGTTAGAAGCGCTTACGCCATTCCAGCGCGGCACCGACCGCACCAGCGTCTTTTTCTTCAGGTCCAGGATGTTGCCTTTCTCTTCGTCGATCAGAGCCACCTGGTGGGGGTCGTGCGGCATGGCTACTACCTGCGTGTACTCCCGATAGTTGTTGTACTTCAGCTGCAGGTTGTACAGCAGCGTGCCGGTCTTTGCGTGGTAGACGCCCAGAACATCGCCGCTCTTGTCACAGGCAGGAACCGCCAAAAACAAACCGTCTCGCGTGAGGGTAGCTGTGACAAAGCGCTTGAAGCTGTACTCGAACTTGTAGACCTCGGCGCCAGACGGCATGGTCAGACAGCAGCACTTGCCCTTTGAACCTGGCAGCTTGCTGACCACGATGGCCTTGGTGTCGTCTTCGTTTAACATTATCTGCTGGATGTCCCCTAGCGACACGCTCAGCACCGGCATGTCCTTTCCCATCTCCCACACCAGCAGCGACGGCGGCTCCGCCGACAGCACGTACTGTCCGCTGCACGTGATGACGGCCTGCGAGACGATCGCCGAGCGCGAGTTGCTAACGAACGTCTTCACCAGGCGACCTGTCCTGAGGTCCCACACTGCCGTCATGTTGCGCGTGGTGGTGACGCAGAGGGACGACTCCGGGGCCAGAGCCACGGTCTCGATGGGTTTCTCCATGCGGTCCAGAGGGTGCACCTCCTCCAGGATCTTGTCGAAGTTCCAAACGTTGATAGTCTTGTCCATGGAGGATGAGATGACGACGTTGCGGCTGTTGGTGACGGAGCTGAGTGCAATGATGCGACCGAAGTGAGCGTCCAGCGTCTTGACCATGTTCCCCTGTTTCACGTCCCACACGTACAGGTTCTTGCGGACACCCGCCACCAAGAACTCGTTTCCCTGCATTTAAACAAACATGTACTGTGAGATGAAGACGAGCCAAGAGTACTTTAAAACGTGAATTGAGAGCAGCTTCGTAATTAGAATCCGGAAAAGCAGTCGGATATTGTGGTCCAGAAGCAGCTCAGGACACATTCTCTTTTTACAGCTGCATATAAAATATATGATTTTCACATTTGAAAACGTTTAAGTTGATCAGCTTCGTACAAGCTAAGATCTATTGAAATTTAATTAGTTCTAATAACAAAGTTAGTTTTTTTTTCACAAAAAGACATTTGCCTTTATTATGTTTCCATGCTGCTTCTTGTATTAACTGATTTTTAACAACTAACCTTTGTAAAACCGAGTGGCGTAGTGAGTTGATTCCTGGTAGGTATATTTCGCACCCCGGATGGAAGTTTCAAATCCCTCATTTTGTCGGTTTTCAAGTCCCACAATTTGTAGCCAAGAGCAACTGTAGCAACAAGGAAGGTTTCATCATCAGACAAAGCAAGCGCGAAGATGAGGTCCTTGTTGTCGCCCAGAGTCCTATCATACTTCCACACAGAGTCTTCCCGCTTGTACACAGCCACGTCGTTGTCGCTGATCTCGATGCACGTGTACAGCAGCTTGCGCCCTCTGCTGATGGCGATCGCACTGTGGAACTCGAACGGTTCGATGGACTTGTCCTGCACCTCTAAGGCCATTCCGTCATCATCCTCGTCCTCAGCATTGGTCTTCACAATCAGAAAGTTTTTCCCTTCGTCGTCAAGTGTCACGTCGATGAGGGGCATCTTCAGCTCAGATTCGTGTCGAGACTGAAATTCTCCTTCCACTGTGTAAAGCTGCCATCCCTTGTTGCTCCAGAGGACGACATGAGTGTTGGAGACGCTGGTGCCCTTGATGGCATCACCGGAATCCATAGCAGGCTTGATAACGAAGGCGTCGCCAGTGTGCAGGGAGGCGACGACAATCTGGTTGTTGTTGGTGTAGCTGACAGCGTATTTGTCGTTGGGGGAGATTGACAAGTTCTGCATAATACCCTCGATACCAGGAGTGATCGTCCGAGATACCTCACCGGTGCTGAGGTCCCAGACTATCACCTTGTTTGACACCGACACCAAGTGGTTGCCGTCGGATGTCGTTGCTATCCCGAAGGGTGCGAACTGGTGGCCCTCCAGGGAGTACTGCAGAGGCCCACTAGGCGTATGAAGACAGTGGTAGGCCGACACAAAGGCACAGTGGCGTAGGCCGTCGGAGTCACACTGCTGAATTAGGGATCGAATCTTCGGGTTCTGCCCATAGAAAGGCAGTAGTCTTCCCGTGATCTGCGGGCCCAGCATGTCCGGGTAGTGGGACAGGATGGAACCGGACAGGCGAATGGCGTCGGCTATGAGGCGAACGTCCTTGTCGTACACGTGCTCCAGCATGTCCTCGAAGTCACCCAGCATGGACTGTAGGGGCATGGAGGCCAGTTTGGCATGTATCCACTCGTAGTTAAACACCACCTTAGAGAACATAAGCCAGTCAGAAAAACATGCAAGTCTAGACATTCATCAGCTACAGAAGCAATGTTATAACTAAGCATTAATGTAGAAAAAAAATACCTGTGAATATTTTTCCTTCCAAGGCAAATGTTTCACATAACTACAGATCTCTTAAAGGCAAAATAAAACTGCTTAGAATGGCGTAAAGAGTAGGATACATTTGAATCTCGTCTATTTATATGTGTGTTCATGTGGAAAACGCTGAAGGTTTTTAGTAGAATGTTGTGTTTAATAAGAGAAATGACACGGGACTCTTTGTTTGCTTCCACGAAGTCTCGTTCTCCGTCACGTGACCCTATGACGTGTGGTTTCCATAGTGACAACCATGCCTCGAGAATGTGCTGCACCCGATTGCCACGAAAAGATGGAAAAGATTCAAAATTGTCTTTTCATCAGTTTCCGACAGACAGAGCCTTACAAGCCTTACACACAGAGTGCGTCATACGATAAAATGACGTCAAATCTTCGCAATGACCTCAGACTTCCTGTCAGAGACCGACGTCACACGAAGACTCTGACATCACAAGAAGTCTCTGACATCACAAGAAGTCTCGTCTCATTATTTCCTTCTCTTTTTGTTTTCTAATACATGTGAAGAGGTAAGATGATAACACATGGAAGCGACAAGAACGTCTGTCAAGTGTCGTTGATAATACCTTTTCGTACAGGTCCTCGTACCGATGCGATCGAGTGAGATGGTATGGCATCTCACTCAGTTTTCTCAGGTTGTACCGGATAACTCGCCCCTCAGGGTCCAGAAACTCCACTGGTTGAGGAGGAACCTTTGATCAGGGACATAATGAGCGAAGATTTTCAAAGATTTTCTGAGCGACTAAGATTTTAAACCACCAAAAAAGTAAGTCAGCTTTGACTAACCGCGCTTGGACACAGTCTATATGTTACATATATATATATATCGATAGATATCGGGTTGTCGGAAAGACATGACGTAATGTTCTATGTTTTTGATGATGGATTCGTTCAAACTGTCCAATGGCTGACAGAACACACATTAGCATCATGTGTTTCAGAAATGTGTCGTGACTTTTCCGACAACCCAGTATATAAATATTTACTTAAATAAATGTAGGATTGCTTAATCAGAATTATCTATACATCTACAATGCAGAAGTGTACTCTGGTGATTATTAATTCAATTCGTGCATAAATTAACGGAAGTCTGAATTTTTTTTATCTCCTCCCCAACTTTGTTCTCTTTTTTTTTCTGTCACATGACGGTGTCACGCTACAGAACAAAAATGTCTGCCTTGTGTGTTTGCAGCCGTTTTGTCACGTGACCGGCCGAGTTCCTATGAATTCACGGTATCGTGCGAACATCTTTAAGACCGAATCTGACCTTTCGGTCCTCTTCACCCTTCGTGTCTATCAGGTGGAATCGCTGTCGCTGAAGCTCAGAGTACTCAAACGGTTTTGGAGAGCCTCCTCCCCACAGGCCCAGGAAGTACTCGCTGATGTTGGAGTGGATGCCGCTGGCAAAGTTGAGGTTCCTGAAGTAGCGCTCTCTGGCAGCGTCGATAAACTGGCGATGATACCTTTGATACAAGACAGGGTGTGTACACAATGCACCTTAGATGATGTTATCAAACACAGCTTTTATCATTAACAGCATATGTGTGATGTATGGGGTAGCTAGATGGTAAAGGTTTGATGAGAAAGATGGTATTTAGATAAGCATGAAATAGGCCTTTGTTCGTTGATCATCTAAATACATAAAGTGTTTAGAGATGTGTAGTGGAAGTGGGCCCTTGGCTGTGGCTTACCATCCGATGACATTGACTCCGCCGGCTTCCCGCTCACTGAGGTACTTGGGCAGGTCGTTACGGATGCGGGTCCAGAGCAGAGGTGGGATGCGGCGCACGGGGGGCAGGTGATACTGGTACACGTCGTTGAGCACCTTGTCGTCCAGAGACAGCAGGTCCTCCAGCTCCGGCTCCGACACGCCATCCTTGGAGGCCGTGATGTAGCCCAGAGCGTGCGCCACCAGCGTCCTGCCTGCCGCAAATACACCAGCAACTGTCACGCTAGAGCACGTGGTACTGACAGCTGTCACGCTAGACCACGTGGTACTTAAAACTGTGACACTAGTGCACGTGGTACGGAGAGCTGTTAAGCTAGAGCACGGGGTACGAACAGCTGTGACGCTGGACCATGTGGTACGGACAGCTGTCACGCCACGAGCTCGTGATACGGGCATTTGCCAATCTAAAGCACGTGATACGGACAGCTGTCACGCCATAAGCTCGTGGTATGTACAGCTTTAAAGATGAAAAATTAAAACTGTGAGAAACAATATTTACAATGTTAAGCAAAAGTTTGAAAAGAATGTCAAAGACATCGAGCAGACTTAGCAAGAGGAGGACGGGTAGTCTTCTCCTACCGTGCTGCAGTTCTATTCGCTCGAATAGTCTGAGGATCGTCTCGTGGATGGTGAAGGCCAGCACGGTCTGCGACGGCTTGGTGTACGACCTCCACCGGCAGATCTCGTCAAAGACGAGCTTGACGAATAGCGGGAAACTGCACTTGGAGATGGCTTCGTTCACTATAGCCCACTGCTCAGTAGTGACGGCGCGGTTCTCGTTCTTGAGCCACGCTTGTATGATTGTCGAACTTAGGTTCTCGCCTAGAGGCAAAACCTGTCAGCAAAATGCAACGAAGTTTGGATAACATAAAAATACCTAAACTAGTTAATAATTTGCTTATTTAATAAATGAAGATTGGCGCTCAAAAAAATCTATAAAATTAAATAAAATTTAAAGTATGAACGTGCAGAAAAATAACTGTAGTCTTGTCCTAATATATGCATACAACTTACCTGAATAAAATTGCTCTCATCCTCGATCATAAACTTGAGCGTGTCCAAGAGAGCATAATAGTTTGGCAGGGTGGACGCGATTACCTTGACACCATCCGGAAGGTGAACTGGAAACCAGGTCAACTGATGCGCCCCTTCAGTCCCAGAAAGCTGATCCAGGGAGTCCAAGAACAAAACCAAAGGCTTGGCTTCTGTAGGGAATGTAAGAAGCTTTTTGAAGTACTGAATCAAAGGAGAAAGTTCTTCTGGAATGTTTTCGATTGGCTGCTCGTAGACGACAGATAATTGGGTGCACAAACTAGTCAGCATGGGCACAATGGTGGAACTTCCGGGCGTGGTGCCCAGGAACCTGAGCGCCATCACAACTTTGTCACTGAGCCATGTTGAGACCTGCAACAGAGCTTGGCCAGGTGAGCACTTGTCAGCTTTTCAAGACTCCAAAGGAAAACATAATCTAAAATAACACATAAGTCATAAGCTATGTATACTTTTACATAACCAGGTAATTTTTTGCATATTTAAACCGCCATATACATCTATTATTTCATGTAGACAGAACAAAAGATTTTACTTCGCTCAAACAAAAAGAAATCTGTAAACGGGGATATCAGTGGATAAGGACAACACACCAAGTTTTCGTCAATAAATAAGTTAATTTTTATTAGCTGACATTAGCATACTCTCTTCTTACCCCCAAATGACTACCTTTTATTTCATCTTGTGTTGAGCGTGAACAGAGCCTCTCTCTGCCTAGTCTCCTAGAATTATCCGTTTAGTGCTTACACATTTACAAGAAAAAAAAGTATTGGAGTGCTGAAAAACAAAAGCAAAAGAGGAACAAAAGGAGTACTTCAGAATACATTATGTGGAATGTTCAAACTGTGCACAAGTATACACAAAATAAACAAAGACTAGATACGGGTGAGAAGGTATTACCTGGCTTGCCGCCTTGGCCATCAGAGACGTCTTGCCACAGCCACTGAGCCCGTAGAGGACAAGAGGCTTTCTGCACGTTCCTAGCACGTAGTCCCGAATCTGATGAACTACGTCTTCGCGACCCTGGGAGTAAAAAATTTCATGAGCATTTCCAGTATTCTGTAAGAAAGAACCGTACTAATAGGCTTACGGGGTCTATGCTTCTATGCACCACTGGACGAGAGTTGTGGCAGGACAAACCATGGATGCCTCACTACAACTGCTCTCAACACCCTGAGCATCCGGTAGTTTCAGGATGAGAACATCACTGTACCAGAACAACCTCCGCATTCACCTGATCTTGATACCCTTACCAAACTAAAGGGAATCATAGAAGGGACCCGGTTTGAAGGCGTGGAAGCCATCAAGAAGGTCGTAACGACAGAACCAAGAGACATCCCAGATAAATATTCCCAGAAGTGCTTACAAACAAGGCAAGGAATGTTGAATAGTATATTAGACTCAAGGGGGATCATTTTGAATGGAAACCATGTAGCTTTTTGTTTGGAATAAATTGTTTGTGACACCAGTTCAATTACTTTTCAGACAGACCTTGTAAATGAAAGTTGTCAACTGGCGACAGATGAAAATCGATATAAATAATATGAGGAGGCAAGATACAGACTGGAAATTAATGATGCCGAGATTTATTTCTCAAAAAAAGTCAACAACATGATTTCGAGGACCAGAGCTAACATACATATAGTAATGGAATGCGAACTTTTTTAAAAATTAAAATAGAGATTTTACTTATCAGAAAGACGATCCTTTTGTTGCATTGATTATTTAGTATTTCCTTTCATCTCGTTTTTGTCGAAGAAATTTTTATCACTGCCAGTTGAAATGATCGCATGCCTATACACTGTATTTCTAATGTATATTGCCTCTCGATAATAAAAGTAGCTTTTAGCATGTCATGTAAAATACATGGACTCTTGCATGCTTTACACTTGAGAGTGCGAAGGTTTATAACCAGTGAATCTTGTCTCCTTTGAAACCAGTGGCAATGCCTCATTACACGGGATCAGACTTCGTTGACTTTCACGCTCTTGCACGAGAGTAGCAGAGCGTGACCAGAGAGGCATGCCTCCCGAGCAATGGCGTGCTGCTTCTGACCACTTCTCCATCAACAGCAACCATGTTTATTTTCATTTTCTGAAAGCGATGCAAAGAACTGTCAAAAAACCTCACCTGAAGTTATTCCTCGCCAAGTCATGATTAATTTACCTGGAAAGCTTGGCAGTGGTTGCGACATGCGTGCAGGTGCTGCAGCGGCTCGTTGTACACGGGGTCGTTGGCGAGCTTCACGTGCTTGGCCATGGCGCGGTCAATAAGGCGCGTGACGTCAGTGTAGAACTTGTCGCAGAAGGAGTCGAAGTACTCGCGGTGGGACTCGTTGTCGATGCCTTCTTTGCCCGACCATTCCACGGAGAAGCGGGCGATGTTGCTCGCAACCAGCTTCTTGGGTAGTCTATCGTCCCTTAGAGACTGGAACAGGACAAAGGCGTCAGTGGATAAGACGAAGGAGGGCAATATAATAACGGTTTTTTTTTAGGGAAGTGAGGGTTGGCTGTGTTTAGGTTCTTTCGTCACATGAGGCTATCGATTGAGACAAAATTAAATATATGAATGACGAAAAAATTATTTTCCCATCGGCTACGAGACTCACATTTTCTGTGTTAGTCTAAACTTAAAAAGCTACCGAAATATTTTGTCTTAAAAACATTAAAAATTTCTTACCGGTATGATTATAAAATGATTACACACATAAAAAGCATGCATGCTGTATAATCCTCTACTGTTTAAAAATAAAAAGACTTTAAGTTCCTCCAGTCGAGATGAATTATTTCTTCTTCCTTTTTTTTTTGGTCAACAAAATCTTTCAGCAAAAACATAATAAAAAAAATCATGACAATTGTAACCCATTTCTCCAGAGAAGAATACAGGTAACAGACTATTTTTGTAGCCAGTATAATTGAAGGCACTTTTGACTTTTGACCTGTGGCTTACTTTCAGCAGCTTTTGTGCTTCGTTGTCGACGGACTTGGCAGCGACGTCGACGAACTTGCAGGCCATGCGCAGCAACGTGATGTTGATGTTGGAGATGTCTCTGATGTAGGCCAGACAATGGTCCTCCGTGTTCTTTGCCTTGAGTATCCCTCGCTCCACCTCGCGCTCAGTTACTACGGGCAAAGGCACATAAGGTGAAACTTAAACGAGTTTAGGCCTATGTCTCCAGTAAATGCACAAGTCTGAGAACTTCTAGAGGATACACAAATAGCTCAGGAAAAGAAGTGACAAATATACACTATCAGGAAAAAACTTTCCAAGAGCAAAAAGAATTTTATTGAGAAATTTCTATTTATACACTGACAACTACCTACGAATAAAATATGATGTGCCCCCTGCCAAACAAAAAGGAGTTTTATTGTAATGTCGTTTTCGTTGTACACAATGTAATGATTGATGAACAGTTAGATGCACATGATTTGACTGAAGAGCAATCACGAACAAAGATGTGCAAAGACTAATGAGAAAAAGTGTTATGGTAGCCGCCAGTGTTTCTGCTCGTTTTTGTCCTACTGACCACTAACGAACTCACCGGACATAAAATAGTTGTGCATCTGATCACGGTCCAGCTTCTTGGCCAGGAAGAGAACTTGTGCAGACTTGCGGATGATGCGCTGGAGCCGGCTCAGTGTGTCCCACCACATGTTCTGGTCGTGCTCCATCAACCGCTGATGTCTCTGTAAAAAAATATTGCATAAGTTCAGAAACAATTTATGGTTTCTATAAGAAGAAGAAGGAAGAAAAAGAAGAAGACTTTTATAGCTGATGACTCATCCATCACCTCACACTTTGCTAGATGAAGAAAGTGGTCAGGTCCCCATTCTGTGAACACCCATTGTCAATGTTCACTATATCACTCGTCAGTTCATATTTTATGTGGTCACCTCGTTGAATACCTGACCTGACATCAGTGCAGTTCATTTCTTCTATTTTGGTTAAGGTCACTGATGTCAATATTCCAGCAATACACTCCTTGTATCATTAATATCTGGCTGTAAGCCTTACTTCAGAGATGATTCCTGTGATATACAGAATGTGTGCTAAGGATTGACTTTAAAATAACATGTTCAATAAGTTTCCAAACATTAGTTTGCGATGTAAACTATATTTTATTCCTAGCTTTTATTGATATCAATGTCAATGGATAACAATGAATAATGGATTTTTCATCGTCGACCACAACAGATGAAGTCGAGTCAAAGGAAAAAAGACTGGAAAGAGTTAATCACAGACTAAAAAACACATTCTTGCTCATGGGTCAGACCTTGTTGTTAAAGTTGCTGAGAATAGAAGAGATGGGCTGCAGGACATAAACAGGAGGCACGGTGTTCATATCTTTTTTGTACCAAGCATCGAGCAGCTCCAGTTCATCTTGGATGTTCTTGGCACACTCCCGAAGCAGTTCAAACTCAGCAGCAGGTATGTGAGTCGGGATCGGCCGGTAGCCATACTTCTGACCGAGAAACACCTGGAAAAAACCCCACAGCTTGAATATAAAGAGCATAATAACGAGAAAGCGAAATAAAAATCTCCACCAGACTCCTCCCTGTACCATATTTCAGTTACTGTGTCAGATGGAGGAGATGGAATAGCAGTCAGTTAAGATCGGGCGGAAATTACAGTTATCGATCTTTGCGGATGTTGGGAGCTCGATCAAAGATGGACTCCCAGTCACTTATTCTTAAACCTGCACGGGGATGTTTCTATTCTAAGAAAAAAAAGAAGAGGTTTTTGATAATAAATAATAGCATTGAGCTAATGGACAAACGAGTTGAGAGAAGTAAAGACAGACTTCACTTATCCACTAACACGGCGATAATTCGAGCGATGAGCTTCTCTACCGGCCAGTGCAGCTGTTACCAGCCACAACTAAGCTCTTAGAAGAAAAACCAGCAGCTGAAGCTAATAAAGGCATTCGTTTGAAGCTTGTAAATAATATTCTAAGAAAAACAGATGTCGAGAGAAAGTTAGAGATCATTGTTTTTTTCTATTTAAGCACATGGTAGGATAGCTTTACACAGTGATTGTGATGCTGAAGTTTGAAAATAATTGTAATGTAAGATGATCAGTTTTATTTTTGTTTTTTTATTTTTGTTTTTTTAATATTTTGTTTTTTTATAAAGGTGGGAGGGGTTGGTGGGGGCAAACTCCATGCTAACAGTGAAAGACGTTCACATTCTCCCTCCTCCAATTTTCGTTTTTGAAGGGGCGGCTGCCCACCCCACCTTGCCACCATGTTCCACTGCAAAGTTGGGGAAATAAAGGGAGCAGTCATTACAGCATCTCACCCATAATTAGCTTCCAAGCTTAGGTAATGTCAGGCAGTCAAGCTCCAAACACGAGTGCCTCTCTCTTCAGGCCCCTACCGGCGATGGGAGAGATTCGATGCTGTCCGATACCCGAGGAAACGATGGGGTGGGGGAGAAGGGGAAGGAGAAGCAAGGGAAGTGAATGGAAATAGGGGAAATAGAGGAAGAGGCGGGAAATTAAAATGGCATCAAGACAATAGACTGGAAAGAGACCATTTTGCTTTGATGCGGTCGTATCCGGCCACAGGCCACTGGAACGGAGCAGGGCAAAATTGCGGTGATTACCCGGCCGCCTGCTTGGGTGCGGAGCCCGGAGTAATGATTTCCACCGCCCCCAACCCCTCCCCTCACCATCTCATGCCATGTCAACGAGCGAGAACGAGGCGGTCACAGCATAGCCTGCACACGTGACCAGGGGAGGGAGAGGGGCGGACACTTACAGGAAGTGTTGGATCACGAACTTGTATTACTGGACTGCTGGCAGACGATTTTTTCCAGTTAACTACTAAAACGAGGCATTTTCTATTTTCTCTTCCTCGATACCTTACCTCCCCCAACCCAGGTATCCATTCCTAACAGCTGAGTTGACTGTTTCACACACGAGTATCGAACCTGCCTGGGACACCAGTGCTTTCACCATTTGGTTATTTACAAAAGAAACTTTCATCCTCTTTCGTTTTCCCGCATTCTCCGAAATCCGCATGTCATGATATACACTTAGGGGGGAGTCCTTGCTATCCACTGCACTCGCCTCCTATTGTTCTGATTTTATAATAAAACTGCAGCGATCATTTTTGCTCCATCGTTAGTTTCTTGAAATTTTAAACCTAGATTCCCTGAAAGCAATGCACGTGACTTGCAATATTCATGCAGGAAGGTGAGAGGGGAAGCAAGGACACCCAGAGTTTCGAGGTTGGGGTAGATGGCGATAATGTTGTTTGGCTTTTAGCGCAGTGTTGTCTCCAACCACAGTTTTGTCTCGTAAACATTTCATCTCTGTGTAACATTGCCCTGGCTCTTAGTTTCTATTGTTCATGTGCAACACAAGACTTTATTGGCTGTCCTCTGCGTGGTTCGTTTAATTCCTAGAATTGTAGACGGACTACAGACATGCATTAATCAGACATGCAAACACGCTGACAATGGAATAGTAAGACAGGAACACAAAACTGCCAGCAGTGTTTGTAATTCTGTCAGACTGATGTGTGGCTGCTGACAACCAAGAAATAAAAAGCTAAATGTAAGGTGCGATAATGGGTGTGACTATGTCCTGTGAGAGTGACAGGACGAACTCAGACGAGGTGAAGGTTCAAGCTTGCAAGGTGGCCACACCGTAGTGTATCCCCATGGCGATGGACTGAACCCAGAGTGGCCCTCGACAGAAAATCAATGCACATGAAACGAAAAATTAATTATGTGTTTGATATCAGCAATAGCTGCGTTTCGGGTGGGCGTCGAGTGGAGATCCCGCCACCTGGCGACAAGGGTTCTAAAGTGGCGATGAGTAGAGCGCAACAACCTCTGTTTTATTCAAACAGTTGCTATTCTGAAAGACGGAAATCTTCCCCAGGATATCGATTCCTGACAAAATCCGAGAGGACAAAACAAATATATCACAGAGGAGGAACAGAGCTTCAGTGAACACTGCTCACGCTTGTTGACGGCACTCGACGCTTTGCTCCACCATCTTATAGACATCAACTCGTGATCCGCCGGGAATAAAGAGGCAGTGGACGGACAATGTTAGTCAGCTGATGAATAAAATCTCATTCGAGTTCACCAGACACTAGCATTTTGTCAGTTCTGATCGTCGAACTAGCTAGATAATTGGGGAAATGGGAATATTTTGGATAATAATCCTTTCCGACAACTTTTTTTTTTTACAAACTCTGTGTCCATTTGCATGTCTGATCACCAAACATAGAAAGTGAGCTAAAAAATGGTTGTTTATTTTACATTTATTTGAAAATAGGGAAAAAATTATTCCTAAGGCTCACATTGGCAGGTCTTGGTCTTTTGCTGTATGAAAAAACAAGTATTGTCTGATGTTGTGAGCACCCGGCGCAATGTACCCTGATTCAACCAATTTAACTAAACTCGTGTTAACTCAGTATCAAAAGGTAAAGACTACATACTAAGAATGCAAATGTTTGTGTTTACAGACTAAATCGTTTTCACGGATCAGAGATTGGGTATCGTGAGAGTAATTTCCGGCCATAAATAACCAATAAAACTGTATGTTAATTATCAATCTTCTTAAAACGCTAAGAAGACCCTTACCCAGCCTCCACATGTTCAATATCACCGTGACAACCATTGCAGGGCGGAAGTAGCGCAGTAGTACAGTCCTATAGAACTGTCAAAAATGTTTTAGTGCTCGTGCGCTGGAGCAAATCTACTCAAACCATCTGTGGCTGTCCAAGCTACGAGCCACTCATGTTGGGGCAGGAAAACACATCAGTGAGTCAATTGAACACAGGTAAACATTCAAACAACAGTACGCATTTGTTTTACTGACTTATTAGCATACTGGCATACTGGGTTACTGTCTGAGGGAATTAGTAAATAAATAATCGAGGGAACAAACAAACAAACAAACAAGCGAACAAACAAACGAACGAACAAACAAGCAAATTAAACAAAAGAACGAAAAAAAAACAAACGTACAAACAAACGAACAAAGGAACGAACGAACAAACAAACAAGCAAGTATAGTTTTTGTAAAAAAAAAAAAAAAAAAAAAAAAAGATGGACAGAAGATGGACAGCTGTTCCCGATAAGTCGAATTTGTTTCATTATAAATGTGGTTAAACAGAGGTATCGGGTGCGATCCCGTTAAACAAAGGGGAGAGGAGCTGAGGTGAGCAGATCGAACAGAGGAGAGTGGAGGTGGAGTTGTGCGCCATTAATGAACTACATTTACTGACGTGGTCGAGGATTTTGTTTGTTTGTTTGTTTGTTTGTTTGTTTGTTTGTTTGTTTGCATCAGTTAAAGTGAATCTCGGGCCTAGTAAATTTGAAGCTCTGCCCAATTTTTGAGCCGCATTTTGGAGCGTGGACTCTTGACCTCATGTCGAACTGGTTACAACACCTCTAAATTTAATTAAAACATTTCAAACGTTTAGCATTTCTTATGCAATATAAATAAATGTCTACGGTTAATTAAAGGGATTCTAAAGGCAAAATGATCAAGCAGAGGAGTCGTATTCTGATGTCAGAGTCTTCTTGTGACGTCAGTCTCTGACAGAAAGTGTGTGAGGTCATTGCGAAGATTTGACGTCAGTTTATTCGTATGACGCACTCTGTGTGTAAGGCTTGTAAGGCTCTGTCTGTCGGAAACTGATGAAAAGACAATTTTGAATCTTTTCCATCTTTTCGTGGCAATCGGGTGCAGCACATTCTCGAGGCGTGGTTGTCACTATGGAAACCACACGTCATAGGGTCACGTGACGGAGAACGAGACTTCGTGGAAGCACAAAAAGAGTCCCGTGTAATTTCTCTTATTAAACACAACATTCTACTAAAAACCTTCAACGTTTTCCACATGAACACACATATAAATAGACGAGATTCACATTTATCCTACTCTTTACGCCATTCTAAGCAGTTTTATTTTGCCTTTACAATCCCTTTAAGCTTAAAATTAGAAAGAAGGTAAAAAACTAAGCACTCTAAACAAACTCACGATGAAGTTGGGTCCCATGGATAGGCGCTGACAATTGTCTATCTCCTGCATACACAGCTGGGTGGTCATGTGATCATCTGTCGCCTCGTCACGTACGCCCCACCTCATGTCCACTACCTGCAGGTCACAAAGGTCGAGCATCAGAAGGACATTTGTCAAATATGGCACAAGGTCCAACAGGACACATCACATATTTTCCTGAAAGGCAAGACTTTCTTTTTAAAGTGTCGTTTAATCATTGCGTTTTCTTTCTTTCTTTCTTTCTTTCTTTCTTTCTTTCTTTCTTTCTTTCTTTCTTTCTTTCTTTCAGACAGTCTAGTTTTCAAATCCAACGCTTCGATCAGTTTCGGATTTTATCTCTTTGTCCCTTTCCGATCCTTTGCGGATGGAAGCATTTTATTACTATTACCAGTTTTTGAACTTTTTTTGCCTCCTGCAGAGTTTTCCCTACCTCAGACTTTATTCCTCTGAAGACTCTCACTATAAAAATAGTAACACCTGTCCTGCCTTTGAACCTAAGTGTTTAAAGCAAAAATCACTTTCGGCTGCTTCCTCTCATATATCGATAAAATAGTAAAAGGATTGGTTGGCCAATGATGTTCTTTAGCGAATTGTCGGTCTTGCTGAAAGAAGCTAAAACAAAATGTAGAAGTTTTATTTGTACCTCTGTAATAGCGGTAAGGGCAAACGGCAAGCAGTAAAGCTTAACATAAATTGTTAAAAAGAGCTTATCTCACCTGAAATTCCAGACCATGCTTTTCTCTACAGAATTCCTTCAGTTTAGGATACACCTTCTCCATGAGATTATTTCTCTCCAGTGTGGTGTCTGTAAAAAATGATGGCAAAATGTAACAAAAATAATTTCAGCTCTACAGTAAAGGGGTTAAATGGAAAATAACAAAAAAAAAATGAAAGGCAAAATCGTAGAAGAAAACTTATGCATAAAAAAGTCGTGTTCTTCCTTTAGGGAAGAAAAGACACAACTACTCCAAAAGTTAATAATACAGATGCTCTATGCCTGAAATGTCTTCTGGAACTGCTAATGTACTTCCTCAAAGCTTTAGAATGTATGTATGGCTGCTAGTGTGGCTGAGGAGGAATACTGAACGGGACGACGAGCTTTTACTTTAATAACCATTTTGTGATTCTCAGACAAAGAATGCAATACATGAGTTGTCCCACAGATCAAGGCCCGAAGTTATGTATAGGAGGTATTAACTGCTATTAACAAAAATATAGTAGGAACATATATAAGCAGAAATAAGTCGAAACTACGGATACCAAAGATATCTTGCAAATAAAATTCTCGTCTTCAGTTGTTGCGGTCTACGGGCCCGCAATGGATGCTGCTTAAGACCATCGGTATGTCTTCAAGAAGCTGCGTGCGTCCGGGTAATAATTCTGTCCGGACTGACGATCTAAATCAGGGGTGGGCAACATACGGCCCGCGGGCCGGATCCGGCCCGCGACGGGATTTTGATTGGCCCGCAGACTGTTTCTGGTCGTACATGATAATGTGGCCCGTGGCCACATTCTGCCGCAATCTCTCACTACTAATTACTTGCTCACTGCGTCGAATAATAGTGACTGTTAGTTATTTTTTGGTTCTTTGTTTTCTTTGTTTTTTGATTCTTTGTTTTCAGTTAGAATTAGATTTAGAAGTCGGCAAGAAAGCAGTATGTTTGTTGTGCAGTGAAAGTGTTGCCGTGATGACAGAGTACAACGGTAGCCGCCATGATGCGACGACACATGCAGGCTATGGCAGGCTGTGGCAGTACTGTATGGCAGGCTATGGCAGTACTTTATCAGCAGCCGAACGGCAAACAAGAGCAACAGAACTGGACAGAAAACTTGTAAAGCAGCAGAATGTATTCGTAAAAACCAAAGTAGCCCACAAAGCTGCTACTCATGCCAGCTTTGTGGTCGCATACAACACTGCCAAGCACAGCAAATCGTTCAGTGATGGTGAATTTGTCAGAATATCACAACACACTTTCCAACACTCGAGACTATGGTACCCCAGATGATGTCAACTGAGAAATACACCAAAAATATCTACACTAGACAATGAATTTTCTCGTCGTTTTGCGGATTTCCAGAAACTTGCTGCTGAGTTTGATATCTTGTCATCCCCGTTTACAACTGACTTTGAAAAGGTGTCGGATGCTCTACAGCTGGAATTGATGACCTGCAGTGTGACTACCCTGAAAGAGAAATTCCAATCTGAAAGCATTGACAAATTTTATGCGTCACTGAATGAGTCCAAGTTTGCCAACCTGAGAAAGATGGCCATGAAACTACTTGTTCTGTTCGGATCTACATACATTTGTGAGCAAACATTTTCGACCATGAACATTAACAAGACAAATCTGCGTTCCAATCTGATGTTCACGTGCAGTCGTTACTGAGGATTTCTATGTCCGACATGCAGCCTGAGTTCAAGCAACTTGTGGACAACTTTGATCGACCGCAGCTGTCTCATTGACTTCAGCAGCTATTGAAGTACATTACGTTAACATCATTAAATACTGTTTTCGGTCTCTATGCTTTAAAATTAAAGTTTACGAGTTTACTTTAAACACGATTTATTCCTTGCATATGTAGATAAATACGCGATTAAGGTATTGATCCAGTAATCTGGCCCGCCAAGGACTTCCTTTCCCTTTATCCGGCCCGCCGACCGGAAAAGTTGCCCACCCCTGATCTAAATAAACTGTTTAGTTAATTGTCCACCCACCCTTATGGAAGTAAAATTGTGTCTCCGACGATATTTAGCTCTGCATGCCCCTCGCATTGCCAGGCAACAGCAAAACATCAACAATTTCCACACCAAACTCTCGACTTCTACCTGATCCCAGTCCACTCATTTCAGGAATGAAGTGAGCCTCTGATAAGCGGTGGCGGTGAAGGAGCACTTAATTTGCTGGGGGTACTGATATAACCTGAGGATAGACGAGACGATACCACTCAAATCATCACCGACTTTTCTTAAAATAAAAAACTCGTGTGGTGTTTCAGACAGCTCTTACTCCACACACTACGGAAAACCCAGTCTACCGACGAAAAGCAATGTTTCTCATTTAATAGTATTGTCCTGATGTTGGCAGCCATCGGAGCAGGCATAGACAGTAAAAGTTACATTGGGTTTTGGTTTTTATTTATTTATTTATTTATTTATTTTTTTTTTTTATGAAACTGAAGTTTAGCTAATACAGTTTTTCTGGCCTACAATTTGACCGCATTAATGGCGGAGAAAGTAAAAGAATTCTATTGGCAACGAAATCATTCAGGTGTGCAGCTGAGTCGTTGATCGTCTAAAAAAATTGTCAGGTGTGTAATACACTTATAAATAATATATCGTGAACTTGTTATGCGTTTCATTCAGGCCTTAACCAAATAATTTTCTGTAAGTCCAGAGAAGAAAATTAAAGAGATAATTACAATAGCTTATAGTCTTTGCGAGACTGAAAACTCAGTTGTCAAAAAGGGAAAAAAAATCTGATAGCGAAGAAATAAAGAGCAGGTGAGGGAGATAAAGTATTTTAACATCGAGAAAACCGCATTCCGTCACCTAACACGCGATAAAAGCTAATGTCAAGCTATGATACAAATAAAACATAAAGAATTAGAACAGTCGACAGACTGACAGACAAGCAGACAGGAAGCAAAACAAGATGTTAAGTAAGAAGACAAGCAGAAAAAGTAAGACAAAGGCGAGTATTGCCGCGCTGTCAAATCAGTTATAACAACGAAACATTAACCCCGAACATCGTCCTGTTGATCGCAGAAAATACACCCCATCCATCTTTTTTTGGAAATCTTAAGAACACACTCTATCATATAAAAAAATAAACCCTCTAGAACATCCCCGAAGTCCTGCGTCAAAATGTCAGCAACTCTCGCAGTCCTTCATCAAAATGTCAAGAACATTCCAAAAGTCTTGTTACAAACATTCCCAGTTTATCTGTCGTGAAGCTGGGAGCATACGTTTCCACATTTCTGGAAACAATTTGAGGCTAGAGACCGCGCATGCGCAGGGGTAAACTGCTTCTGTCGTTGTCTCTGGGACAATGACAGTCCACGAAGCTGTAGGAAGGTGGGTAAGTATTTGCGAAGAAAAAAAAAGGAGCAAGCAAAATCTAGGACCAGGGATTCCATGGGGGAGACCTAAGCTCTGGTGAAAATGTCTGTAGATGATAATGAACTCCTACTTGATGGTGTTACTGGGGAAGCTTCATGTCCTGCATCACACATCCAGCTGATGACTATCTACAGTCGCCATGTCCTGCTCGACCAGGCCTGCGCAAACACCCTGTTATGGTATTTCACACAAACAGAATCATTTATCGCAACCAACGAACCGGAAAGCTCTGTGTTTACACTAAATAATGCAGGTGTGATTAGCTCGAGAATATTTCTTTTCAGGTTGACAAGTTTGGAAGGGCCATGACTTCAGTTGTAGTTTGAATCCCCCCGGCAAAAAGTCTCTGAGGATCGCTTCCACAATGGATCATTGTGGTCCTGATAAACGACATATTGACTACTGCAAGTCAAGTCCCATAGAGTGAAGGGCCATTAATATTCTGATGCAGTGTTTATAGCTTACAATGAAATGAAACTGGAAAAATCCAAATGAATGCAGTATTATGTTATTCCTTATCCGTAATACACTGAGCTATGAAAGAGGTTTTTCTTCCTTCTTCTGTATTTCTCTTCCTTCTGTCTTCCTTTTTCAGAACATAATATTATGGCACACACTGTTTGTTTGTCTTCAGACCAGATGAGAACACCATCGGTCTGCCATCATAATTTGCTATATCGAAGGTGAAATGGTCCTAATTTAGTTCCGCCAGGAAGTCTTCACTTGGTAATGCCGACATACCATTATTATTCACCATTCACTAACATTACATCGGAGTAATGCCTTGTACTTTGGTCTCGTTGACCTCTTTCTAAGGATGGGGATGGTTTAGGAATTTATCTCGAGAACGGGAGAAAAATTAATATCTTGTACCGAGTTTTTTCCAGTCTTGAGAGAAAATTTGCATCCCACTAGTCATTAAATTTGAAAATGTCCAAAAGGCGCATTTCGGTGTCCTAGCTTTGGTGCCTTAGCAATAGTTCTTCAGGTTTTGCGGCTTCTAGTTCTATAATCAGAAAGTTCTTTATTTCTTCTAAAGATGTTCCCGATCACCACGTTTCACAAATTAAAAGCTCCATCTAGGGAAGCGATCAAGTGACAAAATGCAATTATTGTATCTATTCTGCTTCAATCAAAGTCCTGAAGGACTCTAGCAAGATACTTTTTGGACATTTCAGATGTGACCTTACCTTTGTTTGCAGTATAATGCACGTAAGGGTTTGAATTCATCGAGACAGAAACGATAGAGTCGAACAATAATTAAAAAAAGGCTGCAATAAAGCAGTTGATATTGACTGTCATTATCCTGCCAAGCTGAGGTTATGTCTAAGAAAATTTACTGCTGGGAACAGACTCGGTGGACCGAATGAAAATGCCAAATGGTCGTAGACTATAAAGTAAGAAGGCGTGACCATCACTTATCGACTATCGCACTTTCTTTTGATGTCAAAATTCTCCCCTAGGGGTTGGCATTGGTTATTAAATTTAATTCCAGGTATTTGTTTTAAGGTTTTTCTTTCAATTCTCCCAAACCCTACTCCCAAAGCCTTTCATGTGAACAACAACAACATTTCTGGAAATGTCTCGACTGTTTGTCTCTATTAAGCTATATCAACATAATCATTGCATAATCAAATACCTTCGATTCGCTATCAGCGGGGTGGAAATTCTATTGCCGAGGTAATTGTGAAAAAAATAAGGTTTGACAAACTGACCACAATGTTCGACTTACGAAAAAGGAAAAAAAAAAATCCGTGGAGCAGAGAGGGTGGTGGGCCACTAAGTGCACCATAACTCTTCCATTCACTCCTTGCTAATGGACGTGCAGCCAACTGGGTTGTTATTTTACTCGTATTACAATGCTCTAGCTGTCACCCTTTCTTCCAGACCCGCAAGTTCAAACGGTCACAGAATCATTAAAGTTTCCACGACGAAAGGAAAAGGTAAACACCGTGTACGCTGACTCGGATATTACAATCGAGTTTCATGCTTTAATACGAAATCATGAAAATAAAAAATAATAAGGTAGTGAAAAAAAAACCACACACACACACAAACGCACACACACACACGTTCACACTAAATCACACACGTGCACACACACACACACACACACACACACACACACACACACACACACACACACAAATTCTCACACAAACAAAAACAACAATGATCACTGGACATGCTGTTGCCTGGCTGGCAGGTGAATACATACCTAAGTATAAATCAATCCATCCCTACATTTATAATGCAGCAATGCATTTTTACGTAATTGTGAGTAACCCCAAAAATGTCTGCCTTAGAAAACAGAATTCAAGGAAATATTCTTCTAGCACAGAGACACGCGAGCTCGTATCATTTGCAAACTAGAATGAGAATGAAGCCCTTCGAATAGCACTGTGGGACTCGAGACACACGAGTTTACAAGAATAATTTATTCATGCCCTCGACTGTTTTCTTGCCCTCCACTAGCTTCCAGCAGCCTCCTTATATCTCGACAACCATGGCTACCTACAGCCATTAAAAAAATCATCTTTACCTGTGAAGGTGGAACTCGTGAAGATGCGCACGATTTTGGAGCTAAGGGAAGGTAAATCATCCAAGCACCCGCACAACACCCGAAGAAATCGCTTCCTTTCCTCTTCGTCCACAGGCGGCGCTTCACCTTCATCCACCCCATCGAGAGATGTACCCTCGGGTGTGTCGGTCATGTCGGCTGAGGTAGAGTCACGGGAGCTGCCAGCAGGTAGGTAGTTAGTTCCGGGTGGTCGTCAGCAGACAGGAAGTCTGTGCACG
Organism: Pomacea maculata; assembly: GCA_004794325.1. Taxonomy (NCBI): domain Eukaryota; kingdom Metazoa; phylum Mollusca; class Gastropoda; order Architaenioglossa; family Ampullariidae; genus Pomacea; species Pomacea maculata. The sequence continues at coordinate 657,298 of SRHC01000321.1, forward strand.
TGGTTCACTGTCGTCTGTCTCACCAGCCCCCACTCGGCGTCTTGAGTGTCGGACAAGTGCGCTTATCAACCATGACCCTGATAAACTTGTCGCAACACCAAGGAAACAAACATGATATCAAGTTAACTAGCAAGAAAAATGACTGATTGAATTCGTCAAAAATTCGCACAGTAGCAGATACTTATAGCATAGTCAAGTTATATGAATGTAAAGCAACGAGCATCAATTTATATATATGTTAAACATTATGTTTCAGTACTAAATGACAGCAATGGTGTGTCTTTACTCTTAACTTTGAATGAAACCTTCTTAAGTAAATAATTTTTGGACAAGAAGTTTATAGAAGTCGCCCTTGTACAACCATTTTGTACACGTTGTAAGTAGAGACAAATCACACACCATCGATTGCTGAGGACCGTGAGTACTTCCCCTGTCATTGTTCTTTCTTTGTCCAAAAGAATACTAACTAGTGGCATTACAGTCCTAACAAAGGTGTGTATTCAGCCAGGTGGACAACACACGTGTGTTATGAGAAGCAACGTGGTTGCGCCGTAGTTCTTGTTGCTACGTCGTGAGACGCCGCACGTCTTCGATGGCAACCGTGACTGGGACATCGACAGACCCACGCACCTTGAGGTGGTGTTTATACTGCTCTCTAAATAAATTGTTCTCCCGACTGCCCTCCCTCTAACGATATCTGCGCTGATAATGCTTGCTTCCGATATTAACTAATGAACGGAGCAGGGAGAAAAATGACCACGAGGTCTGGCTTTGGTCCACGTCCGATGCAATAGACTTCTGTAGAAATATTTGGAGAACGTTTAAATTTAATTTTACCGATTCATTTCCATTTGACAACAGGTACAAGTTATTTATTGGTTTATAAAGATCATCGAGAGAGATAGAGAGTGTGTGTGTGTGGTGCAATATAAACTAGGACAACACATTTTTTCCCTTCCAAAATTTGATGCCAAAAGTGTATTACAATATTAAAAGAAATGGAACTGTGCATTCCGGACAACATATTTATTTGATAATTTCAGTGTACTAGGAGTGGTGCTTAAATTATTTGCCTCTCTCGTTGCTATGGGAAATTTCGCGTGCAGCTTGCTTCGTGTGATTAACAAAACTCGCGCCTTACTAACAGTCAACCCTGTCATAATAAAACTACGAAATTAATAATGCGATTCGTGCTTAAATATCATGAAATATAATGCCTTTCATTTTTTTATGGAAAGACGAAGAGATTGTTTTTCTGCTTTCTGTTGTTTATGGTGATATGTCGGTTCGATATCCTAGGGGAGTAGAACATGATTCAATGAAAGCATTGCAGCGCAGAGTTTGGAATGGAAAGACCGCCGTGAAAACAAATACGTTTGAAGCGATACTACTTTTCATTAACTGTGTTTCTTGTGATCATTCGGCGTATACGAATATTACAAAAAGCTTTTACCTGTCTGGGGATCCAACAGCAAAACCTACGACTCGCCAATATCCAAGAATCTAGGGAGCGGGTTGACTCCTGCACTCCCCCCTGAGTGTATTTGCCACGAGAGTAAGGGTGGTCCACACACAGCAATGACAGAAGTCCATGAGATTCCAGTCTGGGTCTCCCTGGCCTCGCATTTTGTCACGGGATCAGCGAATGTGCTGTCAATAAACACCTGTGACCTCTTGCACGGTGCTGCGTGAACGGGTGCGCTGTCCGGCCACTGTCCCGTTGGTAGGGTGCTTGGGTGCTCACTTCCGGACAGAGCGGGGCATGGCGGGATGTCTTGCGTGCTGGCGTCCCTCTCGACTCACGCGGTCCTCGGCTCTGTTGAGCGCACCTTTCTTTTCTGCCGTGTCTCACTTCCCGACTGACTCTTGGCTCCGGTCTGCTGCCGGGTGGGCGTCGACGAAGACGGGTATCCATCCACCCACCGGCCTTCTACCCCCTCTGGCTTTGGCCAGGACGGCCGGGAAATTGGTGACGGTGGATGAAAGTGGCTGGCAAAGCTAAGTCGAGCCTATAGCCATGGCTCATGGTCCGGCAAAACAATATTTCTTCAGGATGGTGACCGTTTCACCGCAGCCTCTCTGACTGCCGCGGCAGGGAATGCGCTCATACCCGGCAATCTCTTGGTCACCCCGCGCGAAGTTTTATCAGCTCAGGTGACCCAGTGACTGCCACCCGAGGTGGGACTACGATTGGGGCGAAAGCCTTTTCCCTGCCATGTGGGAGGGTGGCCCAAGCAATCAGTATTCTCATTCTTGGCCGCTTTATACAGCGATTAATGGGGGTGTGGTGGAGATTAGTCCCACACCACCCCGTGTTCCTGCGGCCTGCCTAATAGCAAACAAATTTCTCGGTAAATATAATTGCGGGGCCTGCCTATTGTGACATCATAACTCAGGCGCGGGTTAATCTTTTTAAGGATACATTTGTATGCCTGGTCAGCTTGCATCTACGCGATTCAACCATAATAATTATCTTGAGAAATGTTTTCACACACCTTAGTCTGTTAGTTGATGGAAGTAGCCTCGCACCATAGAGATTTGAGTGTGAATGGTTCACCCTGTCTAGGGCAATACTTCTACTGCAAATAACTTTCTGCTGAATGGGCAGGGAAAGTGGATAAGTCACATCGCCGTCTTTCTACTCCAGGTCTGACCAGACTCACCTCCAGAAAAAAAAAACCCCAAGCAATATTTGTTAGAATTAACAGGTGTACAAATACCTTGCATTAAGGTATTTTTGAAAATCATGTATGAGACCGATTGCTTAAATGTGCTTGCGACTGGGCAAACGATCTGTACATTCAATTGTTAAAATCTTATAATCCTCCTCTAGAATTTATTAATGAGTTTTACTCAAAAGTTCTTCGGATATTGATAAATTGCTTTTTGAAGTTTTAAAACTTCATGTCGTGACACAAGAAAGGCATAAAACCAATGTTTTTGCTCTCCTTACACACTTTTCTATGTGAATGTATGTGTGTGTGTTCTTGTGCATAAGTGCATGTATATATGCGTCTATACACGACTGTGCGGGACAGTAACAATATACGAATTATTTATGTCTGGGTTGTTTCCCCAGACTACAGACACTATTGATGAAACTGCAGGGAAACCGATACATACTACACGTTCAGTTAATCATTTGACTTTCTTTTCAGTAGTTGTAATGTGTTACATTTCAAACATCTAGTCATCGTCATAAACTGAAGAGAAAATGTGAAAAAAAAATTGATAGAGGATTTATTATTTACTACAATACTGATTTCACAAACAGAAAAAAAAAATGAAAGCAAGCTTCGTCGAAATGTGCATGTGGTGAGGGCTGCACGGAAAGAGGTTTTTAAGTGAAATGCATTGCCAATCTTGCCAGGTAGCCACCCACTGCAACCTCTTGCCAATCACGCGGCAGAAAGAGCAAACTGCAGCAAAGAGAAACAATGATTGTATTGATTGCACAGTAACGGGACGCCGGCAGGTTGAAAACGTTTTGTCTTCACAGCTTTTATCCTCCGCGCATCTCGCCGGCAAAGTGTTGGTGCATGCCTGCGGGAATGCGTGACTTCGTCCATTGTGTGTGTGTGTGTGTGTGTTTGTGTGTATGTTTGTGTGTGTGCTTGTGTGTGTGTGTGTGTGTGTCCACGCGCAAACCATGCGTTGTGGGGTAGAGATTAAAAATGCATTTTGAAAATGTCCATTGGGGTTTGAAACAAGGTCTCTTTACAGTTTGATATGCTCTGTATAGTTTGATATGCTCTACTGGGAAAAAAAATCCCACTTTTTTGGGTGTAATAAAACCCTTCCATCTGATTCCATATGGTTTATTTATGAACTATAATATTGTTCTGTTAGAGTAGGTTCATGATGTTCGACAGCCTCCTACAAAGAATACTGCGATCTTGGCCTAAAAGGAGGAGAGGTCCATCGTATCTTAGACGCACCATATGGAAGAAGCGCACAGTTCTCTCCCTTTGCCCGCTTTATCGCCCTTGAGAAATCAGGTACCATAACTGCTGGGTGGGTGAGTGGGATGACAAGTGTTCTGGGGCTTCAAAGACATGGCACTAAGCAGAAAGTCTTTGGAATCTGTTCTTCCCGTAATAAATATCAAAAGTTTCCATTGGTTTAAACTGCTTAGCATTAGATACTAGGGGCAAGGCGGAGGACAGAGGAGCTCCTTAAGGACCATTGCCGTCATTTTGCTTTGATCTCTGTTTTGCCATGCGTGCTGACACACTGTGAATGCTGCCCGACTTTTTGAAGATGTGGACCGTCGACAAATATCCGACGAGAAGATAACGACCCTAGAACTCTCAAATCCTTAGGATTTTCAAATGATGAATGGCTTTGAACAGAATGAAAAGTCGCTTTATCTGCTTTAAACAAAATATTTTTTCCCTAATGACAAAGAGCTTTCTCGTAAAAACTGAACTTTGTTTACTTTTCGTGTTCTGTTAGAGTTAATGCGAGAAAATATTTTAAACATCTGATGACTTTTTTGTAAGGCATCAATTTATCGCGGCTTATGTCTTATTTCTGTAACCAAAAAGAAAAGAGGAAAATGCTTTCCAAAATAAATATCATTGTCCAGTATGTAGTGTTATTAAAACAAAACGAAACAAAAACAAACAAACAAAAAGTAAAAACAACAAAACAAAAACCAAACAAACTGGGGTCTAAGCATTCAACATCCTCTACTTAACATCGGCTATGCCATTCATTCTTTCGAACTATTCAGAATCAAACGCCCGTAAACAAGCAAACCGAACGTAAAAACATGTCCAAGTTATTTTGTTTTAATTTACTTATCCCACTCCAAGTGTGAGCATGTGCCAATGAAATTACTGACCTGACATGTACACACCAAACATGTACAACTGCTAACCACAATATGTATCATCAAAACAAAACATAACAACAACACCTTAGCTGCAGGTTTAAAAAAAAAACAACAACAACAACAAAACCTGAAACAAAGAAAAACAAACAGAAATTGAAAAGTTTTGAGATGTCCTGCAGATAAAGGTTAGTGTCTGGCACTCGTGCTGAGTGTGTGGCGGTAGAAGTCCTGCGCCAACGTGTAATTGGCGAATGGTCGATGGCAAGACTTTGTGCTGGTTAGATCAACACGACAACTCAATCAGTCGCACCGCACGATGCGGATCGGTGGCGGAAAGAAAAACTGAAACCCGATCAATGTCCCCCCCACGAAAAAAGACAAAACGAAAAAAAAAAAAAAAAAAAGAAAAAAGAAAGTGGAAAAACAAGAATATGGGCGATGTTCGGATGTTATATCTCACATGTACAATTTATCTTCTCGGAGAAACGAAAAGGGGAGGGGTGAGGGGTATGGCTAAACAGTCCTTCCCTAATCACGTTTATGTAGTTGGATTTTTTGGTTTAGTACTTTTAAAATTGAGAAACAAATTTGTTTAAAGTCAATTCATTTTTCTTGTTGTATTTTGAAGTTAGGGTACACTCATGGGAGCTGAAAAAATTAACAAATAAACTTAAGAAAGCAATGGTCGCTGTTCTGATGAGACAATGTGATGAAAAATTAACAGTTATCATTCAAACATCTTGCAAGCTCTGCGCCATTTGAACCTCGCACACACAGCAGGTGATAGAAAGCTACTGCTGAAATCTACTTTAAAATTAATAGTAATGTAGTTGTTTATTTTTTTATTCAAAATTTGAAAAAAAATGCTCTATGTATGTTCATAGTGATCCTATTTTATTTATTTTTATACATAATTCAAAATTTAAACAAATTGTTTTACTTATTCGTCATGAAGATAACATTTTGTCTTCAAATTGTGAGTCATATCTCTTTCCTTAATGAACAATATCGTCTTGCTTTTGGAGGCTTGTTTGGTTGAGGGTGTTGATGCATGTGTTCATGGAACATTGTATCTTGAACTGTACCCTGGACAAAAACAGAGCAAGTTTTATTCAAAACAAGTTCTTCGTTTCTTTAGGACTGAACACCCGATTTGCTATAACCTCTTTTTTCAAAAAGGGTATTAATATATTGCCGGGTACTTTATTGGCAAGACGGGAATAATTTCGTCTATGTCACTGGGTTCATGGAAGAAGAGGACAAAGCTGGGAAAATTAGGTTCATTAAGTGTTGAAATAAGAATGCCTCTCTGGAAACTGCGTTGGAGAGAGGCACCGCATTAGAGAAAAAGAATTTTTTCTATTCACTTTGCTCGTCAAAATAACAAGCCTGAAAAGAATTTTTTTTTTCATTAAGTGTGTGAGGATGGTCTAGCACAAAATTAATTACAAAAATCGTTTGCTCCCCTCCGTGGCACTCTGGTAGGACTGGCTGCGAGGATAGTTGTAACTTGAAGTGTTTGCTGCGGAATTGTGTCGTGCTAGCAGTACACCAGATAGAATTACTACTGTCCATTGACCAAAAATTAACATAAAAATTAAAAAAGAACATGTTAGCCAACATCAGTGAAAAGCTCATCAAGAATCGCTAATGCTGTGATTACTCTTCGATTATAATCCGAAGCTGTCATGCTTGACTTGTAGAAATGGACTGGACCTTTCAACAAATGAAACAGAGTGAAAAGACAGACCATCCAAAATCTCTAATTATGAACATCCTTATATAAGGTTTAGAAGAGAGCTATGTTCTGTTCCCTTACTGTTCAGCATTTAGTAATTTTTAACATAGTAACCGAGAATAGAAGCATCCAGCTGAAAGGATTATCGGATATGAAAGAATAAATTTGATTCAGGGATCCAACGGTCAACACTCCATTTAACTATTGTGCTTCACCAAAAGTGGGTGGACTTCAAATTTGATAAAGTAACTTTAGAAGGCCAGTACGTGCTTTTAATTGAAAAAAAAAGATTCCTATCATCAGGTGAATTAAAATACTTCATTAATGGCGCACATCTCCATTCACTCCTCTCTGTTCAGTCTGCTCAGCTCCACTTCACTCTTTTAAAGGTACTTGTACCCGATGCCCCTACTCAAGCAGCAAATTTTTTTAACTTAGCATTTATGCAATGTCATCTTCATACCACACGAATGACAAAGAAAATGGAACCCAAAGAATACATCAGAAGGCTCGATAACGGCAAGAATAAATGGTCTTGCTGCACCTTCATCCCAAAATAAATAATTCAGGAGGTAACACACCGCTCAATGAATTCGCTTTTTCCTTGCAAGGCATACAACAACTTCCCCTTCGACGAGAGCAAACCACCTGGTATTATCCGCATAAAAACCCCATAAACAAGACTGAAATAAAACACTACAAAAAGTCACGTGACTTGCACAATGCAAACGTCATCACCCTCGCTTCCATCGCCCCTCATCCTGGTGTCGGCCGAATGCGCCTTCCGCTGCTAGGAGGCCGTATACACAAATTTGGCAAAATGAACTGTTAGCTACATTACATAGCGATTCCGTTGGTGTGTAGAATATGCGTTAATCGGTCTTTTGTCTCGATAACACGCGAAGAAATGCATAACTGTAAAATCGCTCTGGCCAACCGTTATCAACAAAGGAATTAAATGCGCAAAAGCATAACGAAGTGAGAAGATTCGGGTACATAATAGTTGATGAAATGTAACAAAACGGATGATCAGAACAACTATTAATATCCCTAGAGACGCAGTTGAGATTCTCCTATTGCATAATATGCAGAATATTGTATGTCCCACTACTTGGGGTGAAAGGTTGAGAGCGCGTTACTCAGTCTCAAGGGAGGGAAGTCACAACTGAGCTACTCAGGCATGGTGGGGTAGGGACAACAAAAATTCTTAATACCAAAGAATTTGGAAACTAAAGGAATGGAGTAAAGATTGGATGCAATCACTAGTCATGCCTTTTCCAAATAAAAGAAATATCCAACAATGTCAGACTTACAGAACCTCAACCTAATCATCCACCCAGGCAAAGTCATGCTAAAAGTAATCAGGACTCACATCAACACCATTCCTGAGGAACTGTCAGCCAAAAAACAGAGAGGCAGGAACACAGTTGATCAAATCCTTGACTTGAGAACTTCATAGAACAACATTCTATAGCTAAAGACAGAAAATTATTTTTTAAAGTTTCCCCTTGGGTCCCCATACACACACACACTTCCCTTCTCTGTCTCACAAACCAACACATTCGTGCACACAAAAATAATAAGCAATGTTGCAGTGACACTTACAGAGCTTTATGTAATAATCATCAGATCTTCCACATAACACATGCATGTCATGAACATTTTCAAATATTAAACAGCAATTTAAAACTAATGCAAACTGTTCAGAAAGTTGCCCTCCAACCGATTTATCGATAAAAAACCTGAATGTCCCAAATAAAACAGATGGTATTGTTTAAACAGCGCTCGCAGTGGTGTTAATGACTCTAAATATTGCGACTTGCTGACCTTCTTAGCATTAATTCCCACAATCTTTCTCGCTTTCAGGCAGGCAAATTGAGTACCAGGGGAGGGTAAATCTCTAACCAACAGGACTTGCGAAAATCCCTGTTTTGAAAGGAGCTGTTTCTCTCATACAAAGTCTGCAGCTCTCACTTTAACATTTTTGTTCCACTGATTTCTTCTGGTTATTTGTTTTGATCATCGTGTCCACAAAGTGTCAAATTTGAGATTGTTTGAAAACGTCTAAAAAATTTTATAGAAATTTTGTTTAAAGAAAACTTTTAAGTGTTAATGGAATTTTAATGATTTTTTAAAAATGTTGACCCCAGTAATAGTTCATGAAAATTGACTTCAAAGTGAATTGTCATGTGAGAGATGTTTGACTGGAAACAAATTGAGCCAAAAGGCAATAGCTGTCCTCGACATGTATACCTCTGGCCATGTGAAAACCTACAGTGTCCCCCAAATACTGCGCGATCAACGAGGCACAAATAGTAGAAGGGGTTTCAAAGGAGCTTGTAAGTGAAGGCGCTAATTATTTATTCATGGCACAAAAGACACCGATGAAATATTCACGACGCCCGCAGCTCGCAACAATGTCGTTGTCAGCCATCCAACCCGTCTCCTCAGTGCACTTGTCGTGGGATCCGCTATCGCCAGAAGGTGATAACAAAAAAGAGAGTGAATATCCTTCAATAGAGAAAAGTTGGTGACACCATTGTCACACTTTGAGCTCAATACCAGCACACGGGGTAGCCACATTTTGCAAGACTGCATGCAAATTTGTCCCTAGGTAGCTAGGTCAAAGATAAAGAATCTTGACCTTAAATTGACTAAACTGAAAAGAATTCATATTTTATTTATTAATTATCAAAATATACTTATTAATGTTAATCTTTGTCACAGGATGATCCTAGTTTGTTCAGAAGGCTAACATTGAAGAGAAATTTATTTTTCTTGTTCTCAGTATCTAAAATTGAGATAATGTAAAACTAGATGCCCACTCTTGTTTTATTTTAGCCAGAAAAACATGGGCAAAACATCTGAACTGCTGTGTGGTTGTCAATAGCCTTCCCTTCTTTAACAAACAGCGTTATCGATGCCTTGTGTGGCAGAGCGAGTGACGGGTTTTAACTAATGTTTAGTCCAATAATAAATAGCACTTGCTAACTGCCGGTCAATGTTCCCTTTATAGGAAATGCCTGGAGACCAGGCGGAGAAGTCTCTTAAGGAACTCAATGCTGCGTTCTCAACAGACTGGTTTCTAAGGCACCAAAAACACACTTGCATGCAAACTCCTTCAAAGTCCTACGGACATGTCACGAAATGTACACAACTCTTTTATGCGTTGTTTTATATTTTGTTTACCAGCATAGCTCACTAGAAATCATATTTTTTTTTATTAAAAAAAGTAAATACGTGGATGAAACTTAAGGACTGGGATAAAGGCTAGAAAGAAACCAAAAGGGGGAAAAATCACGAAAGAAAATAGCTTTTGTCGGTGATCTGTAGTATGGCTTTCTGTTTGTTTTTAAACAGTGAAAAAAAAAATTACAAGCCAGATATTCTGTTGTAAAAGTTTCTTTGCAAGCCTCTGGACCTGAAATAATCCATTGAAAGTTGAAATACATAACTTGCTGATGGGTTGTCTTCAAACGTGAATACATACCTTTGGAAAGTCATATAAATAATAAAAGTATTTTAACTCTGTTCACAAAAACTGACATTTTATTTATATAGAATGCGACAATACCTTGCGATCAGTGTTTAAACAATCTTCCAATGTATTGAAAGTTACTACATTTGTTTGAAGATACTTTCTACAATAATCCGTTGACATTGCGATCACTAAATTTGTATAATGTTCGCGACGACGTGGTCCACCTTTTCTGGCTGAAATATCCAGTTCTCTCTCGCAAACTAGCATTAACCCATCGACAGCAATGTTCACCAGACCTGTCCTGTGTCGGACGGTTGCACATTCGCTGGAAGTCTATACCTGTGTAGCAGAACCTTTGATTGGTTCCATGTCCTGAAAGCAGCTGAAGACCATCCAGGCCCCGGCTTGACATCATGGCTGACCGCCTCTCAATACACCAGCTTCAGCATCGCCAGGAAATGGCGTACATTCACTTACACAGTCCATGAAGTCACATTCACACTAAGAAGCGCTCATTGTAATAAATGTTTTGAGAAAATGAGCTTTGTGATCACCGGAGCACTCAGAGAGGCGCACTTCGTCCAGAAATCAAATTTCGTAGACAATCTTCATATGATATATTCAGCAAGATTTTTTTCAGAGAGGATAAAAATTCCCTTCTTTTTAAAAATTATATTTATAAATGTAGGTCATATAGGGATTAAAAGGAATAATAATATGAAAATCTTAACTACAGAGTCAGGCTCCAGAAAATGGATAGCTGTGCTTATCTTGAGCGCCACCATTGGAACATTGCGCGAAGATGTGAGAAGCATTATGTAAAATAACTGCCGTTGATAACATCTTCAAAAAAAAAACAAAAAACAAAAAAAAACAAAACAAAACAAAAACAAAAGCAAAACAAAACAAAAAGCACGCTTGCGGGCACAAATATCGGATATAGCATGTGGGCATTTAATACTCTCAATTTTGGAAGAGTAGTCTGTACAGTTTAAGACTGCTGATGACAAAATGGTTCGAGTGATAAAAACTCGACATTTTTTTTTTCACCCAGTTCTCTCCTCCCCTCAGCTTGAAGTTTCTGAGGCTTTAGACCACTTGCACTCGGGAGGTCGTTCGTCTGCTGCAATGGGCAGGTTCCACTCAAAGTGGAAAGGAAGAACAGACACTTCGCCTAAGAAAACCAAACTAAAGAATAAGTCAAACCTTCGGAATAAAAAAGGACAAAATATACAATATGAAAATTAAAAATGAAGGAATGTAATTTACATTACAGAAGACAAATAATTGTGTTCAGAAAACGCTGACGCCCCGGCTGTGAGATCTTTTCCTTGCTCTCCTAGATGTCGGTAAGACCACGTGAACAAAACTACAAGAAGCAACAGACTCTATATACTTGTACACTCTTGGAGTCGGCAATAGAACCTATTGTACGTTAGTGTGAGAACGAGGCCACTATTTAAATGGTCGGCAAATAAACCAGCATTAAATAAAGATGTTAACACATTTCTTCTTTCTCCTTTTAGGGGTTTGAAGATCCTGCTCCTATTAAAGACAATTAAACCTGAGGTCCTAAAATATAAGGGCATGAAATAGAGATGTGTATGTGTGAATAGGAGATAAGAGTAGGATAATATCTCAGGGTTTGAGCAAATCTGTTTGTGGCGGCCGTCAGAAACCGATTACAATACAGCTTGCTGTTGAAAGCTGCTTGCTGAAGGCAAACTGCGTCGCCCTTGACAACGCACTGCTTAGGAAAATGGTCAATGGCTGCTCCATTAGCCTTGTATGCTGGCGTCTCGCTCTCTTTGCCCCATTCGTCCCTTTCTGTTCACCACTTGCATTTTGGAGCTGAACTTCCTCTTGCTCCTGTAGCACTTCTCCTCCCTCACCGCTAAATCAATAGTTACACCAATCACTTTTTTTTTATTTTTATGTTTTAATGGAAAGAGATTTGTCATAGCTCCCATGCAAGATAACTGATAAGAATTTTACCATGATTATTATGAACAGTGTAAGGAATGGTAAACAAGAGTCTTTCGCCATAGTTACTCAAATATTGTCTTCATATTTATAAGAAATGAAATAACAGCTATTATCAAGTCGGTATTGTTAAAATGTATCAAAAATCATGCATACAGACAGTACCATTACCATTTTACTGAACAAGAATTTAAATTCTTTTACAATTGCTTCTGTGAGCATAACAATAAAATAACAACTATTAAATAACGGTAGTTTATCAGAGAGTTTTAATGAGCGCATATTTCAAATGGGTCAGAAGCAACATGGATATTTCAAATTGTAATATTTTAGACCTCAGCTAAAGGGCGATCAAAGAAATTATGAATTAGCTTTCACAGGTCCCACAGAGTTGCAGAATGCAGTGGATAAATAACATGTATGGTACAGTCACTCATCCATAAATGCAAAGATTATACCTTACAGGTGAGCATAATTAACATGAAAAATATTCATAAGAAAATCAAATAAATAGAATATTTATAAAACATAGCATTTCTTTGGAGACACCCCTACCTCACCTTTACACTAGCATCATCTTTCTCACTTAGTCACAAAGCTTAATTTGAGACAAAAAGAACAGAATGGTGTCTTTTCATCCTTTTAATTTAGATCTCAATTCCATCAAAGAAAGAAAAAAACAAAAAAACAACACACATCTTATTGCACTTCAGTGCCATGTAAAATTGGTTTATTCTTTAACCAGCACAGAGAAAAGACTGCAACTTAAAAAGTACGTGAATGATAGCATCTTTCCAGACATTTCCATCACTTGACATGACCATAGCATTCTTCCCTCGTAAATGTTGTGTTTTAAGACATCACTTACACCATGAATATATATGAAAGCAAATATCCGTACGGATTTGTCATACAGACAATAGCCTGAGATAAAAGTGTTGTTGCCTATATGATAGCACTTCTTAAGACACTGACAGGGATTTTAGGGAAATACAATAAACGCAAATTAGTAATGCCAGAATCGTTTACTCAGCTAAATATTACATAATGAAATAAATAAAACTAACAAGAACATGTAGATCATTCTACAGCGAGAGCTGGACATATCACTATGTGCTGCATACTAAAATGTTCTTGCATACAGTTCTCTTTCTCTCATATACAGTGAAGGTTGGCTGTCCAGGGTTCAGCTCTCATATTGGGCACTCTGTTCTTTCTCTGCATCTGTTTACAGGGCTGGCTGCCTTGCTGTGATATAGCAATAGTTGCTGGCTTGGCATAAAACACTAATTCCCCCAGTTCTCTCACATACACACACATATACATACACACAGAGTACCAATAACTAAAGACTCTCATTCTTCCTCTCTCGCTAAAAGTGTACCTCTATAAATCCAAATATAATTATGATACAAATTTATTCAGTACATGCAAGAAAATAACTGTTGCATTAAGCAATGTGGTACACACAGGGATGTAGTTGAAAACAATCTGAAAAAAAATGTGTTGGTAACTTTTGATGACTTTTCACTTATAGATTCCATCACTTAAAATGTCTTTGGCAAACATTATGCCTCACTTTCCCCATCAGCAGCTTGCTGGTCTCCTAGAATTGGAACTATCAGGTTATCCCTTGGCATTAAGCTGTATTTGGTCACAAACAGAGTGAATCGTCGACAGAGATGGGTTTCATTCTATGAGAAAGACAAGAAACGACACAAAATGTCATCAAACACTTTCCTTAACTGGCATGGTATAATGGTGAAATAATCTTTTCTACACAGAAAAGTTTTTTTACATCACAGATGCCATCATGCAGTAAATAATGAGATATTTAAGTGATTTAAATAATATATCTGTTTTATTTCAGCCTCATTTCCAGGTATCTATAGGACACGGCAACAGTGCATGTAACAAATTATGACAAATGGCTACCTAGACTGTTCTTAAATATCTATAAAAAATGGGGGAGAGGGACAAAATAAAAAAAAATATTTTTTAAAATTTCTGCTTATATTACTTAATAAGCATGGGCAACTATTGATAATAATAACAACAGGGAGCATTTATCATGCAGCATCACTATTACAACCAAAGAAGATCACACTCTGCATTGAGAAAAGAAAAGACATTAAAAATACTTAGTGAAACACTTCTAACAGTAAGTTTTCATTTCTGTTGACATATTTCTCAGTTCTTCAGTAGACTTATTGTCATTGCATTGTAATTAATGTAAAGAATGTGAAAGAACTGTAGGGTGTCCACATAAACCAATAATGGTCACTCCTTTTATCTTCTTTTCATATTTGGTTTTTTCCCCGAACAATTACAAGTCTTTATGAGTTTTACCCATAATGTAAAACATGCAAAATAAATAATAAAAGCTTCCTATATTCCTGAGCTTCTATTGCACTGCTTTGCCTGGTTTTAACTTTCTAGCAAGTTAAACAATTAGTTTTATCCGCATCTTTGCTAACTCCTAGACAAAAATTTTTGGCTGTTGATGGTAAGGTGGGGCTTGTGGGGCACAAGCAAGGTGTAAAGCAGTAATCTAGTAAGAGCAGACAGAGGAAGGCAAGACAAGAACAGAAAAGGAAATAGAAACAAAGCAGATGGGAAGAAACTCAACCCACATGTACTCACTTCATATTCATCAAAGAGAGCTCTATGGTGGAAATAAGCATGTGAAAATATCCTGTACACGCGTCTGCACACTGATCCAAGCTTTGCCACTGAAGACTCTTTAATGCTGACCCTGTTATAAGAAAAATACCATCTCTCTCACAAAAACATAAATAAATGATTAAGCCACTAAGCATTATCACCTGGAAATTAAAACAAAAATTTATGTTGAAAAGCTTATGCTAAAAGTTTAAGAATCCTGCATCATAAATAGTTTAACACATTAAAACTGCATAACCTTCTGTTCAGAAAACAAGCACACAGAAATGACACGTTAAAAAAAAAAAAGGGCAGAAGAAACAGGTAAAGTTCACTATAAACTTCCTCTGAATGCCACTAACCTGCTTGGAAAATATTTGTTACTGTTAAGAAGACACGCGGCGCCATCAAGTGTGTGCCGTGTGTAATCGATCGCTGGACACTGAAATCAGTCAAAACATTTATATTATGCTTTCCAGGAGCTTAAAATACTTAGGTCACTGAAACTCCCAAACTGTCACATATAAGAAAATGCCCTGTTTAGTTATAACAACAAAATAATTTTTATGTTTCATGCTTGCTATAGCACTTTTACTGAATAATTTCATAATCAATACAAAACTTTTGTTATACATTATGTATTTCTCTGCTATATATAGATACTCCAAACTGAGCAAGCTGCTGTGATTGTGACATGGTTCATGAAACATAACTTTCCAACATACTGTATACTACTGCTACTGCATTTTGAAAATCAACAAATGAATGAAAAATATGTTCTTTTTCTGTCAAATTGTTTTTTTTAAAGACTAGATAAAAAATAAACAGCAGAAAACAGCTACAACTTTACTAACAAAGTGCATTTAGCCTGCGGCACCAGGTTTGTCATGGCCATAGTCAGACACTGCTCCACTTTTCAGTTTAATTCCCATGAATGAGAGTCAACAATCTAAAAAAGCAATTTTATTATAAAGGGGAGAGAAAAGCTTTTATCTGATACCAAACCACGCATCAGTCTGATGTGAAAAAAAAAAATAATCATCATTGATGACAACATAACCGAGATCAATATAGATGTTTTGGCAGGACAGTTCTTTCTTCATGGTTTATGCTCTTTTGTTTCAGCTGGACAGATGTACTTCAAGTCAAGGAATGTCTCTTTTCATCACTAGTATTCCTTACTTATAATGTAACACAACTAAAAAACTGCGGAATAACTTGCTGAGAACAGTTGTGAACAGCCAGACCTCATGAATGCAGCAGAAAGAAAAGCCAAATACTGTTTATTGGTTAATATTTTAACATGGAGCTCATCGAAAAAATTAATTGGAATCAGAAAAATCTCCAAACAAGCTGCATTGCTGCTTAAGCCTCAGGGTTTAAAGCTAGGGACAAAGGTCGCAGCTTATAGTCTGAAATTTATGGTATTTGACTACGAATTTTTCTTTTTTAAATATTATTGTTTAAAATGTCAGCTACCATACACACACAAACCACTAGGGTGAGCTAATGATTATGGAGCAAGAGAGATAGACCATACAACTTCTGTGCACAAACATGATAACAATTATAGGAAAATAATGGAAAGTGTGCATAAGACAGCTGCAGTGAAAAGTTCATTTTCAAATGACACAAGCCAGGTATACACACATACCTCTTTGGGAGTTTTGTGAGCTGCACATAGAAATATCCATTGTTCTGTTGCAGTCATCTGGGTGCAAGTCTCAGGGTTACAGTCACCCTAAAACAATGTAAAATAATTAAAAAATAATAGTAATCTAAGAATAATGAATATGATGTTAAGCATTTATAATGTTACTTAATCTGAACTATGAAACAGCAGCAGTTCTATAGTCCTTTTGTCTCAAGGCCAAATCCCCCTCACCCACAAAAAAGCATCTATCTTCTAGTGTGATGAAAAAAGGCATTTTACTGCATGAGATTATGTTGGCCAAGTGGATCAAAGTATCCCCAAAACCCCCCAACAGATGGAAAAGTAAATGAAGCCACTGCATCTTACTGACCCTTGCAATTTTTTTTAAAAGTGCATATTTAAATCCATGACAGCTGTAGTTAGCATATGGTTTATAACCTGTAGGTGATAAAAAATATTGTGTACACACATTTACGCAAACACTCTCTTTCACTCAAAAACACAGCACTTTTTATTTCAAAATATTACACACTGCTTCCTACAAAATGAAATGATACATACACTTGCTTGAAGTTTCACTGCTAGACCATTCAATTCCATGCAAAACTGCCTGCAAATGAGAAAATAAGAATGCGTTTAGAGAGAGAAATGTATGAATGTATATATAAAGATAAAGAACAATAATATATAACTTACACAAGATGGAATATTTATAAAGGAACTATTTGTTAAACCGCTGCATCCATTCACTATCTTGAAGATCCAGTACGGGTCAAAAGAATGTTGAAGCTGGAGTAAGATTCAAGTTGAAATATGATTCTAAAATCTATTGACCTTTCTGGTATAATAAATTAGCTATCTATAATTTCTTAGAATTCATAAGAAAATTTTAACAATAAGTTGGAATGCATATAGTGTTTTGTTCCTTTTTAACTTATTACAAGGTCAATATATTCAGAAAAGATTAATAAACCTGGATTGATCTGTAACGCTACATTGCTTGCTTTAAAAAATTTTCAATGCAGCAATGTCATTGCTTAAAACAAATCATTGGATGGCTAACAGTAAATCTCTATAAAAACTACCTTTTGAAAAGGTTCAAAAGTTATTTTCACACTAGATGTACCAAACTAAGACCCTTTAATGGTAAATCTAAGGGGGCCAAGATCTAGATTTTGGTCCCATTTCTTAAGTTTCTGATATGACTGAATAAAATGAATGGGGAATAAAACTGCAAAAATCTATCTATTAGTCTCTTACGTTATGCATCTTATTTCATAATAATGTACAGCAAATTATTTATTTATTGTTCAATGGCTGCAATCACAGTTAAAATAACAGCTACAATGGAAAAAGTGTCACTAAAAACTGTTTAGAATAGCTGCAAAAACGATTTGTCAAGCCACAAATATTTAGGTAAATTTGGAGCTTAGGTTTTAGTTTTGTTCACTGCTGTCAAAAAGACTAATAATTGGAATAATTATCAGGTACTAAGGTCTACCACTTGGAGCAAACAGCACCTACTGACAATTAGGTTGGTAGTTGTTATTAGTATAATATTAAAGAGAATGGTAAAAATAAATTTAAATTGCATATATCTCTTTTTTTCCCAGCATAGTATGCAAAGAACTAAAAATGTAATATAGTTAAAAGAAATAAAATATGAATAGATTTATTTGATTCTTCTCAGTGTCTGACAAACTATTTTCTGACCTCTGCTATGTTTCTGTCATACTTTCTGGAGTATTGACGATGTTTGCAAAACAAGTACCATAAAACTCATTGTACCATTTTCTGGATAGACACAATATAAAGAACTAACTTTGGTCATATCCCTAAAGTATTTTGATTTCACATTTGGAATATACACATACTCACTGTCTTCCTACAACTCTCTTTTATGTAGAAACTCTCTGTTTAAAGATATTAAGGAAAAAGAAATCACTATAATAACAAAGACATTATCTAAACACTTACCGAAGATGCTCATACTTCCATACACCCTCATCCTGCCCCTCAGGAGGTGTAA